>JAQOWZ010000032.1:657024-1222765 GCA_035578165.1 Stenolophus ochropezus
AAAAAATATTTGTCATATTTGGTTGTAGATAGTAATGAGTTGATTGAAATTTGGCGCCAATTGGAATAGATTGAGAGGTAAGGAATATGCCCTATCCACAAGTATACATATTTTTTCCTGACTACAATCATAGTTGTGTGAATGGTTTGTGCATGCGTGTAATCAAAGTATTAGAGTTGTAGGTTGTGAAATATCAGCACAAATCTTCCTTTGTATCATTTAAAAATGCTGATAATCAGGTACAAATATTACTAATTCCAGCAAACTAGTGCAGTTATGTTTGGAACTAAATAATGTAGTGAATTGTTTTTACGAATTAGGATTGGAGTTAGTTAATCACTTTTATGAATCTGGTTGTAATAAATGAGTGAAATTGAAGTTTAAAATATCTAAAGTGAGCGTCTGGTGACAGATATATACAGAGGAACATCTAAATGTGTCCAAACTGACTAGACCCGAGTGGGTGAGGTTAGGTTGACTGCGTGCAGCTAATTGTAAACGTGTTGGCACAAGTTCATCACTCATGTGTGGGTGGAATGGCTAAATGAAACAACGCCGTCTTCTGCCAATGTCAATGTTCTAGTGGCGCCTTGGTTTAAACGCTGGCTAATTTGGTCCATGGTTGGCACATTGTAGTGTTACTAGTTGCTAACAGGGGCTACTGAAATGAGCCCCGACTGCTTCAGACGTGGACATGAGAGGACATTTCATACTAACCCGAACACGGCACTTACAACTCATTCAAACAAACATCTTTTCTTAACTTCAAATTTTTTATTTGGAGCCCCAGTTCATAGTTATCGTCATTACTGCCTTATTTTAAGGAATATTAAAAAAATACAAAAACTTTCAGTATTTGCTTTCAGTTCTCTAAAACATTTGATGGCGACCGATCAAAAATTTCAAAACAAGATATTTTTAAGACTAGTCGATCGAGTTTTGAAAATAGAACATTTATAAAATCCTTAAACAAACTTCTAACATTTCTATAAAACAATATAAACAAAAGCCTAACAATAAACACGTACTTCAAACTTGAAGCAAAGGTTTTCTAATTTGTACATTCAAATTTCCATACTTTTTGTTCTTGTTCTTTAGATATATCTTTATTAACAAATAGAAATTATTTACTACTTTATCTTCGAAAGTTATTTGCATAATTTATGTATAAAAATGCCTAATTATCAAAACATTGGTGCAGTTTGTAAAAATGTGTCTTGCAATTCAATTTGAATAAAAACTTTGTTTAGACAGATGCTTCAATCAAATGTTTTATTTAAATATCTTGTTTTGAAATTGTTGATCGGTCGTCATTTTGTTATTTGATAAAATAGAAAATAATTGTAAATACAAATGTTTTAGAGAACCGAAAGTAAAATGCGGAAAGTTTTTGTTAAATATAAGGAAGTAATGACAATTTCTCGAAAAACAAAAGAACGCCAATAACTATGAACTGGGGTTCCAAATCAAAAATTTCTTTTGTAAAATTTTATTAAAGTGTTTATCATTATTCTAACTAGAGAAGAAAGTATATCTTTTTACCACTCAAGCTCGAGTTCGTGTTTGAGTAGAAATAGTGCTTTCCTTTCGTGTTATAAAATTGATTTATTGGGACAACATCATGATAAGCTAGAAAATTAGGTTATGTAAACTTTGACGTTTAGTAGTGCAATTGTTACAGTGCTGCCAATATACCAATTAAAGTTCAAATCGATCTTTTTAAAAGGTTGTTTACTTTTGGCAGAAATTTAATTAAAATAATAAGTTGGTTGGCTTTAATTTTTGTAGGAAACATTTAATAATAAATTGACATTGGAAACTGTCTTATTTCGTTGATATTCTTTGCAAGTTTTTGAGCGATTAAATTAATATTGTGTAAGTGGAATAAGGAATAGTGATATACATTTTAATAAAGTTGAACGATTAGTCGTAGAATGATCTGACTTTCCAGCGAATGAAGTATTTTTTTATTAAATTTGAAAGGAAAGGCAAGGGGTATTTTGGTTGATAACAGTGGTTTGGGCCCATTTCAATAGATAAATGATTTGAAAATAGTAACAATAAATAAAAATAAGAATGACGCATGCCCAGTTTAGGGCTGAGTAACTGTCCACACCCAGTAGTGGGTGTGTCGAGGGTTCGTATTGCTATAAAGGACGGTGTATCTCGAGACCCTCTTGGCTACCGGAAGTGCTTCGTACGGTTTATATCTCCAGCACTCACTTTGTTTATTTATCACTAATGTTTTGGTTTTTTTTCATTTTTTAATGTTCACAGTTGAGTTTTTTGTGTTTTTTAAACATATTACGTTGTTGTCAAGTCGTTTAATTTTATTTTAAATTAATTATTTACGATAACAGTTTCAGACAATTAGGAAACGGTTTATTATGGTAGACATGAGACTCTACCACGAAATTAAATATTTAGATATTTTAGATTGGGGTTTTCCATATTGATAATTTATTTCAATCGGAGAAATAATTATAGTCGGAAATAAACATAAATAACTTTTACACCAGGCGTTCAAATTTTAAAATTGCTGTACTACATTTAATTTTTAATGAATAAATAATTTTAGAAAAAAATGGTGAAAACTCGTAAATTATTGGTTTTAGGAATATAAGGTACCTTTAATAACATATGAAGATAATACAAAAAGACACCAAACTGAATTATAAAATGTAGGGTGTTGTATTTAAAAAAAAAAAAGCGTTCTGGGCGAACTGTAATGGCGGAATTGATGGTGTATTTGTAACGACAACGGAGATATCGAAGACGGGCATTTCAATGACTCGCTCTGTACATGAAGGAATGAATGATGATCATTTACTAACTATAATTATTTGTTCGATATTAGTGTTTTTAGTTAGATGGCAACAGGCGATGTAGATGGAAAACCCCATTAGTTCACCTGAGCTAGTCCTTGTGGTCCGCCGAGTAGCCCCTGCAGAGCAGGCGGCGTCGCGGCGCGGCGGCGTCGAAGCTGTGGCTGCGTCGCTGGCGTCGCATCTGCGCGGCCAGCAGCTCCAGCTCCCACGTGGCGGCGTGCAGCGCCGGCTCGTCGGCGTCGGCGTCCGTGTCCGTGGAGTCCAGCTCGAGCACGACGGCGTCGGCGCGCCACGGCGCCGGGCGCAGCGCCTCGGGCAGCTCGCCCAGCTCCAGCGCCTCGCGTCGCGACGCCGAGTCCCACGCCGGCACCATGCTGGACGCTGAGTCGCTCGCCTAAAGCATCCCGCGTATATAAACACACGAGCACTTCCACCACTACCCCATTTCAATGTTCTCCTTAATTCACCCCTTAAAACCCCTGACAAATCCCCTTAAAGATCAAACCCCTAGAAATCAAAATTCGGTATCTCTATTCTGTATCTCACTTTCTTCTTTTAATAGGGGATTCTAGATCAATCAAAGTAAGAGAAATAATTAAACAGATAACAGCCTTTATATCTTCTTGTTTTTCACTCCATTCGCACAAACAGTTGGTTACTACCCCTTGTATATGACTCCAATAACACAAGTACTTGGACCTATATCAAACAATAGTTATACAGAGAAGCGACACTCCTTGTAGATAATTTTGATGTGATCCTATCTAGTTCTAGGACCTTGGAGCATTGTGTGGACTTGTCAGTTTGTTACTTCATTTACGCTCGAAAATTTTTGTTTGAATGAATCAATTTTTAGATAAAAATACTGAAATTATAAATTTATCAATATAATAAAGTTGAAATCCATTTTTTTACTAACTCATATTAGCCATATCCTACACCTTTAATTAATACAAATCAATTTTTCAGTATTTATATAAAAAGTATTTTCTAAACAAAATAGGTAATTACAAAAATATTCGTGTTATTTTAAAATTTATAAACTCAGAATTCTCCAAATTATGATTTTTATAATGTATAAATAAGTTGTTGTCTAATTCGAAATTTTGTTGAAAAACCGTGTGACAAGCTTGACATTTCTCTAGTGACGACAGGGAGTGTACTATTCTGTGACTTACACTGGCCGTGTACTCCTCGTCGAGGCTTCGCTCCAGGTCCTGGATGTGCTGGCGCAGGCGTCCGATCATAACGTCTCGGGATCGAACCTCGGCCTCCAGCCGGTCGAACCTCGCCTGGAACTTGACGTGCATCTCCTGCAGATGCGCCGAGATCACCTGCTTGATGGCCAGGAGGGCGGTGCCGAAGTACTCGTGCTCGTCCAGGCCTACAATACACCGTTCAGCTTAAATACATATGCGATTGAAGAACAAAAACAGTTTGTAATGACTTTAGAAACGTATTAGATTGTTTTATATACAGGGTGGCCCAGTGAAAAATTATCAGCGCTATTTTTGGCCACTTGGCATAACTTCAACCCTAAAATTTTAAATGGAAAAGGATGTGAAACATGACACAGTTCGAAAGGCCTTTCAATTCTCTTTACAACAGTTTTTTTATTTTTCAAATCCGATCATTAGTTCCAGAGAAATATCGTTTAAAACTAATTTTATCAGGTGTTGAAAATTGCCATCAAGTAGGCTAAAACAAATGACAGCAACTAAATAAACAATTCTTTCGACAAGTTGTTTGTAATAAACAAGTAATTTGTAAGTTGGATTTTTTTTGTGGGGTTATTTGAAGTCTACAGTTTATGCCGCGCTACCCGAATTTTTAGAAGATTTACGGCAACGGACCGTAGCTCCAAAATTTTGAGCAAAATCTTTATTATTGTATGGAAGTTGGAAATAGTCATTTTGAACACCAAATAAACTGATACTTGAGTTTCTGTCATTTGTTTAAGCCTACATGATTGCAGTTTTGCACACCTGATAAAATTTGTTTTAAACGATATTTCTCTGGAACTAATTTTCACTGGGCCACCCTGTAATTTACAGTTATTTGAAATTTATTTAAATTTATTTAAAATTAGTTGAAACTGTTTTAAATTAAAACCAACAGTTTTAAATGTATTTAAAATTGACTGAAACTGTTTTAAATGTATCCAAAACTGTTTTAAATTTCTTAAACTTAGTTAAAACTCTTTTAAATACTTCGTAACTATTTAAATGTAATTAGAATTGACGGAAACTGGTTTAAATGAATGTCAACAGTTTTAAATGTACTTAAAATGGACTCAAACTGTTTTAAATGCTTCATAACTATTTGAAATGTATTTAGAATTGCTAGCGCTTACTTTTGATGATTTTCTGCGTGCCATTCTCGTCCCTTTTCTCCTCCCTCTTGTCCTCCCTGACCTCCACGTTGTCTGGTTTGTCTGGCGCGGCTGCTGCCGTAGTAGACTCCTGCAGCGGCGGCGCCTCCGCCGGCTCCCGGGCCAGCTGGGGCCCCCTGCCCGGCATGAGCGGCGACGCGTGCGGCGGCGGCATGAGCGGCACGCCCAGCGCCGGCGTCGCGGCGCCCGGCGGGCTCAGCGGCTCTCTGTCAAACGTTACTGACTTAGCCAATTTAGAGTGGCGCGCCGCGTAGCCTTCTAGCGTCGGCGCCCGACCTGGGGACCGCACAGCGTTAGATGCACACCACCCACCCATATGTATATAAGTAATAGAAAAAAATGGCTCATATAAAAGTTTTATTATTTTACATATACTATTTGATGGCAGATATAGATATTTTTTTATAAAGTCAGGTTTACAAGATACGACTATCAACTTTCATTTTTCAAATGGCAACTTATAATTATTTTGATAAAATAGAAACCGCCATTTTTTTCTCTTTTCAACAATGTATTATTTTTTATTAACGTATTTGAAAAATTTCGAGAAAAATGAGATAATTTAGAAATAATTATTAAACAAATATTTATAGGTGGCTATGATTCTCGAAATCGGGTAAACATGCTTCTCAGTGTTCTTAAACTCGGTTGCCAACGTCTAGGAAACCGATACCGGTAAATTCTTTTTGCTCTTCTTATGATGCAAATCGATTCACCAATTATAAGAATCATATCAATTAATTCGTTCTTCGTAAACTTTTCAGAATGTTTTTTTAAAATACGTTAAATTAAGTAATAAACAAATGTATACATTTTTGACATTAATTTAATTGTTTTACATTGTTACGTTTGGTTTGTATTCACATAGCCACCTATAATATTTGTTTAAAAATTATTTCTAAATTATCTCATTTTTCTCGAAATTTTTCAAATACGTTAATAATAGTTATTTTTTATACAAGACGATAAAATAATATTTTATCGTCGTGTATAAAATTCTATTTTTTTCTATAGCAGGTTTTGAAGAGAAAAGAATTAGAAAAATTAAATTATTATTTAAGAACAATATTAAAATGTCAGTAGTGTGCGTTGTTATGGAAATATACTTCTAGTAAACAAAGTTAATAAGTTATAAAACAAATGAAAAAATCTTTGTTACATATTAAACAATTAATTTACTATAGCAACAAATAAAAAAATCATTGTTATATATTAAAGAATTATAGGCCAATTCTGAACAAATCTCTAAGTCTTACAGATCTGTAAATCTGTAAAAACTGATTAATATAAAATTATACATAAGAGCGACTAGTTTCGATGCGATTTTGTTCATTATTTACAGATATGTAAGTCTTATAGATTTGTTCAGAATTAGCCTATGAATTTAGAAAACTAACTTACAGCTCTGCATATGGTATCGGGTTCCAAGTCGCTGAACACAACTGCACCTCACTTTAAAAATTTATCCTCGATACACTAAAATGTATACGCCTTTCATGTGACGTCGTAAATTATATTTCCTAAATGAATTTTCATATAATTTTCTAAATGCGACGACTTGTTTGTAAATGATTTAGTACAGATATTGCACTGATAGTCTTGTATTCCGGTATGAATTTTCATTTTATGTGAGCGTAAATTATCACTACGTTTGAACGAAAATATATAAGTAAAAATGGTTTAGATAGAAAAGCACAAAACACCTATAATAGCTCTCTGTGTATCAACAAGCGTCACTCGGCCGTCGGCCATTTTAATTGTTCTCAAGCCAAGCTGGCCAAGCTGCACGCCGTGAACGAACCGGCAGAATAATGTTTGCTGTGCGCGCGAAATTCAAATAAATTATTATTAAACAACGTCGTTTAAGGAACATTTCAATTATAAACAAAGTAAAGTACTGTAAATAATAATATAAAAATAAATAAAATAGAATTTAATTACGAAAAAATAACATAAAGATAATAAAAAATTCCTTACATGTTAATTAAACGTTTTAAATATTTTAATATAATTTAATTTTTTATTAATAATTGTTTTGTAGCAAATAATTATTTTTTTTATTATAATTATTATATTTTTTCATCTTTGATAAAAATCAATGATTTTCTATGACATCTATTTAAAATTCCCGCTTTTTTTTTCGAACACAGCAGCTAGTTATTTTTCATATGGAGCTCAAATTAAGCTATGGTATTTTTAAATAGAGATTTTTTTTAGCTTTACAACAATATAAAACAGTAATAATTTATTTTTATAATTAACAGAAAAATTGACAAAATTTGTTATTTATACTAAAATTGAATTGAAAAAAGTAAATCGAAGGCTGCTGTGGAAGAAAATACTTCAATATCAGACTTCATCATGACGTGTAGCCAGCCAGTGCTAATTTAAGAAGAGCAAAAGAAAACATTTAAAAAAAATAATAACGGAAACAATTCATTTTTAAAACCAGTAATTTTTATAATAGATTATGTTTGTGTCTAGAGGTGCATTCTTGGTGTTGGTTGCCATAGTAACACCCTTCTTGTCCGGCGAAAAGATTCCCCCCTAAATTCTTGGAAATTTGTTACGTTCTAGTATCGTAACTTGTGATATTACCAAAGTTCATTTTTTTAAAATTGTATATTCAATTGTAATGATTAATAAATTTGTGAGTAAAAAGTATTTTTCAAATACGCTAACCTTTCAATGATTTTTGCTTGCACAATATGCATATTTTACCAATTTGACTTGTAATTTTAAGTTTGAAAATTATAACAGCTTATTATAAAAAACTCTTTTGGAATTTTTGGAAGTAATAAAATATTAAAATATCAATATACTTAATTTTAAAAAGATATAATTCAAAAAATAAATTTTTGCGAAGATATAAATACAAAACTTTATTATAAAAGCATTATGAACATTTCAATTATAAACAAAATAAACTACTGTAAATAATAATATATAAAAATATAAATGAAAAAGAATCATTGTTATGTATAAAACAATTACTTTACCATAGCAACCAATGAAAAAATCTTTGTTATATATTAAACAATTAGTTTACCATAGCAACCAATGAAAAAATCATTGTTATATATTAAACAATCATTTTACTATAGCAACGAATAAAAAATACAGCATTACTTTGTACATTTACAAATTTCTCGTTTAGTTTACTACTATAAACGTTCAACAATTATCAGTTTATTGTTAGCTAGGTGAAGTTAGTAAACACACACTGTAAGTGAAGGAAAAAAACATGTTACAAAATACAATACAAAATACCCAAATAAATGGTTAATAATGATAATTTATTTATAACAATTATATCAGTTCTTCTCAGAGCTAAAAATTTAAATATTTGAAAAAGAATATTTTAAACATTTAATGCTATAATTAATTATAAATGAATAAATAAACATTAATGCCACAAATAAATTCCTGTCCTTATGTACCTACATTCTATATCTTATTTCTAGGTAGAATAATATTAGCAACAATTACATATGTACATATAAGGTAAATATAAGATAAGTATAAATATTTATTTAAATAACTTTATAATAATAACAATATTATTGTAATAGAGTCTACAAAAATGTCATTTCAACAAGAACAAAGAAATATTAACAAAAAAAAAAAAGAAAAAACGTATGTATATATAGAATAAAAAGTCTGTCTGTATCAATAAAGTGTTTAAAAAAATTTCCCACTTTAGACAACAATTTGAAATAGGTACATTTAAAAAGTCAGGAAATAGTTTCAATTGGATTTCAAAAAAAGGTTTAAAACGATTTTATACAGTTAAAACAATTGTAAATTTATTTAAACAAGTTTACAATGTATTTAGAATAATGTTTCGGAAATTTTGGAAAGCAGTTGAAATGTTACAAATCAGGAACATTTGAAATAACTTTAAAAAATCGGAATGTATTGAAAGTAGTTCCAATTGAATTTGAAAAGAATCGGAAAACGTTTTTATACAGTTAAAATAATTGAAAATATATTTAAGTGAGTTACTATGTATTTGGAATAAAGTTTTTCAATTATAATAATATTTAAAAAGTTGAAAATAAAAAAATATACAGAAAGAGAGAGAGTGTGTAACAGTTTACAGAGCGACATTTTGAAACTCACCGTTTTATTATGTAGTATTGTTATTGTTTTGGGTGTTTTTTCAAAGAAAAAACGTATGTATATATAGAATAAAAAGTCTGTCTGTATCAATAAAGTGTTTAAAAAAATTTCCCACTTTAGACAATAATTTGAAATAGGTACATTTAAAAAGTCAGGAAATAGTTTCAATTGGATTTCAAAAAAAGGTTTAAAACGATTTTATACAGTTAAAACAATTGTAAATTTATTTAAACAAGTTTACAATGTATTTAGAATAATGTTTCGGAAATTTTGGAAAGCAGTTGAAATGTTACAAATCAGGAACATTTGAAATAACTTTAAAAATGTCGGAATGTATTGAAAGTAGTTCCAATTGAATTTGAAAAGAATCGGAAAACGTTTTTATACAATTAAAATAATTGAAAATATATTTAAGTGAGTTACTATGTATTTGGAATAAAGTTTTTCAATTATAATAATATTTAAAAAGTTGAAAATAAAAAAATATACAGAAAGAGAGAGTGTGTGTAACAGTTTACAGAGCGACATTTTGAAACTCACCGTTTTATTATGTAGTATTGTTATTGTTTTGGGTGTTTTTTCGAACACAAGCAGTGTCCAGTTGCTGGTCCCTACAACAACAATATAATGTAAAATATTTATTTTCATCTTTTCCATGCATTTTATTAATGTTTATCATTAAAAAATATGTTTAGAAATCGTAAAACAAGTAGAATGTTTGGAATATTATTGGTTTACGTATTTAGGTTTTATAAATAAAAACTTACCAATGTTTTACACACACACAGGCACATATGATTAACAATAGAAACAGTAACATAAACAATTCACGTATGACAACGCGTGCATCACATGATTTTTAAGTTATATTGTTATACTGAATTTGGATCAATATTGTTTTACAAAATGTTCCTGTTATTTAATAAAAACAATTGTTAATTTGTTAAAAATATACTATTTCATGATACTATATTGTAGTTAGTACCTACCTACAAGAGAATATGAAATTTATTAATTTACGAGTAACTAAACTAACTAAAAACAAATACCTTTACTTCTTATTATAATAAATGAAAATATTTTATTTAATTCATGTTGGAAGTTCCGGAATAAATAAATAAATAAATAAAATATGTTAAAAAAGCGTAAAACTCAAAGGAATATCTTGTTTTAGTATCAACAAAACAGTATATCGCAAATATCCGATTTTATTATGTTTCTTGTAAATATTTTTTCGACCACGACTAGTATCCAGTTGTTCGTTATAAGCGTATTTTACTGTAACATATTTAAAATCACATAGATTTAGTAGTTATTTCTCTGAAAATATTAAATAACAATTAAATTATTTACAGACCATATGTAATCTTCGTTTTGTAACACTTTATGCTATCGGCGGACAACATAAAAGAGTATTTGTTTCTGTAGCAACAACAGAATGTTGAAATACAATGAAACTCTATGTATTTAGATAATAATAAATAAAAACTTAACAATGTTTTCACAGTGTTATGTTTGTTTATAAGAGAACAACAAACATAAATTACATGTGACAGATGAAAAGTATGGTTACTGTATTGTTACCAATACCAATACTGTTTCTCAAATAGTCCCTAGCAAAATAAAATTATTATTTAATAAGACGTTTATTTATTTATTTAAAAATACTGTTAAATAATATAAAGGGAGTAGAAGAGAATGTAATAAAAGAAATAATTTTCCATTATCATATAATGTTTTTTTATAGTAAAAGTATGGTGTGAAATGAGTAACAGTATATATTTGTGGACTTAAAAAAAAAAAAAAAAAAAAAAAAAAAAAAGCGAAAAAATTAATGGATTTACATGTGTGTTGTGTACTGTGATAAATAATAAATTAAATAAATATAACTCTTTCTGTCTGCTGTAACTTCAGAAACATTATTTTATTTTTTATATATATATGGGTGTGTGTGTGTGTGTGTATGTGTATTCTATATATTCGTGTGTTGTATTATGATACAAATAAATGATACTGACTACATAATAACCTGACCTGACCTAACCTAACCTGACCTAACCTAACCTTACCTAACCTACCCTAACCTAACCTAACCAAACCTGACCTAACCTAACCTAACCTGACCTAACCTAACCTAACCTAACCTCCTCTAACCTAACGTAACCTAACCTTACCTAACCTAACCTAACGTAACCTAACGTAACCTAACTTGGGTTAGTGCCTCCCCTAAATTTAGGTTAGACCCCCCCCTTAATTTAGGTTAGCGCCTCCCCTCAAAAGCTGTCAAAATCTGTCAAATCCTCCAACCTAACTTGGGTTAGTGCCTCCCCTAAATTTAGGTTAGAGTCCCCCCCCTTAATTTAGGTTAGCGCCTCCCCTCAAAAGCTGTCAAAATCTGTCAAATCCGGCCACATCCGGCCAAAAACCTTACCTAATTTAGATTACTTTCTTCCTCAAAATCTATCAAACTTTATCAAATAAAGCCATATCCGGCCAAAGGCATAACTTATTCTAACTCAGGTTTGTGCCTCCTCCCAATTTAGGTAAGTATAGTCGCCGCCAGCCCATATAGGAGTGACGTCACTTGGAACATTTTTACCATGCACATTTAAAGTATTATTTGTCTTTGTCTTACTTATCACAGTCGTTATAAGTCGTTATATGACTTGAAGTTTGTCTAAGGGGCGGGGCTTATTTGTTTCTAAGGTTGTCCATTTCTTTTAATTAATAACAACAATATTTACACCTAAAATATACTAATTCTTATTTATTTTAGTAAAAATGCCAAAAAATATTATTAAAAGAAACATGTCAGCAGTTAATTTTATTTTTTTTTGAGTTTTTTAAACTATTTATGTCAATGTGACATGAATGGGTGAAAAATAAACTATAATTTGACAGCTTTCCAAAGACAGTTTGCGCCTTAAAAAAGGTGCCAAATTTTAAGGGGTTTTTAAAAATTGAAAGTTTTTTAGTACAGCTGCAAACTGTCAAATGGGTGAAAAATAAACTAGAATTTGGCAGCTTTCCAAAAACAGTTTGCGCCTTAAAAAAACTGTCAAATTTTAAGGGGTTTTCAAAAATTGACAGTTTTTTGGTAAAGTTAGAAACTGTCAAATGGGTGAAAAATAAACTAGAATTTGACAGCTTTCCAAAGACAGTTTACGCCTTAAAAAAGCTGTCAAATTTCAAGGGCTTTTCGAAAATTGACAGTTTTTTAGTACAGCTGGAAACTGTCAAATGGGTGAAAAATAAACTAGAATTTGACAGCTTTCCAAAAACAGTTTGCGCCTTAAAAAAGCTGTCAAATTTTAAGGGGTTTTCAAAAATTGACAGTTTTTTGGTAGAGCTAGAAACTGTCAAATGGG
The DNA here is from genome assembly GCA_035578165.1 of Stenolophus ochropezus. Classification (NCBI taxonomy): domain Eukaryota; kingdom Metazoa; phylum Arthropoda; class Insecta; order Coleoptera; family Carabidae; genus Stenolophus; species Stenolophus ochropezus. The sequence goes on from JAQOWZ010000032.1 coordinate 669,735, forward strand.
TGAAAAATAAACTAGAATTTGACAGCTTTCCAGAGACAGTTTACGCCTTAAAAAAGCTGTCAAATTTCAAGGGGTTTTCGAAAATTGACAGTTTTTTAGTACAGCTGGAAACTGTCAAATGGGTGAAAAATAAACTAGAATTTGACAGCTTTCCAAAGACAGTTTACGCCTTAAAAAAGCTGTCAAATTTCAAGGGGTTTTCGAAAATTGACAGTTTTTTAGTAGAGCTAGAAACTGTCAAATGGGTGAAAAATAAACTAGAATTTGACAGCTTTCCAAAAACAGTTTGCGCCTTAAAAAAGCTGTCAAATTTGAAGGGGTTTTCAAAAATTGACAGTTTTTTGGTAGAGCTAGAAACTGTCAAATGGGTGAAAAATAAACTAGAATTTGACAGCTTTCCAAAAACAGTTTGCGCCTTAAAAAATCTGTCAAATTTCAAGGGGTTTTCGAAAATTGACAGTTTTTTAGTACAGCTAGAAACTGTCAAATAGGTGAAAAATAAACTAGAATTTGACAGCTTTCCAGAGACAGTTTACGCCTTAAAAAAGCTGTCAAATTTCAAGGGGTTTTCGAAAATTGACAGTTTTTTAGTACAGCTGGAAACTGTCAAATGGGTGAAAAATAAACTAGAATTTGACAGCTTTCCAAAAACAGTTTGCGCCTTAAAAAAGCTGTCAAATTTTAAGGGGTTTTCGAAAATTGACAGTTTTTTGGTAGAGCTAGAAACTGTCAAACGGGTGAAAAATAAACTATAATTTGACAGCTTTTCAATGAAGTTTTGCGCCTTAAAAAAGCTGTCAAATTTTAAGGGGTTTTTAAAAATTGACAGTTTTTTATTAGAGCTAGAAACTGTCAAATGGGTGAAAAATAAACTATAATTTGATAGCTTTTCAATGAAGTTTTGCGCCTTAAAAAAGCTGTCAAATTTTAAGGGGTTTTTAAAAATTGACAGTTTTCTATTAGAGCTAGAAACTGTCAAATGGGTGAAAAATAAACTATAATTTGACAGCTTTTTAATGAAGTTTTGCGCCTTAAAAAAACTTTCAAATTTTAAGGAGTTTTCAAAAATTGACAGTTTTCTACTAGAGCTAGAAACTGTTAAATGGATTAAAAATAAACTACGATTTGGCAGCTTTTCAATGAAGTTTTGCGCCCTAAAAAAGCTGTCAAATTTTAAGGGGTTTTAAAATTTACAATTTTCTACTAGAGCTAAACTGTCAAATGAAAGAAGCACGAATGATTATTTTTTTAAAAAAACCCTAATACACTCTACACAATGTCTATGGTTTGTATGTAGTCTAATCTAGTGTAGGTAATGTCTATGGTTTCAGTAGTTCAATGAATGGTCGTAAGATGGCGTTCATAATTAAAAAATATATTAATATCTCGTAATTCTAATTAGTTAGCAATAAATAACTTTTAAATATATGTATTATTTACAAATAATATTTAATGAGCTGTAATAAAAAAGCTAATTTTGATAAATTTAGTTGGTAAAGTAACAAAAAAAGTCCATTAGATAAGTATTAATTTTACTAGACACGTAGATTGAAATTCTAATAACAAAATTTTCTTTTTACCATAAACAATTACGGTGAAAATGCTTAATTCCTGTTTCTGGACCATAAATAATAATAAATAAATGGATAACAACAAAGGAAATGTTGTAAAAAGAGAGAAAATTAACAAAAACAGGTAATGACTTATAGGTTATTTTTAGTATATTGTTAATAAATCCTGTTGAAATACATTCACCTAAATTTAAACATTTGTTTATTATATTGTTTATACAGGTATTTGTAATTTATTTTTTATTATAATAAAGGATTTTCAAAGTTCAATAAAGAAAAACACAAACACATCATATTTGTTGCAAGTATTGTGTATAACTCTTTATTTATAATAATATAGTACACACATTGTATGTTTATACATATTTAGTAAGGATTATAGTCAATTTTATATGTGGTTCTTCAGGTAATTATGAATCTTTTCGCATGTATAGCTAACTCCAGAATTCTATCTGTAATATAAATAACACGACTAGTATGCCCAATTATTGCTAAATTATCTTTCACATACATATCTTTTATTGGTATAAACAGATTACTTGTAAAATCACTATCTCGTAACTTGTCATTGTATCAGTCTCTAAGTAACAACATTTCATAGCAACAATCACATTAATTGTTGTCTCGAATTACATTTAATCCTATTGTATGCCTATCCTCGGTGTTTTCCTGCTTTATTTATCGTTTTTAAGAACCACGGAAACGTGAACTAACCTAAATATTATAATGTTGTTTAATCACTTATTCATATTCTGGATTGTGCCTTCATAATTATTTCTAAGCCTAAAAATAGCTACAACTTTTCAAACTACCTGAAAATAAAAACAAAATAGGTTATGTTATAAAATCAGATGTATTCATAATTAGGAATCACGCATTTTTGCAGTAATATCCCTCGGTTGCAGTTTAGACATAATTAAAAACATGTTTCAAACACTAATTATATATTTAAAGTGTAAAATTTAATAAATTTATTATTATATTGTGTTGATGTTTCTACGGTTTTCTGCGCCACCTACACTATCGATTGGAACTAAATATTTGTGCGGGTGATTCAAAAAATTGTAGAAAATCTAAATAATTATGAGGTTTGTAACTACGCAAATTTAATCTCAATTTTATTATTGCTTGAGTAATTAAATAATGACAAGCAGTAGAATGTTGGTGAAATTTGTTATGGTACGTTTGTTAATATTGTAATAAAGGAATTTTAGGTGAATAAAAAACACAAACAAACACTTTATTTCTAATAATATAGTATACACATTGATTACATGTTTATATATAGTATTTATTTAACAATATAGTGAATTTTATATTCTGTCCTCCATGTGCTTGCTTGTAGTTTCTTCTGCATGTATCTATAACATAAATAACACTATTAGCATGTCCAACTATTGCTAAATTATCTTCTCACACACATCTTTTATTGGTATAAACAAACTAGTTGTAAAATCACCATCACAAAACTTGTCATTGTGTCAGTCTCTAAGTAACAACATTTCATAGCAACAATCACATTAATTGTTGTCTCGAATTATATTTAATCCTATTGTATGTTTATCCTCGGTGTTTTCCTGCTTTATTTATCGTTTTTAAGGACCACGAAAACGTGCATTGGAACTAACCTAAAATTATAATGTGTGTTTATTCACTTATTGTTAAATGACATATACACTCACATTTACACAAAATACTTGGAATAATACGTAGTTTATTGTTACAATGTTAAAAATCCTCGTAATTAGTTAATAACAATACAAATATGATAATTAAACGATGTCACACCTTGTAAGCCGCCATAAGTGACGCCAGCGCCCCTGGCGTTGGTTGCGGCAAAAATGTCAACTATCTAAATTAATTGTTATTATTATTTGCTGCTTATTTAAGACAGTCATTATTTACATATTTTAATACATACTCTAAAATATCAATTAAACATTAATATAAATAATTATCCAAAGTTTATTTATTTTTTAAGATTTTTGTATGTAGTGTTGCTGAATTTTTCGCATAACTCAAAAATGATTAGTCATAAAATGTTGAAGTTTTGTATTTAGGACTACTATAACATCTAGTTTGACATTTTCATTTTTTATTGCAATCGGCTGGGCCAAAAGGGCACTATGCTCTTAAAGGTGTGTTTTTGAAATTTTCTCATAACTCAAAAACGATTCGTTAAAAAATGTTGAAATTTTGTATTTAGGACTACTATAACATCTAGTTTGACATTTTCATTTTTTATTGCAATCGGCTGGGCCAAAAGGGCACTATGCTCTTAAAGGTGTGTTTTTGAAATTTTCTCATAACTCAAAAACGATTCGTTAAAAAATGTTGAAATTTTGTATTTAGGACTACTATAACATCTAGTTTGACATTTTCATTTTTTATTGCAATCGGCTGGGCCAAAAGGGCACTATGCTCTTAAAGGTGTGTTTTTGAAATTTTCTCATAACTCAAAAACGATTCGTTAAAAAATGTTGAAATTTTGTATTTAGGACTACTATAACATCTAGTTTGACATTTTCATTTTTTATTGCAATCGGCTGGGCCAAAAGGGCACTATGCTCTTAAAGGTGTGTTTTTGAAATTTTCTCATAACTCAAAAACGATTCGTTAAAAAATGTTGAAATTTTGTATTTAGGACTACTATAACATCTAGTTTGACATTTTCATTTTTTATTGCAATCGGCTGGGCCAAAAGGGCACTATGCTCTTAAAGGTGTGTTTTTGAAATTTTCTCATAACTCAAAAACGATTCGTCAAAAAATGTTGAAATTTTGTATTTAGGACTACTATAACATCTAGTTTGACATTTTCATTTTTTATTGCAATCGGCTGGGCCAAAAGGGCACTATGCTCTTAAAGGTGTGTTTTTGAAATTTTCTCATAACTCAAAAACGATTCGTCAAAAAATGTTGAAATTTTGTATTTAGGACTACTATAACATCTAGTTTGACATTTTCATTTTTTATTGCAATCGGCTGGGCCAAAAGGGCACTATGCTCTTAAAGGTGTGTTTTTGAAATTTTCTCATAACTCAAAAACGATTCGTTAAAAAATGTTGAAATTTTGTATTTAGGACTACTATAACATCTAGTTTGACATTTTCATTTTTTATTGCAATCGGCTGGGCCAAAAGGGCACTATGCTCTTAAAGGTGTGTTTTTGAAATTTTCTCATAACTCAAAAACGATTCGTTAAAAAATGTTGAAATTTTGTATTTAGGACTACTATAACATCTAGTTTGACATTTTCATTTTTTATTGCAATCGGCTGGGCCAAAAGGGCACTATGCTCTTAAAGGTGTGTTTTTGAAATTTTCTCATAACTCAAAAACGATTCGTTAAAAAATGTTGAAATTTTGTATTTAGGACTACTATAACATCTAGTTTGACATTTTCATTTTTTATTGCAATCGGCTGGGCCAAAAGGGCACTATGCTCTTAAAGGTGTGTTTTTGAAATTTTCTCATAACTCAAAAACGATTCGTCAAAAAATGTTGAAATTTTGTATTTAGGACTACTATAACATCTAGTTTGACATTTTCATTTTTTATTGCAATCGGCTGGGCCAAAAGGGCACTATGCTCTTAAAGGTGTGTTTTTGAATTTTTCTCATAACTCAAAAACGATTCGTCATAAAATGTTGAAATTTTGTATTTAGGACTACTATAACATCTAGTTTGACATTTTCATTTTTTATTGCAATCGGCTGGGCCAAAAGGGCACGTTGCTCTTAAACGTGTTTTTGAATTTTTCTCATAATTCAAAAACGATTAGTCATAAAATGTTGAAATTTTGTATTTATATATCTAGTTGTGTACATCTATTTTTTATTGCAATCGGCAGTGCCAAAAGGGCACTTTTCTCGTAGTGGTTTTTTTTTTTTCATAACAACAATCACGTTAATTGTTGTCTCGAATTACATTTAATCCTATTGTATTATTGTATGTCTATCCTTGGTGTTTTCTTGAGTTATTTATCATTTTTAACAATTACGAAAACGTGAATTGGAATTAACCTAAAAATTACAATGTTTTTATTCACATATTGTTGCATGACATATACACTCACATTTACACTAAATACTTGGAATAATACGTAGTCTATTGTTACAACATTAAAAATCTTCGTAATTAGTTAATAACAATACAACTATGATAATTAAACTATATGACGCCTTGAAAACGCGGGAAATCGCCATGAGTGACGCCAGCGCCCCTGGCGTGGGTATCGGCAAAAATGTCAACTATCTAAATTGATTGTTATTATTATTTGCTGCTTATTTAAGACAGTCATTATTTATATATTGCAAAACATATAATATAAATAATTATCTAAATTTTATTCATTTTCACAGGATTATTGTACAACATGCAGTTGGCAACACTAGTGATAACCTTGTTACGGTTTATTTTTGCAATCTGCAATTTATTTAAAATCTAAATCATTTTATTTCCTTATTATCATTTTTGTTCGCAATTTATGGAACTCTTAGGCATTGCTGGTTGCTTATTGTCAGGAATATTAATTTTTATATTTTTATACATTTGGGATGTGCAAGTTTGAGCTAACTCGCAGATTTGAGCGAAGTGATTCATTCTGTTCGTTGATCGTCGCTGTAGTCATATCTCAGTGTCTAGTTATTATTTATCATATTGTTTAGTTTATTGTTGGATAAATTTTAACGTGCCCGTTATTTGGGGATTATAACTGAGGAAAGTACTGGGGAAATATTTGTTCCCGCGGAAAATTGTTCCGGATTTATTGCACTGCGATCATTGAAAAACAACTTAGCCGCCCACCATCTCAGGCTTTTATTTTATTGTATTTACTTTTTCTACCACTATCGATATTACTTCGATCTCGATCCGATTTATTGGATGCTTATGGTTGGATTGGGTTGTTGAGCCCTTATTTTTGGTGGATACACATCTTGGTGGAGGATTTTTGGGGAGAATTGGATGACTGGTACCTCGTGTTTCAAGCGGAAATTGTTCGACGCCATTTTGGAACTCGTCACACACTACGTCACTACCGCACACTACGTCACTCCGACGTCATCAGCTCTCCAAACACATGCAGATAAGCTCTATTTTGATTTTTTTCTTGTTGTTATTTTTAAATATTTTTTGGATTGATTTTTGAATGTTATGTTATTTAATTACATTTATTTACGCTTATGTTATTATTTTGTATGTACTAGCTCACGCGAGTCTCAGAATTTTTTATGAGAGATACTCATTTAGGGATTGTTTCGGTTTAGGAAGGGTTAGGACTGAAATTAACTTATTTCGACGCTTGTTACGCTCGCATTACCCTGATTGGTCGACCAACCACCCGTATTGCGCCTATTTGTGCGTATTATATTTAAAGTCTAAGCTATCTAAACATCCGAAGTCCTCGCTCGTTCGTGCGCCACGCATCCCCTATTTGGTACAGTTTATTCACTTATTAGTATTACCTTTCGTTTATATCTCGCATGAGTTATATAATTCATTCAGAAAATTTGTTAATATAAAGAATTTCGATTTCAAACTTTATTTACATAATGTAATACTACAAATATTTAATATATCCTACATTTCAATTTCAAACGGAGCTTTATTTGTTTTTTTTGAGTTACCTACTATTATCTTTGATTATCCTTCACAGATTCGTATTTTCGTGGTTGTATACTAGGTTTCCTTTTTTTTAACAACAACCACGTGGCGCCCTATTATAATTTATACTATTTCATTATTTGAACCACCCCCTTCTCCACTGTCTAAAGGCTGGCGGCCGCATTCCTTGTCATCTTGGATGCGTAAGAGCTACAATAACACACGACTGTGTGGTGCGCGTAGCAAATTTGGCGCCCAACGTGGGGCGCCTTGCGTCAAAAAAAAAAATAATAGAAGATGAAGGCCGATATAGCGTCTTATGCACGAAGATGTGTAGTCTGCATTAAAGCAAAACCCAGTCAAAAAGCCCCCACAGGTCAAATGGGTGGCCATTCATTTATCTCTCTTCCATGGGAAATTATTAGTACCGACTTAATCGGTCCCTTGCTGACTTCTTCTCAAGGAAATTCGTTTATTCTCGTTGTGACTGATTGTTTCAGTAAATTTACCGTTTGTTTTCCCCTTCGTAAAGGCACTGCCCCTAATATTGTCCGTCGTATGGAGAACGACGTCTTTTTACTATTCGGTGTACCTCGTGTTATCATTATGGATAATGGTAAGCAATTTCGATCGAAGGAATTCCTCAAATTATGCTCCACGTATAAAGTTAAACCTGCGTTTACTTCATTTTATCACCCCCAGGCAAACCCTACCGAACGAGTCAATAGGGTGTTGAAAACAATGCTCACTTCTTATGTAGCCGACTCGCAGAGATCCTGGGATAAAATCCTCCCTCAAATTTCTTGTGCACTCCGCACTGCGGTTCATGAAGCTACCGGACATAGCCCCTACTTCATTAATTTTGGGCGGGAGATGTTGTTGTCAGGTGATTGTCATAGGGTCCGATTGGACAGCCCTGAAACTGACACTTCCGATGGAAAGAAACTAGCCGACCGCTCTCATCATTTTACGAAGCTGTATGAGGATGTCCAATCACGCTTACAGAAGGCTTATACCAAGTCTAAAACTCGATATGATCTTCGTCGCCGTGTAGTCAATTATTCTCCTAATCAGCTTGTATGGCGAAAAAATTTTGTTCTGTCGGATGCCACGAAATATTTTTCGGCTAAATTAGCAGACAAGTACGTAGGTCCCTTTATGATACATAAGAAGGTAGCGCAAGATAATTATCAGCTGAAGAGCTTAGAAGGTGAAATACTCACTGGCACTTGGAGCAGCCAACACCTTAAGGAACATCCCGAAATCGACCCTGGTTAGAAATCATTAAAGAGTATTCTATCGGTCCCGTATTTTGTTCTGACCCTCGCATTAGATACGGCTTACGATCTATTGTTCTTTGGATATTTCCGTTTTCTTTCTTTTGTATCTCTCTCGTATCACTGGGAGCCATCTTCGGTGGTGAAGAGAATTGTCGGTTACATTCCTTATCAATTCCGAATAGGAAATTTTAGTTGCCACGAAAATTTCCTCGACAGGTAAGAGGGGGAATTGTTACGGTTTATTTTTGCAATCTGCAATTTATTTAAAATCTAAATCATTTTATTTCCTTATTATCATTTTTGTTCGCAATTTATGGAACTCTTAGGCATTGCTGGTTGCTTATTGTCAGGAATATTAATTTTTATATTTTTATACATTTGGGATGTGCAAGTTTGAGCTAACTCGCAGATTTGAGCGAAGTGATTCATTCTGTTCGTTGATCGTCGCTGTAGTCATATCTCAGTGTCTAGTTATTATTTATCATATTGTTTAGTTTATTGTTGGATAAATTTTAACGTGCCCGTTATTTGGGGATTATAACTGAGGAAAGTACTGGGGAAATATTTGTTCCCGCGGAAAATTGTTCCGGATTTATTGCACTGCGATCATTGAAAAACAACTTAGCCGCCCACCATCTCAGGCTTTTATTTTATTGTATTTACTTTTTCTACCACTATCGATATTACTTCGATCTCGATCCGATTTATTGGATGCTTATGGTTGGATTGGGTTGTTGAGCCCTTATTTTTGGTGGATACACATCTTGGTGGAGGATTTTTGGGGAGAATTGGATGACTGGTACCTCGTGTTTCAAGCGGAAATTGTTCGACGCCATTTTGGAACTCGTCACACACTACGTCACTACCGCACACTACGTCACTCCGACGTCATCAGCTCTCCAAACACATGCAGATAAGCTCTATTTTGATTTTTTTCTTGTTGTTATTTTTAAATATTTTTTGGATTGATTTTTGAATGTTATGTTATTTAATTACATTTATTTACGCTTATGTTATTATTTTGTATGTACTAGCTCACGCGAGTCTCAGAATTTTTTATGAGAGATACTCATTTAGGGATTGTTTCGGTTTAGGAAGGGTTAGGACTGAAATTAACTTATTTCGACGCTTGTTACGCTCGCATTACCCTGATTGGTCGACCAACCACCCGTATTGCGCCTATTTGTGCGTATTATATTTAAAGTCTAAGCTATCTAAACATCCGAAGTCCTCGCTCGTTCGTGCGCCACGCATCCCCTATTTGGTACAGTTTATTCACTTATTAGTATTACCTTTCGTTTATATCTCGCATGAGTTATATAATTCATTCAGAAAATTTGTTAATATAAAGAATTTCGATTTCAAACTTTATTTACATAATGTAATACTACAAATATTTAATATATCCTACATTTCAATTTCAAACGGAGCTTTATTTGTTTTTTTTGAGTTACCTACTATTATCTTTGATTATCCTTCACAGATTCGTATTTTCGTGGTTGTATACTAGGTTTCCTTTTTTTTAACAACAACCACGTGGCGCCCTATTATAATTTATACTATTTCATTATTTGAACCACCCCCTTCTCCACTGTCTAAAAGCTGGCGGCCGCATTCACTGTCATCTTGAATGCGTAAGAGCTACAATAATACACGACTGTGTGGTGCGCGTAGCAACCTCCAACAAAAGTTTATTAATTAAAATCAGTAATATTAACAACAATTAATATATCTCGTGTAAATACATTAATCTACTTTAAATATTTATTTAATGGATTGTTTACAGATATTTGTTTATATTGTAATAAAGGATTTCCAAGGTTCAATAAAAAAGAACACAAACACATAATATTTGTTGCATGTATTGTTTAAGTCTTTATTTATAATAATATAGTACACCTATTGCATGTTTATACATATTTATCAAACAATAATCAATTTCATAAGCTGTTCTCTACGTGCTTGTATATTCTTCCGAATGTATCACCAACTTCAGAATGCTATCTGTAACATAGATAACATTTCTATTTATTGCTAATCTATTTTCTAGACACACATGTTTCATTGTTATAAACAATCCACACTTGTCATGAAATCATTGTCCTGCATGTACATGTAATAAGCATATTTATTAATCTCCTTCATTTTGTGTCCATTTATTGCTAAATAATCTTTCATATACACATCTGTAATTGTTATAAACACTTTAATTGTTGTCTCCAAATACATATACAGCCCTATTTTCTAAAAAAAAGTTGTTATAGTGGTTGCTATATAACAACTAATAAATAACTACAATATTTAGCAACCCACATAACAACTGCGATCATTTCGGTATTTTCTAAGTTTGTTTTTAACAACGTGGTTATTCAACTAGGAAATAGCCACTCTAACTCTAAATCGAAATTTAGGAATATAAAAGGGATTACTGAAAAAAATATCTATAGAGATACATACTTATAATATAATCTCGATTATAATTTATGTTACCTGTAGAAAATGCAGTGTTTATGAAAACAACTAATTATATAGCAACTGTCGTTATAACTTAACAACTGTTTTAAGTTAGAAAATAGGAAATATTTTCTTAAAACTGACCTTGAAAATAGCAACCGAAAATTAGTTTTTATCGATAACCACTTCGTTAGAAAATAGGGCTGATTATACTGTTGCATATATTTCCTGGGTATTTTCCTGCTTTGTTTAAACAATTTACAACAAAAACGTGGTTTACATTTAACCTAAAAAAACAAGACACTATTTATTCACTTATTATACCATTAAATATACTCACATTTACACAAAGTACCTACAACAATACATAATTTATTGTTGTGCCATTAAACATCCTCGTAATTAGTTAATAACAATAGATTTTGTTATACTTAATAAAAGCAGGAAGTTATGCGTTGAAAGCGCGGGAAAACTGTTTTACTGGCATGGATAGCAGCAAAAATGTCTACTATCTAAATTAATTATTATTCTTATTTGCTACTTATTTAAGACAGTTATTATTTATATATTGCAAAACATATAGTATAAATAATTATCTAAAGTTTATTCATTTTCACAGGGTTATTTATTGCACAACATAAAGTTGGCAACACAAGTTACTAGATATAACCTTCATAGTTGTTTGTTAAAAAAGAATCACTGATATTAACAATAATTAGTGGTGTGTTTATCCTACCCTCGACGATTCAGATTCAGATCTTTAATACTTTACAAGGTATAAGAAATTTTCTATTTTATATTCACTCAAATGACATTTGACTAACAATTTTTTTAATTTTGTAGAAAATCATATGAATATTTACTTCCACGTCCTAATTTTATGTTTTTTTTTTAGCTAAAAGAAGACATTGCAACAAGAAAATTGGTATTTCAAGGACCGTAAATCTTCTAAAAATTCGGGTAGCGTGGCATAAATTTTAGACATCAAATAACCCCACAAAAAGAAATCAAACTTACAAATTACTTGTTTATTACAAACAACTTGTCGAAAAAATTGTTTACTTAGTTTCTGTCATTTGTTTAAGCCTACTTGATTGCAATTTTGAACACCTGATAAAATTTGTTTTAAACGATATTTCTCTGGAAATAATGATCGGATTTGAAAAATAAAAAAACTGTTGAAAAGAGAATTGAAAGGCCTTTCGAACTGTGTCATGTTTGACACCGTTTTCCATTTAAAATTTTTGAGGTGCAGTCCACCCCCATTTTAGGGTTGAAGTTATAGCATTTTGACTTTTATTTAAATTTCCGCCACTGGAATGCTGTGAAATGAGATGAGAGGCTTGGGCAAAGTCGACGATGCTGGCTGCTCTTGTGCCCTATTGTGTGTGTTTATAACATCCTTACATATGTATATTTTCGTTTGTTCAATAAAGTGTTTTTACTGTGAATGTGTTGTTTTATTGTTGGTGTGTTTAATGTTAAAATATGAACAAATTACAAAAATGATATTTTTTAAGTACTTATAAAAATTAAACCACTCATCGGTAGAAATATAATAAGTATAATGTATCTTACGCCAAATTTGTTGTAGAATTCAAAATTTTGAAACAGAAAGGAGTTATCTTTAACCGTGTAGAAGTGGCAAGGAAAAATGTATATATAATGAAGAAATTACAAAAATGACATTTTTCGGTAACTTGTTCCTCCAGTTCTTCGGAAAAAGACAACAAAACCGACAAAGACACACAAAACTCTTAAAACTAACCAGATACGCTTCCGTTGTACTTCAAATCTGCCACTTTTTTGCTTAAAAGTAAAATAATTACAATACACTGTTGCTACAATACTTGGCACATTTTTGTCTTGATAATCACAAAATATAACATTTATTTTCAAACAGTTTCACAAATATCAACGTAGAATTTTCCACAGCGATGGAATGTAAAAGAATTGGTGCAGAAATTGTGGATTTATCAGCCCGGAACTGAAGTCCCGACCTGGAGGCTCGCTGGACACGTTCCCTAGGTGTCCGGCGTGTCTGTCCGTCCGCACCAGCTCTGGGCAGCTGTCTGCCACAATACAAACGCTTACAACGTGCACAGTTATAAATATATGTACCTATTTACCTCTAAACATCGTCTGGAAGTGTTACTTTACTTTCCCTGGCTCGTAACTCCTCAACGGTTACAAATATCTTCATTTGATGGCCAGATTCAGATTCCTCGTAGTTTAAAATACAAATCTTGTAATTTTCATATCTGAAGATGGTTCTGGTATGAGAACCAGAAAGGATTTTCTTTTGTTGGATAGCTAGCTGTAAGTTTCTCGAATAACCTATAAAAGAATTTCAATGTTTACTTATTATGCATTACAATTATTCCTATTTGCACAGAATACATAAAATTAAATGCAGAAGTATGTATTGAATTCGAAAATACTCTACATTCGTTAAAAATAATAAATATTTTTATAAACAGTAACACAAAAATGAAGTCATCTATATTGGCGCTGTTTTCCAAAATTCTATTTAGTGCTAGTGCTTCGTTCTGACGTCACTTGAACACACTAAACACTTGGTTAGAACACAGCCCACACACACACACTTTTCATTTAAATTTCAATCGTCATTATGTCTACTCAGTTTTTTTATTCATTTCGATCAGCTATACTTTAAAAACAAAATCTAAAATCGTTTGTTTTAAACAAAATTTTTACTAATCAATTCAATTAGTTCACCGATTTGCTTCTACTTTGTAGAAATTTAGGCGAATATTAAAATTGAAAATGATAAATAGGTATATATTTGTTTGAGACAATAGGTTTCCATTTATTTTTCCAAAGTTCATTCTTTCAAATCGGATTCTCAAAATTCAAGAAAATATTTAAAACTTTCGTAAAAATAGCAAAACTTTCACGAGACTTCCAAATTTGCTTCTTACTTACTTGTAAAACTTCCGTGAGATTTGCATAAAACTTCCAGAAACTTCCAACATTTCCATAAGACTTCCAAAAATTCCAAAAGAGTTTTTTATAATAAGCTGTTATAATTTTCAAACTTAAAATTACAAGTAAAATTGGTAAATATGCATATTGTGCAAGCAAAAATCATTGAAAGGTTAGCGTGATTGAAAAATACTTTTTACTCACAAATTTATTAATCATTACAATTGAATATATAATTTTAAAAAAATGAACTTTGGTAACAACACAACTTACGATACTAGAACGTAACAAATTTCCAAGAATTTAGGGGGGAATCTTTTCGCCGGATATAAACAAGAAGGGTGTTACTATGGTAACGAAGAATGCACCACTAGATATAAACATAAAATCCGTACATACAACTTTCCTCGATAACATCTGAAACAGTAGGATTTATAAATTTTATTTTTTTAGTTGTCTTATATGTTTAAAAAATAAAAATTTATATTAGAATTATTTTGAAAATATTTTCAATAAATTGCTTTACAACTATGTAAACAAATATATAATTACATATATGCCCGGTTTTATAAAAGCGAATTAAATATTTTATACCGGTTTATAATAATAATGCAATATTTTTTATATAAAATATGAAATATAAACTGAAACTAGTGTGAAAGATTTTTTGCATTTGATTGAGACAATAAACAAACCCGAAAATCTATTACCACAAAACTACAATGAAAAATTAATTGATTAATAGTATTTTTTAAACCAGTCATTCGTGATTACAATAGCTATTTTATATATTAAACGTTTTTCGAAGTAAAAATTATAAATGAATCTTAGAAAATGTTTCAATGTGTTTATAATTCCATAAGACAGTTATACAAGGTTTCAAAACGTTTAAAACAATTCCAAATAAAGTTTAAATAGTTTTATTTCACATAAAATTTTCAATTCGCGCCATTTAGAACTACGAATTGACAGTTGTAATCAATTTATTTAATGTTTTGAGCTACGTTTTTACATTTTATTTACAGTAATCAATATATTTGTTGCAATCAATACCTTCAGTTCAATAACATTTTGATGCTAAAATCAACATATTTTGTGTTTTAAATCAAAATTTTACAGATTAAAACATTTATTTATTGTAATCAACATCAATTCCTTGTTATAATCAACTTAATCAATATTTTATGCAACATTTTTACATTTTTCTTATTATAATCAAGATTTTGTTGATAAAAATCAACACTTTATTAGTTGTAATCACTTTTTGAAGTAAAATAACATAAAATCTACTTACAAATTGTAACTGTTAAATTTTTAGACAATTGTGTTCGCCCCAGATAGAGAAACGTTGTTTTTGATGGTATTCACACCGGTAGGTGCTGACTGTATTAGCGGCTGACAGAAGAGATGATGATTCTGAACACTCAAAACTAACACATACATATGTTATACATGGCGAAGACTCTGAGTATTTACAACTCGATAAACAGAACCAAATCATTTCTAAAGTATTGGAAGCTAAAGAGTTGTTGCAGGTCACTTAAAAACTATCAAACCACTCTAGATACAGAAGCGATTTCAAAGTATTGTTTGACAGACAGTTCACGTTCAAGATAATAGGATCATAATAATCAGTGGGAATGTTCTTCTAACATAGAAATTGTCGTGTTTCTAATTTAAATGGGAATGCGCTATTGTTTTCTTTGCCTTATTACAGTGTTACTGCTATACTAGAAGATGTTGAAGTTGGCACTTTAGTTACTAAAGTACCCGCGCTGCGCTACTGACACTGAGATATTTGCTGACTTTCATTTTATTCATTGCCGTCAATTCAATGGAAACTTTTAAAAAAAAATTTTAATTTCAATATGAATATATTCTATAATAATCCATATAAAAAATTGCGGTAAACTTTAAAATGTTCATCATTCATTTCTTGATGTATACAAAAGATAAAGATTTTTTAAGTACAGCCATTTAAAAAATATAGAACATGTATAAAAAGACAGTTTTTCATACGAATTTGAATATAAGAAAGTTTAACTTTATTATAAATACATCTTTTTCTTCTTTTACATAAATCTGTATTCATGTCACACACACGCACACACACTAGTGACATCTAGCTATATAAGGCGGCAATTCAAATAAACGTCAAAACAAGACAATTGTTGTTCAGAAAATTTTACCATGTTTTGTAATATATAAATATTCATATTTACAAATAATACATATATTTAAAAGTTATTTGTTGCTAACTAATTAGAATTACGAGGTATTAATACTTTTTAAATTATCAGCGCCATCTTAAGAGCATTAATTGAAGAGACTGTCTAAAATAAGGTTAAGACAGTAAGGAAGTGTTTACTAAAACAAAACAAAGTGATGCATGTGAAATAGTTTTAAAGTGTCTAGTTTCTAATATGTTTTTATTTTATGAAAACGCATTGTGAAAATATGACGATATATGTAAATAGAATATTAATATCTTTAAAGATATTTAATTAAAGTTGGTTCTTGACACATTTATGAAAGGCAAGTCCGTTATTTATTTACTAAATTTCATAACCGCTTTGGTTTTTGTGTTTATCTTTTCATGTTCGAACTTCTTCTCTGATTACAACAGGAATTAATATATATGGTTTAAAAAACTTGTCAAATATCATGAGATTCTCCATTTTTTTATATTTTGTCATATTCAATTAGAAAATTAATTATGTTGATAAAAAAATATATTAAAAATTCCCAAAATTTAGGATAAAATATGTATTTTTAAATGGAATCATACAATTTTTATTTTTAAATTAATCCTAACCTAGGTTACATTTTTAATATTTTTAACACATTCAGAAACCATTTAAGACAGTTCTACACTGTTTGTAATTAGTTTAAAATAGTTTAAAGCCGTTTAAATAGTCACAAACAAAAATACATTGAAAATGTTTTCAGGTAAATTTTAAATAATTTTTATAAGTTTTAAGTCAGTTCCAAACTGTTTTAAATATATTTGAGACATTCAGACCCAATCTAAGACAGTCCTAAACTGTCTGGAATTATTTTAAAATAGTTTAAAACGTACCAGAATGACTCAAAGTTTTTTTTTTAATGATACAATTGTAAATCATTTTAAAACAGTTATACTGGGTTTAAGACAGTACCAAACTGTTTTGAAAAATTATAAGACAGTTGGAAAATGTTCAAAATAGTCGTGGACAGTGTGGAATTAATTTAAAACAGTTTAAAACGTACCAAAATGACTGAAAGTTAAAAAAAATCATACAATTCTAAATTAATTTAAAAGAGTTGTACTAGTTTTAAGACAGTTCCAAATTATTATAAGTAGTGTTAAGACAGTTGAGAAGTGTTTAAAATAGTTTTAGACAGTCTGGAATTAATTTTAAATTGTTTAAAACGTACCAGAAAAAAGTTTAAAAAAAACTGTAAACAATTATAACTCAATTTAAAACAGTTATACTTACTAGTTTTAAGTCAGTGCGAAACTGTTTTAAACAAAGTCAAGACAGTTGTGTGTTGTCTAAATCCCTTTTAGGCGGTCCCGAACTGTTTAGAAATGAAGTAACCGAATTGCAAGTGTGTTCTACTAAGCCACAGGTTTTCAGAATAAAAATCATTTCTCTATAACAGGTTTGCGTGAACACGAGAAAGCTGTTACGAAATACGCAGTTGACCTACTGCAATTACTTGAGATTCCACTAATCGGAAATCGCGAACAACACGGGTTTAAATCCCTGCAGAAACACTCCCAATCACCAAAAACATCAAAATCTCAACGTTCAAACAGTGCCACTCCTACACGGTTAAAGATACAAGCTTGGGATCACAAAATTCTTAATCCTCATTGATTTTACACCCCTTGTACCAACTTTTGTTAAAACATTTTAAGGGGTTCGAAAGAAATAAAAAAAAGTAAATTGGAAAAAATGTAAATAAAAATAAACTAGAACTGTAACTCATACACAGTTAAATATATGGACTTAAATATATGTAAAACAAACTACAAATTATTTATTTTACTACAAAAATTTATTGAGGTTTTTAAACACTACCAAATTGTTAAGAATTTTCTTATCAATTTGACTTTCAGATTTTCTGGTATATTTTAAACTATTTTAAATTGATTCCAGGTTGTCTACAACTATTTTAATGTCTTCCCGACTATCTTAAGATTATTTAAAATAGTTTGGCACTGCCTTAAAACGGGTATAACTGTTTTAAATTTTTTGATTTTTTTTAAAAAAAACTTTCAGTCATTCTGGTACGTTTTAAACTGTTTTAAATTAATTCCAAACTATCCACAACTATTTTAAACACTTCCCAACTGGCTTAACATTATTTAAAACAGTCTGAAACTGTCTTAAACCTAGTAAAACTGTTTTAAATTGATTTAGAATTGTTTAATTTTTTATTAAACTTTCAGTCATTCTGGTGCGTTGGAAACTGTTTTAAATTAATTTCATACGGTTTATTTTAGTTTATAATAACTTTAATAACAGAACAATTTATGACACATCAGCCATGTCGGATACAACTAACTTAACAACTTGACAACTGAAAATTTCCTAGCCGCTGTTACCTCTTTCTCTCTCTCTCTCTCTCTCTCTCTCTCTGTCTGTCTCTCTCTCTTTATAACATGATAAAATTGTAAGGCATAATTGGGGTATGATTTTTATAATATTTGATAATACTTTAAATAATTTATTATTTCTCGTTTACTTCAAATAAAATCATTATTTTATTGGCAAAAGTATTTAATGACATATATTTTATAATTTCCGGTCGCATTTTGACGTAGTTTTGTTTTACTGCCATCTATGTACACTAATATAAAACTTTATTTATAGATTCCTGTATTACCAAATCAATTTTGCTGTTTTTCTATGCAGATATCTGTAATCATTATACAATTACAGGTAACTGTTTACAAATTCTAAATACAATGAACCCCTAGTGGTAATGCTATAAACTATTACAATGAGATAAACAAAATGAACGTCTATTTGAAACTGTTTTCTAGTGTTGACATTATAACAATTATTGATAACAAAATAGTATCTCAAGTTGAATATCTCATACCGAAAATAGTAAGTAAAATATATTTATTTTTGAGGATTTATAACAATTGAATGTTTGGTGAAACATGAATCACTAAGTTTTTAACCTCAATTTATTCGACATTAGTGTAATTCTCGTATTTAATTTAATAACATTGATAAGTATAGTTTTATGTGTAATGTTATTGACATTAAAACAAAACAATTCATTTTACAACAACTGTGTGTTTATTTTATTTGTTCAATAAAGTTTTTACTGTGAAAGTGTTTCTTTATTTCTTCTTTTCAACTTCAAAAACGTCCTGAAGTATTCCTGGCGAAATTTAGCTTAAGACATGTTTGGAAAACAGTATATTCTTACCTTATATTGGGTGTGGCACGCTAATAAATCTGTAAAGAGGGGGGAAAATAACAAAATAAGTCCCTAAAAAAACAGTTTATTGTAAACATAAATTACAATATTTTTTTCTAAATGAATTAATAAATAAACCTGTACCTATCTTTTGGTGTGGTATGTGTGTATATACCTAATTTATACCTAGGTATAATATTTAGCACTCTAATACAATTCTAGGTACGAATTATAATTTATAATTACAATTCACCTATTTTGCGATTTCACCCAAAGTTTGCTATTGTGTAAATATATTTAAATCGCATTTCCAGTTAATTTTAAATAAATTTAAGACAGTTGACAAGTTTTTAATAGTCAGCAGCAATGAATTAAGTCAGAATTTTGTCGATTTGCAACTATTTTATTATAAAAATAATTTTAATTTTGAATGCAGCAACATTTGGGTGAAAAGTAACCAAATCTGGTTATTTCCCTAAACCTAGTGACTATTCCCTGTTGGTACCATTGGCGCGAGTAGTATCAAGTTCATACTTGTTTGGACAGATCGCGCTTCACTTGTTTCGGAATTAGTCAGTTTGGAGAAAAAATCATAATTGTTAAAAAAAATATATAAAATTATTTCTAGCTACACATTTAAACATAATTTTATATTACATATTTTTATAAAACTACTTTAATATATCTCTATTTTGTACTATACATTTAAATCTTAACAAAAATACACAGTTTTAGACTCTTTAGATATTCTAAATGTTTCAATTATGCGGGAAAAAATTAAAGCTACTGCCATACATGTCATAAGAAACGCTAGTTTAAAAGTAATGCATGTTTAAATCACTAAAGGACGAAAATAAAATAACTAAAACAAATAAAATTAAAAAATATTTGTCATATTTGGTTGTAGATAGTAATGAGTTGATTGAAATTTGGCGCCAATTGGAATAGATTGAGAGGTAAGGAATATGCCCTATCCACAAGTATACATATTTTTTCCTGACTACAATCATAGTTGTGTGAATGGTTTGTGCATGCGTGTAATCAAAGTATTAGAGTTGTAGGTTGTGAAATATCAGCACAAATCTTCCTTTGTATCATTTAAAAATGCTGATAATCAGGTACAAATATTACTAATTCCAGCAAACTAGTGCAGTTATGTTTGGAACTAAATAATGTAGTGAATTGTTTTTACGAATTAGGATTGGAGTTAGTTAATCACTTTTATGAATCTGGTTGTAATAAATGAGTGAAATTGAAGTTTAAAATATCTAAAGTGAGCGTCTGGTGACAGATATATACAGAGGAACATCTAAATGTGTCCAAACTGACTAGACCCGAGTGGGTGAGGTTAGGTTGACTGCGTGCAGCTAATTGTAAACGTGTTGGCACAAGTTCATCACTCATGTGTGGGTGGAATGGCTAAATGAAACAACGCCGTCTTCTGCCAATGTCAATGTTCTAGTGGCGCCTTGGTTTAAACGCTGGCTAATTTGGTCCATGGTTGGCACATTGTAGTGTTACTAGTTGCTAACAGGGGCTACTGAAATGAGCCCCGACTGCTTCAGACGTGGACATGAGAGGACATTTCATACTAACCCGAACACGGCACTTACAACTCATTCAAACAAACATCTTTTCTTAACTTCAAATTTTTTATTTGGAGCCCCAGTTCATAGTTATCGTCATTACTGCCTTATTTTAAGGAATATTAAAAAAATACAAAAACTTTCAGTATTTGCTTTCAGTTCTCTAAAACATTTGATGGCGACCGATCAAAAATTTCAAAACAAGATATTTTTAAGACTAGTCGATCGAGTTTTGAAAATAGAACATTTATAAAATCCTTAAACAAACTTCTAACATTTCTATAAAACAATATAAACAAAAGCCTAACAATAAACACGTACTTCAAACTTGAAGCAAAGGTTTTCTAATTTGTACATTCAAATTTCCATACTTTTTGTTCTTGTTCTTTAGATATATCTTTATTAACAAATAGAAATTATTTACTACTTTATCTTCGAAAGTTATTTGCATAATTTATGTATAAAAATGCCTAATTATCAAAACATTGGTGCAGTTTGTAAAAATGTGTCTTGCAATTCAATTTGAATAAAAACTTTGTTTAGACAGATGCTTCAATCAAATGTTTTATTTAAATATCTTGTTTTGAAATTGTTGATCGGTCGTCATTTTGTTATTTGATAAAATAGAAAATAATTGTAAATACAAATGTTTTAGAGAACCGAAAGTAAAATGCGGAAAGTTTTTGTTAAATATAAGGAAGTAATGACAATTTCTCGAAAAACAAAAGAACGCCAATAACTATGAACTGGGGTTCCAAATCAAAAATTTCTTTTGTAAAATTTTATTAAAGTGTTTATCATTATTCTAACTAGAGAAGAAAGTATATCTTTTTACCACTCAAGCTCGAGTTCGTGTTTGAGTAGAAATAGTGCTTTCCTTTCGTGTTATAAAATTGATTTATTGGGACAACATCATGATAAGCTAGAAAATTAGGTTATGTAAACTTTGACGTTTAGTAGTGCAATTGTTACAGTGCTGCCAATATACCAATTAAAGTTCAAATCGATCTTTTTAAAAGGTTGTTTACTTTTGGCAGAAATTTAATTAAAATAATAAGTTGGTTGGCTTTAATTTTTGTAGGAAACATTTAATAATAAATTGACATTGGAAACTGTCTTATTTCGTTGATATTCTTTGCAAGTTTTTGAGCGATTAAATTAATATTGTGTAAGTGGAATAAGGAATAGTGATATACATTTTAATAAAGTTGAACGATTAGTCGTAGAATGATCTGACTTTCCAGCGAATGAAGTATTTTTTTATTAAATTTGAAAGGAAAGGCAAGGGGTATTTTGGTTGATAACAGTGGTTTGGGCCCATTTCAATAGATAAATGATTTGAAAATAGTAACAATAAATAAAAATAAGAATGACGCATGCCCAGTTTAGGGCTGAGTAACTGTCCACACCCAGTAGTGGGTGTGTCGAGGGTTCGTATTGCTATAAAGGACGGTGTATCTCGAGACCCTCTTGGCTACCGGAAGTGCTTCGTACGGTTTATATCTCCAGCACTCACTTTGTTTATTTATCACTAATGTTTTGGTTTTTTTTCATTTTTTAATGTTCACAGTTGAGTTTTTTGTGTTTTTTAAACATATTACGTTGTTGTCAAGTCGTTTAATTTTATTTTAAATTAATTATTTACGATAACAGTTTCAGACAATTAGGAAACGGTTTATTATGGTAGACATGAGACTCTACCACGAAATTAAATATTTAGATATTTTAGATTGGGGTTTTCCATATTGATAATTTATTTCAATCGGAGAAATAATTATAGTCGGAAATAAACATAAATAACTTTTACACCAGGCGTTCAAATTTTAAAATTGCTGTACTACATTTAATTTTTAATGAATAAATAATTTTAGAAAAAAATGGTGAAAACTCGTAAATTATTGGTTTTAGGAATATAAGGTACCTTTAATAACATATGAAGATAATACAAAAAGACACCAAACTGAATTATAAAATGTAGGGTGTTGTATTTAAAAAAAAAAAAGCGTTCTGGGCGAACTGTAATGGCGGAATTGATGGTGTATTTGTAACGACAACGGAGATATCGAAGACGGGCATTTCAATGACTCGCTCTGTACATGAAGGAATGAATGATGATCATTTACTAACTATAATTATTTGTTCGATATTAGTGTTTTTAGTTAGATGGCAACAGGCGATGTAGATGGAAAACCCCATTAGTTCACCTGAGCTAGTCCTTGTGGTCCGCCGAGTAGCCCCTGCAGAGCAGGCGGCGTCGCGGCGCGGCGGCGTCGAAGCTGTGGCTGCGTCGCTGGCGTCGCATCTGCGCGGCCAGCAGCTCCAGCTCCCACGTGGCGGCGTGCAGCGCCGGCTCGTCGGCGTCGGCGTCCGTGTCCGTGGAGTCCAGCTCGAGCACGACGGCGTCGGCGCGCCACGGCGCCGGGCGCAGCGCCTCGGGCAGCTCGCCCAGCTCCAGCGCCTCGCGTCGCGACGCCGAGTCCCACGCCGGCACCATGCTGGACGCTGAGTCGCTCGCCTAAAAGCATCCCTTGTGTATATCAACAAGAGCACCACTGCCCCATTCTCCTTAAAACACCTCCTTACAGATCAAACTCCTAGAATAGACCACGTTAGTGAGGTTAAGATTTACATTTGGCGCCGAACCCTAATTCAAATCTGAGTTATTCTTAATTACAACATAGGGTTTTTTATGTTCTAAAACATTACTCTTTGCTTTCCGTACAGAAAAAATACAAATTAGAGAATACATTTAGAAAATTTTGATTTTAAAGAAAGTAGTATCGCAAATAGTAACATATGTCGTTACTTGGTGCAGCTGGTTAAAAACGCCAAGTTAAACAGACAGGTTCGACATACGTTTTCAGAAATTTGCACCTACTGTTTCAATTGAAGTTTATTAAATAATATTATGTTTTTTGGGTGTGTATATTACATTAGAAAATAGATAAAACATTAGAGATTAGTAATTATAAGGTTTAGTAGTTAAGATTTGCATTTTATAATACTTTCTAGCAGTTTAAAGATAGCATATTTTTATTCTCATAAGAATAAGATGGGCGTATAAATCGGCAGAGGTGAGTTAGGGTTTGAGTTTGAATTTGGCGCCACAAAATGACCCTCACACTAATGCAGTCTATTCAAATTTCGAGATTTCATTTTTGTATCTCACTTTATTCTTCTACTAGGGGATTCTCCTTGTTTTTACTTCATTCGCACAAACCCCTTGGACCTATATCAAAGAATAGTTATACAGAGAAGCGACACTCCTTGTAGGTAACTTTGATGTTATCCTATCTAGTTCTAGGACTTTAGAGCATTGTGTGGACTTGTCAGTTTGTTACTTCATTTACGCTCGAAATTTTTTGTTTGAATGAATCAATTTTTAGATAAAAATACTGAAATTATAAATTTATCAATATAATAAAGTTGAAATCCATTTTTTTACTAACTCATATATTAGCCATATCCTACACCTTTAATTAATACAAATCAATTTTTCAGTATTTATATAAAAAGTATTTTCTAAACAAAATAGGTAATTGCAAAAATATTCGTGTTATTTTAAAATTTATAAACTCAGAATTGTCCAAATTATGATTTTTATAATGTATAAATAAGTTGTTGTCTAATTGGAAATTTTGTTGAAAAACCGTGTGACAAGCTTGACATTTCTGTAGTGACGACAGGGAGTGTATATAACTATTCTGTTTGTGTTTGTGACTTACACTGGCCGTGTACTCCTCGTCGAGGCTTCGCTCCAGGTCCTGGATGTGCTGGCGCAGGCGTCCGATCACCACGTCTCGGGATCGAACCTCGGCCTCCAGCCGGTCGAACCTCGCCTGGAACTTGACGTGCATCTCCTGCAGATGCGCCGAGATCACCTGCTTGATGGCCAGGAGGGCGGTGCCGAAGTACTCGTGCTCGTCCAGGCCTACAATACCGCTCATTTTAAATACATATGTGATTGAAGAACAAAAGAACTGAAGTACTTACTTTTGATGATTTTCTGCGTGCCATTCTCGTCCCTTTTCTCCTCCCTCTTGTCCTCCCTGACCTCCTCCTTGTCTGGTTTGTCTGGCGCGGCTGCCGTAGTAGACTCCTGCAGCGGAGGCGCCTCCGCCGGCTCCCGGGCCAGCTGGGGCCCCCTGCCCGGCATGAGCGGCGACGCGTGCGGCGGCGGCATGAGCGGCACGCCCAGCGCAGGCGTCGCGGCGCCCGGCGGGCTCAGCGTCTCTCTGTCAAACGTTACTGACTTAGCCAATTTAGAGTGGCGCGCCGCGTAGCCTTCTAGCGTCGGCGCGAGCAGCAGCTCCGACCTGGGGACCGCACAGCGTTAGATGCTAAGTGGAATATACGCCTCATGTGTTTATATATGTTAGCGATTCCAACGTTCCAAGGCGTTTATATTGTTCTACTTTCGAGAACATTCCCGAACTTAATCTTAATGTTTAATAAAGTAACTAAACAAAGAACAAATATTCCCAAATGAACGTTACTGAAGACAGTGAATGTTATATTAGGCTAGGTCACGATGAGGGCTAGCGTGCAAAATAAACAAAAATGTTCTATATCGAACGGCTTTTGTTTTTTGGAAAAAGTTGTGAGAAGTATGTGGTGTTTGGTATCAAATGAAAAGGTTAGATAAGGGCTGGCGTGTAGAATTAACAAAAAAGTTCAATGTTGATCGGCTTTTGTTTTTTGCAAAAAATTCTCAAAGGTATGACGAGTTTGGTCTCAAATGAAAGGTCTCCTTGCGGGCTAGCGTGCAGAATTGACAAAAATGTACTATGTCAATCGGTTTTTGTTTTTTGGAAAAAGTTGTGAGAAGTATGTGGTGTTTGGTATCAAATGAAAAGGTTAGATAAGGGCTGGCGTGTAGAATTAACAAAAAAGGTCAATGTTGATCGGCTTTTGTTTTTTGCAAAAATTTCTCAAAGGTATGACGAGTTTGGTCTCAAATGAAAGGTCTCCTTGCGGGCTAGCGTGCAAAATTGACAAAAATGTTCCATGTCGATCGGCTTTTATTTAATGCAAAAAGTTGTCAGAAGTATGTCGTGTTTGGTATCAAATGAAAGGTCTCGGAGAGGGCTATCGTGCAGAATTGATAAAAATGTGCTATGTCGATCGGTATTTGTTATTTGCAAAAAGTTGTCAGAAGTGTGTGGTGTTTGGTATCAAATGAAAGGTCTCGTTAAGGGCTAGCGTGCAGAATTGACAAAAATTTTCCATGTCGATTGGCTTTTGTTTTATGCAAAAAGTTGTCAGAAGTATGTCGTGTTTGGTATCAAATGAAAGGTCTCGGAGAGGGCTAGCGTGCAGAATTGACAAAAATGTACTGTGTCGATCGATTTTTGTTTTTTGCAAAAAGTTGTCAGAAGTGTGTGGTGTTTGGTATCAAATGAAAAGTCTCGGTGTGGACTAGCGTGTATATATGATAAAAATGTTTCATGTCGATCGACTTTTGTTTATTGCAGAAAGTTGTCTGAAGTATGTCGTGTATGGTATCAAATGAAAGGTCTCGGTGAGAGTTGGGGTACATAAATGACAAAAATGTTTCATGTCGACCGGCTTTTGTTTTTTGCAAAAAATTATTAGAAGTATATCGTGTTTGCAATCTAATGAAAGGTCTCGGTGAGGCCTGACGTGGAAATATAAAATAGTTGTTTCATGTCGATCGGAATTTGTTTTTTGCACTGACAGCGGAGCTCTAGGGAATGCTCGGAGTAGCCAAGAATTCGCTAGTCCTATATACTAAACGATTAGATTCACTTTCTCTCTATAGATTCATCACGAAGATAGAGTAAATTTTGTAAAGGCCTACAGCCAGAACCATACAAGAGATTAATGTAATTTTTTTTTAGATTGTAGGGAATAATGTAAATTACGATTCTTTTGTGGTGTCATATTTTTAGTGTGAGTGGTTTTCGTGTAAAAAATTAAAATTGTGCAAAATTGGTACCTTGAAACAATGGATCCCAGAGGCCATGTCTAAATTTAAGAATAATCACGCTGTCATCCGTCACTTTTGACAATCTGTCTACGAACTTTAAATGATTATATCTTTTAATAACACATTGATATCCAAGATTTGAAAACAGTATAATGAATAATAGTCTTGAGCAAAGGTTTTACCAAAATTTTAAGTTTATAACATAACGTATTTAATTAATATAAATTTTGACGTTTCCAATGTCAAAAGTCAATGTTGCCAAATGTGTGATGAAGTAACTAAATTAAAACCAAATATTCCTAAACTAACTTCACTGAAGACGGTGGCAGTTGTATTAGGGTTGACAATATTAATTTATATATTTAAAAATTAACTACTATTTTTAATACAAACAGTGTTGCCAAATTATGAAGTAGGTAACTAAATAAAAATCAAATATTCCTAAATAAAATAAATTGAATACTTTGCTGTGTTTGTTATCAAAAGAAAGGAAACCATAAGGGCCAGTTTTAAAATGACAAAAAAATGTGCCATGTCGATCTGCATTTGTTTTTCGTAAAAAGTTGTTAGAAGTAGGTCGTCCTTGGGATTTAAGGAAACGACACAATACGGACTGGTGTGCACGAATGACAAAAATGTTGTACAAAGATTAGAATTTGTTTTTTGCAAAATGTTGTCAGAAAAAAGTCGTGTTTGGGTATTTTCGAATTACATAAGTCAATATTGCCAAATGTTTAAAAAAGTAACTAAACAAAGAACAGA
This sequence comes from Stenolophus ochropezus, assembly GCA_035578165.1. Taxonomy (NCBI): domain Eukaryota; kingdom Metazoa; phylum Arthropoda; class Insecta; order Coleoptera; family Carabidae; genus Stenolophus; species Stenolophus ochropezus. The sequence continues at coordinate 697,313 of JAQOWZ010000032.1, forward strand.
TATTCCCAAATGAACGTTACTGAAGACAGTGAATGTTATATTAGGCTAGGTCACGATGAGGGCTAGCGTGCAAAATGAACAAAAATGTTCTATATCGAACGACTTTTGTTTTTTGGAAAAAGTTTTGAGAAGTATGTAGTGTTTGGTATCAAATGAAAAGGCTCGATAAGGGCTGGCGTGTAGAATTAACAAAAAAGTTCAATGTTGATCGGCTTTTGTTTTTTGCAAAAAATTCTCAAAGGTATGTCGAGTTTGGTCTCAAATGAAAGGTGTCATTGAGGGCTAGCGTGCAGAATTGACAAGAATGTTCCATGTCGATCGGCTTTTGTTTTATGCAAAAAGTTGTCAGAAGTATGTCATATTTGGTATCAAATGAAAGGTCTCGGAGAGGGCTAGCGTGCAGAATTGACGAAAATGTACTATGTCGATCGGTTTTTGTTTTTTGGAAAAAGTTGTGAGAAGTATGTGGTGTTTGGTATCAAATGAAAAGGTTAGATAAGGGCTGGCGTGTAGAATTAATAAAAAAGGTCAATGTTGATGGGCTTTTGTTTTTTGCAAAAAACTTTCAAAGGTATGACGAGTTTGGTCTCAAATGAAAGGTCTCCTTGCGGGCTAGCGTGCAGAATTGACAAAAATGTTCCATGTCGATCGGCTTTTGTTTTATGCAAAAAGTTGTCAGAAGTATGTCGTGTTTGGTATCAAATGAAAGGTCTCGGAGAGGGCTATCGTGCAGAATTGATAAAAATGTGCTATGTCGATCGGTATTTGTTATTTGCAAAAAGTTGTCAGAAGTGTGTGGTGTTTGGTATCAAATGAAAGGTCTCGTTAAGGGCTAGCGTGCAGAATTGACAAAAATGTTCCATGTCGATTGGCTTTTGTTTTATGCAAAAAGTTGTCAGAAGTATGTCGTGTTTGGTATCAAATGAAAGGTCTCTGAGAGGGCTAGCGTGCAAAATTGACAAAAATGTACTATGTCGATCGATTTTTGTTTTTTGCAAAAAGTTGTCAGAAGTGTGTGGTGTTTGGTATCAAATGAAAGGTCTCGTTGAGGGCTAGCGTGCAGAATTGACCAAAATGTTTCATGTCGATTGGCTTTTGTTTTATGCAAAAAGTTGTCAGAAGTATGTCGTGTTTGGTATCAAATGAAAGGTCTCGGAGAGGGCTAGCGTGCAGAATTGACAAAAAATGTGCTATGTCGATCGGTATTTGTTTTTTTTTGCAAAAAGTTGTCAGAAGTTTGTGGTATCAAATGAAAGGTTACAATGAAGGCTGGTGTGCAGAATTAACGAAAATGGTCAATGTCGATCGGCTTTTGTTTTTTGCAAAAGGTTGTCACAAGTATATAGTGTTTGGTATCAAATGAAAAGTCTCGGTGTGGGCTAGCGTGTATATATGAAAAAATGTTCCATGTCGATCGGCTTTTGTTTTATGCAAAAAGTTGTCTGAAGTATGTCGTGTATGGTATCAAATGAAAAGTCTCGGAAAGGGCTAGCGTGCAGAATTGACAAAAATGTACTATGTCGATCGGTTTTTGTTTTTTGGAAAAAGTTGTGAGAAGTATGTGGTGTTTGGTATCAAATGAAAAGGTTAGATAAGGGCCGGCGTGTAGAATTAACAAAAAAGGTCAATATTGATCGGCTTTTGGTTTTTTGCAAAAAATTCTCAAAGGTATGACGAGTTTGGTCTCAAATGAAAGGTCTCCTTGCGGGCTAGCGTGCAGAATTGACAAAAATGATCCATGTCGATCGGCTTTTGTTTTATGCAAAAAGTTGTCAGAAGTATGTCATATTTGGTATCAAATGAAAAGTCTCGGAGAGGACTAGCATGCAGAATTGACAAAAATGTACTATGTCGATCGGTTTTTGTTTTTTGGAAAAAGTTGTGAGAAGTATGTGGTGTTTGGTATCAAATGAAAAGGTTAGATAAGGGCTGGCGTGTAGAATTAACAAAAAAGGTCAATGTTGATCGGTTTTTGTTTTTTGCAAAAAATTCTCAAAGGTATGTCGAGTTTGGTCTCAAATGAAAGGTGTCATTGAGGGCTAGCGTGCAGAATTGACAAGAATGTTCCATGTCGATCGGCTTTTGTTTTATGCAAAAAGTTGTCAGAAGTATGTCATATTTGGTATCAAATGAAAGGTCTCGGAGAGGGCTAGCGTGCAGAATTGACGAAAATGTACTATGTCGATCGGTTTTTGTTTTTTGGAAAAAGTTGTGAGAAGTATGTGGTGTTTGGTATCAAATGAAAAGGTTAGATAAGGGCTGGCGTGTAGAATTAATAAAAAAGGTCAATGTTGATGGGCTTTTGTTTTTTGCAAAAAACTTTCAAAGGTATGACGAGTTTGGTCTCAAATGAAAGGTCTCCTTGCGGGCTAGCGTGCAGAATTGACAAAAATGTTCCATGTCGATCGGCTTTTGTTTTATGCAAAAAGTTGTCAGAAGTATGTCGTGTTTGGTATCAAATGAAAGGTCTCGGAGAGGGCTATCGTGCAGAATTGATAAAAATGTGCTATGTCGATCGGTATTTGTTATTTGCAAAAAGTTGTCAGAAGTGTGTGGTGTTTGGTATCAAATGAAAGGTCTCGTTAAGGGCTAGCGTGCAGAATTGACAAAAATGTTCCATGTCGATTGGCTTTTGTTTTATGCAAAAAGTTGTCAGAAGTATGTCGTGTTTGGTATCAAATGAAAGGTCTCTGAGAGGGCTAGCGTGCAAAATTGACAAAAATGTACTATGTCGATCGATTTTTGTTTTTTGCAAAAAGTTGTCAGAAGTGTGTGGTGTTTGGTATCAAATGAAAGGTCTCGTTGAGGGCTAGCGTGCAGAATTGACCAAAATGTTTCATGTCGATTGGCTTTTGTTTTATGCAAAAAGTTGTCAGAAGTATGTCGTGTTTGGTATCAAATGAAAGGTCTCGGAGAGGGCTAGCGTGCAGAATTGACAAAAAATGTGCTATGTCGATCGGTATTTGTTTTTTTTTGCAAAAAGTTGTCAGAAGTTTGTGGTATCAAATGAAAGGTTACAATGAAGGCTGGTGTGCAGAATTAACGAAAATGGTCAATGTCGATCGGCTTTTGTTTTTTGCAAAAGGTTGTCACAAGTATATAGTGTTTGGTATCAAATGAAAAGTCTCGGTGTGGGCTAGCGTGTATATATGAAAAAATGTTCCATGTCGATCGGCTTTTGTTTTATGCAAAAAGTTGTCTGAAGTATGTCGTGTATGGTATCAAATGAAAAGTCTCGGAAAGGGCTAGCGTGCAGAATTGACAAAAATGTACTATGTCGATCGGTTTTTGTTTTTTGGAAAAAGTTGTGAGAAGTATGTGGTGTTTGGTATCAAATGAAAAGGTTAGATAAGGGCCGGCGTGTAGAATTAACAAAAAAGGTCAATATTGATCGGCTTTTGGTTTTTTGCAAAAAATTCTCAAAGGTATGACGAGTTTGGTCTCAAATGAAAGGTCTCCTTGCGGGCTAGCGTGCAGAATTGACAAAAATGATCCATGTCGATCGGCTTTTGTTTTATGCAAAAAGTTGTCAGAAGTATGTCATATTTGGTATCAAATGAAAAGTCTCGGAGAGGACTAGCATGCAGAATTGACAAAAATGTACTATGTCGATCGGTTTTTGTTTTTTGGAAAAAGTTGTGAGAAGTATGTGGTGTTTGGTATCAAATGAAAAGGTTAGATAAGGGCTGGCGTGTAGAATTAACAAAAAAGGTCAATGTTGATCGGTTTTTGTTTTTTGCAAAAATTTCTCAAAGGTATGACGAGTTTGGTCTCAAATGAAAGGTCTCCTTGCGGGCTAGCGTGCAGAATTGACAAAAATGTTCCATGTCGATCGGCTTTTGTTTAATGCAAAAAGTTGTCAGAAGTATGTCGTGTTTGGTATCAAATGAAAGGTCTCGGAGAGGGCTAGCGTGCAGAATTGACAAAAATGTACTATGTCGATCGGCTTTTGTTTTATGCAAAAAGTTGTCAGAAGTATGTCGTGTTTGGTATCAAATGAAAGGTCTCGGAGAGGGCTAGCGTGCAGAATTGACAAAAATGTACTATGTCGATCGGCTTTTGTTTTATGCAAAAAGTTGTCAGAAGTATGTCGTGTTTGGTATCAAATGAAAGGTCTCGGAGAGGGCTAGCGTGCAGAATTGACAAAAATGTACTATGTCGATCGGTTTTTGTTTTTTGGAAAAAGTTGTGAGAAGTATGTGGTGTTTGGTATCAAATGAAAAGGTTAGATAAGGGCTGGCGTGTAGAATTAATAAAAAAGGTCAATGTTGATGGGCTTTTGTTTTTTGCAAAAAACTTTCAAAGGTATGACGAGTTTGGTCTCAAATGAAAGGTCTCCTTGCGGGCTAGCGTGCAGAATTGACAAAAATGTTCCATGTCGATCGGCTTTTGTTTTATGCAAAAAGTTGTCAGAAGTATGTCGTATTTGGTATCAAATGAAAGGTCTCGGAGAGGGCTAGCGTGCAGAATTGACAAAAATGTACTATGTCGATCGATTTTTGTTTTTTGCAAAAAGTTGTCAAAAGTGTGTGGTGTTTGGTATCAAATGAAAGGTCTCGTTGAGGGCTAGCGTGCAGAATTGACCAAAATGTTCAATGTCGATTGGCTTTTGTTTTATGCAAAAAGTTGTCAGAAATATGTCGTGTTTGGTATCAATTGAAAGGTCTCGGAGAGGGCTAGCGTGCAGAATTGACAAAAAATGTGCTATGTCGATCGGTATTTGCTTTTTTTGCAAAAAGTTGTCAAAAGTTTGTGGTATCAAATGAAAGGTTACAATGAAGGCTGGTGTGCAGAATTAACGAAAATGGTCAATGTCGAACGGCTTTTGTTTTTTGCAAAAGGTTGTCACAAGTATATAGTGTTTGGTATCAAATGAAAAGTCTCGGTGTGGGCTAGCGTGTATATATGATAAAAATGTTTCGTGTCGATCGACTTTTGTTTATTGCAGAAAGTTGTCAGAAGTATGTCGTGTATGGTATCAAATGAAAGGTCTCGGTGAGAGTTGGGGTACATAAATGACAAAAATGTTTCATGTCGACCGGCTTTTGTTTTTTGCAAAAAATTATTAGAAGTATATCGTGTTAGCAATCTAATGAAAGGTCTCGGTGAGGCCTGACGTGGAAATATGAAATAATTGTTTCATGTCGATCGGCATTTTTTTTTGCACTGACAGCGGAGCTCTAGGGAATGCTCGGCGTAGCCAAGAATTCGCTAGTCCTACATACTAAACGATTAGATTCACTTTCTCTCTATACATTCATCACGAAGATAGAGTAAATTTTGTAAAGGCCTACAGCCTGATCCATACAAGAGATTAATGTAATTTTTTTTTAGATTGTAGGGAATAATGTAAATTACGATCCTTTTGTGGTCTCATATTTTCAGTGTGAGTGGTTTTCGTGTAAAAAATTAAAATTGTGCAAAATTGGTACCTTGAAACAATGGATCCCAGAGGCCATGTCTAAATTTAAGAAGAATCACGCTGTCATCCGTCACTTTTGACAATCTGTCTACGAACTTTAAATGATTATATCTTTTAATAACACATTGATATCCAAGATTTGAAAACAGTATAATGAATAATAGTCTTAAGCAAAGGTTTTACCAATATTTTAAGTTTATAACATAACGTATTTAATTAATATAAATTTTGACGTTTCCAATGTCAAAAGTCAATGTTGCCAAATGTGTTATGAAGTAACTAAATTAAAACCAAATATTCCTAAACTAACTTCACTGAAGACGGTGGCAGTTGTATTAGGGTTGACAATATTAATTTATAAATTTAAAAATTAACTACTATTTTTAATACAAACAGTGTTGCCAAATTATGAAGTAGGTAACTAAATAAAAATCAAATATTCCTAAATAAAATAAATTGAATACTTTGCTGTGTTTGTTATCAAAAGAAAGGAAACCATAAGGGCCAGTTTTAAAATGACAAAAAAATGTGTCATGTCGATCTGCATTTGTTTTTCGTAAAAAGTTGTTAGAAGTAGGTCGTCCTTGGGATTTAAGGAAACGACACAATACGGACTGGTGTGCACGAATGACAAAACTGTTGTACATAGATTAGAATTTGTTTTTTGCAAAATGTTGTCAGAAAAAAGTCGTGTTTGGGTATTTTCGAATTACATAAGTCAATATTGCCAAATGTTTAAAAAAGTAACTAAACAAGGAACAGATATTCCCAAATGAACGTTACTGAAGACAGTGAATGTTATATTAGGCTAGGTCACGATGAGGGCTAGCGTGCAAAATAAACAAAAATGTTCAATAACGAACGGCTTTTGTTTTTTGGAAAAAGTTGTGAGAAGTATGTGGTGTTTGGTATCAAACGAAAAGGTTAGATAAGGGCTGGCGTGTAGAATTAACAAAAAAGGTCAATGTTGATCGGCTTTTGTTTTTTGCAAAAAATTCTCAAACGTACGACGAGTTTGGTCTCAAATGAAAGGTCTCCTTGCGGGCTAGCGTGCAGAATTGACAAAAATGTTCCATGTCGATCGGCTTTTGTTTAATGCAAAAAGTTGTCAGAAGTATGTCGTGTTTGGTATCAAATGAAAGGTCTCGGAGAGGACTAGCGTGCAGAATTGACAAAAATGTACTATGTCGATCGGCTTTTGTTTTATGCAAAAAGTTGTCAGAAGTATGTCGTGTTTGGTATCAAATGAAAGGTCTCGTTGAGGGCTAGCGTGCAGAATTGACAAAAATGTACTATGTCGATCGGTATTTGTTTTTTGCAAAAAGTTGTCATAAGTGTGTGGTGTTTGGTATCAAATGAAAGGTTTCATTAAAGGCTGGTGTGCAGAATTAACGAAAATGGGCAATGTCGATCGGCTTTTGTTTTTTGCAAAAGGTTGTCACAAGTATATAGTGTTTAGTATCAAATGAAAAGTCTCGGTGTGGGCTAGCGTGTAGATATGATAAAAATATTTCATGTCGATCGACTTTTATTTTATGCAGAAAGTTGTCAAAAGTATGTCGTGTATGGTATCAAATGAAAGGTCTCGGTGAGGGCTGGAGTACATAAATGACAAAAATGTTTCATGTCGACCGGCTTTTATTTCTTCCAAAAAATTATTAGAAGTATATCGTGTTTTGTCTCAAATGAAAGGTCTCGTTGAGGGCTAGCGTGCAGAATTGACAAAAATGTTCCATTCCGATCGGCTTTTGTTTTCTACAAGAAGGTCTCAAAGGTATGTCGAGTTTGGTCTCAAATGAAACGTCTTGTTGAGGGCTAGCGTGCAGAATTGACAAAAAAGTGCTATGTCGATCGGTTTTTGTTTTTTGCAAAAAGTTGTGAGAAGTATGTGGTGTTTGGTATCAAATGAAAAGGCTCGATAAGGGCTGGTGTGCAGAATTAACAAAAATGGTCAATGTCGATCGGCTTCTGTTTTTTTGCAGAAAGTTGTCAAAAGTATGTCGTGTATGGTAGCAAATGAAAGGTCTCGGTGAGAGTTGGGGTACATAAATGACAAAAATGTTTTATGTCGACCGGCTTTTGTTTTTTGCTAAAAATTATTAGAAGCATATCGTGTTTGCAATCTAATGAAAGGTCTCGGTGAGGCCTGACGTGAAAATATGAAATAATTGTTTCATGTCGATCGGCATTTGTTTTTTGCACTGACAGCGGAGCTCTAGGGAATGCTCGGCGTAGCCGAGAAATCGCTATTGGTCTACTCTACAGGCTGAGTTTGGGAAGATGCTCCCCCTTTTAACTTTTTTATTATAAGTAATAGAAAAAAAATGGCTCATATAAAAGTTTTATTATTTTACATATACTATTTGATGGCAGATATAGATATTTTTTTATAAAATCAGGTTTACAAGATACGACTATCAACTTTTATTTTTTAAATGGTAATCTATAATTATTTTAATAAAATAGAAACCGCCATTTTTTTCTCTTTTCAACGATGTATTAATTTTTATTAATGTATTTGAAAAATTTCGAGAAAAATGAGAATTTAAAAATATTAGAAATCATTTTTAAACAAATAGTACAGGTGGCTGAAAGAAGTGAATAAAAGTATATTCTTTCTGTCAAGACACTCTAATTCCAGGTTAAAAAATGATTTGTATTCCGTTTTTTTTTCGTCATTGCACTCTTATTATTGTCATATTTTAATCAAATTAATATAAAACTTCAGATGAATTTTTCTCAAAAAAATCGTTATGTTAGGGTAGGATAATATTATATCATTGAATTCAGAATAAAATTGCCTATTAAATAAGCAAATAAAAAAAGTAGGTTCACATTTAAAATAAAAAAGTTGAGACCCGTATTTTGAGAACCACTGGTTTTAAAATAATTTTGTTTGTTTCATGTTAATAGTGTTGTAAAATAGAAATTGTTTGCTAATTTAACCGACCTCGTAGCTCTTATAGTTCTCGAGATAGCAATAGTGGACAAATTAAAATGAACACCCTGTATATTTAGGTTGGCCTAATGAAAATTATAATTAAATAAACAATTCTTTTGACAATGACCAGCAAAGATCGTCAGATGTATCATTGTTAGATTTCTTTTTGTTGGGTTATTTGAAGTCTAAAGTTTATGCCACGCTACCCGAATCTCTGGAAGATTTAGTGCTGCCAGAATACTCCACAAATGTTGCAGAACGTACGACGACATTTTCAGCAAAATCTCTATTACTGTATGGAAGTTGGTGGTAGTCATTTTCAACACCTAATCAACTGATACAAAAGATTCTGTCATTTGTTTAAACCTACTTGATTGCAATTTTGAACACCTGATAAAATTTGTTTTAAACGATATTTCTCTGGAACTAATGATTGGATTTGAAAAATAAAAACACTGTTGAAAAGAGAATTGAAAGGCCTTTCGAACTGTGTGATGTTTGACACCCTTTCCCATTTAAAATTTTTGAGGTGCAGTCCACCCCCATTTTAGAGTTGAAGTTACGACAGTGCTACTAATCCATTCGGGCGTCTCCCTTTATATTAAAATGGACGTGTTCGAGCGTTTTTTGCAAAATTGATGTTAAGTGCTCAAAAATTTCGCTGATAATTTTCATTGAGCCACCTGTATAATAGTATATTATTTAACAAGCATAATATGTAGGCTATATTACACGAGGATGTAATTAAAAATACGAGCAGTAGCGAGAGTAGTTCATATATAGCTTAACAGATGGCGCCACAGTAGCACTTAAATGTCAAAATAACTATTCAAATTGTATTTATTATACTTTTATAATCATTTATATTGATATTTATAATAAAAAATATATTATTAATAAATTAACAGTTTATTAAAATGTTATGTGTTAAATTATATGCTGTATTTATTACAGAAAAGTGTAGCGTGTAATATAACATTTCATATTACACTTGTGTAATATGAGTAGTATATTATATGTAGTATCACACGTATAATGTACCCATATTTCAATAGTTGTAGATAAAAGTTATCTATATTTATACATCCGATAATTCTGGGGATAAATTTCACTATTCTAACTATTCCCTCATTTATACCGTACATGTAAAAGTGGGCCTTACTGTTTCAATTCTATCGCAAAATATCTGAAATTGTTTTAACTATGGATAAATTGTTTTGAATTCATTTAAAATGCCTTGAAAGTGTTTTTAAATCACTAGTGTTTTAAGCCATATCTAGATTAGGGAAGTAAGGTGTTTAACTAGAATGGACGTTGGAGTTGAAGAAAGAAGGAGTGTCGCATGCTAAGACAGTAGCTGTAGAGCGCTGCTAGAAGAGAGCTAGCTTAAAGGATAGAGAATATAGACTTACCAGGACACACACAAGACAATCACCTAAAGGATCTACAGGACAAGTGCTGGAACACATCTGCAAGTGGCAACCGAGGAGCAGAACAGCTGCTTGGAGACAACACTTCATCAACGCAATCCTAAATGGGGAAGTTTAGCGTATTGTTTTTATTTTATCAAAATTGCCTTCAAAAGTGATATTCTACATTTTATTTCACCCAAAGATGCCTAGATTTCTCAAAAAATTAAATGTTATACAAAAATGACGTGAGTGTGGCTCGCGGAGAACGGGGGCGTATACATTTTATCCTCCACACATGTTATATTGCACGACATTATACCTTGTACACATTCAAACTTGCTCACAGTATGTCGTGCACACTTTTTATTAAAAATCATTTTTATCCTGCACTCATTTTATCTCAATACATGTTTTATCTAGTACACATTTTATTTTACGCGCATTTTATCTTCCACACATTTTATCTTACTGCCATCTCTTGGTTGCTCCATTAAGCATAATTTAAAAAAAAGATCTAGTATGTAATTTGAAATAATTATTGACAAATGTCAAATGCTTTGACAGAAACGTATAGCTCGCCGGACATGAATTTTAATAACAGCGACGAAGGGAAGAAGTTTTGATGTGTGGAAGATAAAATGTATGGAAGATAAACTGTGTGATAGATAAAATAGTGGCAATGATAAAAGGTTTCAAAAATAATATGTCTCGATAATAAAATGTCTGAAAGATCGGCAATACATTAGATAAAATATTCAGTATTAAAAGTTTCTGAAGGTAAAATGTGTAAAAGATAAAATGTGTGGAATATAAAATGATTGGAAGATATAATGTGTGAATGCTAAAATGTACGAGAGATGAAATATATGGAAAATATAATGTACGGAAGTTAAAATGTGCACAAGATAAAATGTGTGTAAGATCATTTTTTACGCAGATTAAAAGTGTGCACGACATACTGTGTGGATGTTTGAATGTATACAAAGTATAATGTCGAGCAATATAACATGTGTGGAGGATAAAATGTATACGCCCCATGTTAAGCAGCGCGCGCTGGGTTCCCATGGGAACAGAGAAGCGTGTGGTGTAATGCCGCAACATACAACCTACGTTCAACAAGTCAGGTCTCACCATCCCTTCTGCGCAAGCGCATAATTCACTTGTGACGTCAGAGTAGCTCGAACATACATCATTAATTATAAATAATTGGCAACATAATTTTAACTTTCAATTACGTTTTAAGTTATAATTATTCATGTATTTACGACTAAAAAATATCTCACATGTAATTTGAACCACGCTAAACTTCCCCATTAGCCTGGAATTAATACTGGAACTGGAGAGAGACAGTTCATGCAAGGTATATCCATCATTGTCTCAAACTACTTTTGATAGCTCTTGTTCACTTTGAATGTGAACATTTTAAAATAAAAAGGTGATATGTAAAAGACATTGCTATGTTAAGACTTGCAAATCTGTTTGACAACTAATACACATTTATTCTTTTTCAGATACGTAATAAATAATTTTGACCATAGAAATGAGTGCAATTTTTTTTCCAATCTTATTTGAATTTGAGTTTTTGTCTCGTACGTTTGTCATGATCAATACTGTATAATACAATTTTTACTGTCTCTATATGGTGGACATTTTACGACATTAGATACTTTTTGAACAGACTGTACGATAAAGACAGAAACACTTGCGAAAGGCTGTCTCTCTTGGATTGAGTTGACGCCGCTAGTTAATGTTCTAGTGTTACTATATTTCAGTGACCTAACCTAACCAAACCTAAACCGAATTTAAACTTTACCAAACCTGAACTTAACCTAACCTGACCTAATCTAACTTACATTAAACTTATGGCCATTTGCACCACTGGAGTTTAAAGCTAATCTGTAGATTAAGTTCCGTTTAAAATTTTGTGTTCATTGCACGGATTTTTAATCTAGGGTTAAGGTGACATTTGTGAAGTTTAACTTAACCCCGACTGTTTCTACGGTTTAAGAATTGGGATAACCTATTTCGATAATACATTTGTGCAAAATATATACCCATTGAAAATTTATTATACTTTCATTCTTTTAAGTATTGCAAAACAAAATGTAATAATAATTGATTGTTAAAAATATATTTATTACGAATATAATTATTACAAATAGATATTGAAATATGGATCTAATACATGATAATGTAGTATTTGACGACGAAGATGATGAATAATTTGAGGTTGACATTATTTATGGTATTCCAAGCAGAATTTATGAACGGGCTAACCCGTTTCATGAATTGACTGAACATGACTTCTTCATGATATTTCGATTAAGAAAAGAAACTGTTTTGAATATATTGCCACAAGTTGAATAGCATTTGGAATTTTCTTATGATATGTGAGTTTTACGCTTATTCAGATTAATTTTTATTTATAAACACTTTTTCTTCAGAACTAATTCTGTTTCGCCGATAAACCAACTACTGATTTGCTTGCGAGTGTTTGCTACAGGTGGACACTTATTATCAATAGCTGATTTTGGTGGAGTCCATGTTTCAACGGTATCTCGAATCGTAGTACGTGTGGAGGGAGCAATAGCTCGCTCGGCAATGGAATATATAAAAATACCTTCAACTAAATAATTATATTAATTCTTACTTTGATTTTATATATTTGATAATATTCTCAAATATAAAAATATATGTATTTAAGTTGACAGCACAATCTGAAGTGCGTAAAAATTTAACGTAAACCGTACCTAACCTCAAGGGGTGAAATGTAAGTTAAAATTAACTGACAGTTAGCTTAAACTGACGATTAACTAAACTTTAAATTTAACTTCCAGTGGTGCAAATGACCATTAATCAAACTTAACCTAACCCAACCCAATCCAAACTGAACCTAACCCAATTCAATCGAACCTAAATATAATCTAACAGAAAATTAACCAACCCTAACCTAACTCATCCTAATTTAACCTAACTTATCCTAACCTAACCTAACCTCACCTAACATAACCTAACCTAATCCAACCATTTACGTATTATATAAATGGACCCAGCGTAGAGAGAGAGGAATTGACGCTCACCTTAGAAAAGGAAAGAAAGAGTATTTGGTGGGGTTAAGTTGGGCAACGTCAACTTATGTTGCGGTCTGTAGTTATGTTTTCGTTTTATGACAAGAGAAAAAGTACAATATTAGTAAGAATACGATTTGCTTTTATATATTTTGATTTAATGAGAAATAGAGGTAATTTTAATTTAGCATGCTATTAATTTCGGATGTGTTGTTGATGCTATGTGTATAGGTGTTATTTCATATATATTTCAGAATTCTTTTAAAATGGCAATGTCATGCAGTACATATAGATATACTACTCGTTATCAAAAAAACAAAGATATAAAATTTTAGCTTTTCGTCGTAATCTCAATTTTCATATTTTATATGCTCTTATATGTTTTTTTTTTGAGTAGATTTCTGAAGGATGAAAAAATGTGCTCAAAGTGGCTTATGAAAAAAAAATGTAAAAATAATAGTTAGAAATATTACATCCCTACACATTCTACTCCTATTTAATGTTTTGCCGTGCCTAGCGTTGTCCTTTTCTAAGGTGTGCGTCAATGGTTGTAGGGCAAACCAGCATCAATGTTACGTCCATTTATACAGGGTGTTTGGCGAAAGGCCGGCACCCAAAATATTTCCTTTATTTTGAGAGATACAAGAAAATGTCAAGGAGTAAAGATAAACTAGACAAAGGGACTCATAAAATGATCCTAGTACAAATATTGTGTCACTTTCGGTTTTAGCGGAAATGGGTCCAATTTTAATTCTAGCATAGAGAATCGGTATTTTTATATTTTTTACGGAATGTATATAAAATTAGCTTTACAATGATACCAAAATATCATAGTTTTACTTCAACCAGTTCAAAATGGCGACAATTTATTTTTATAATATTTACTAATAAAATTCTTAAAAAAATACAACATAGCAAGCTATATGAAAATAATTTTGTTATCTGAAAGCAAACCATATGTTAAAAAGTATTTTATCTACCTTAATTTTGTTATACGTTTTCAATTACAATTTTTTTTTATAATAATAATGGCTCGCGTGGAAAATGAATAGCAGAGTTTCTATTCCGTATGGCAAAATGTATAGAAAATGACGGCAGCCATATTGAGCATTTGTAATTTTTATATTGTTTCTCATATTTACTCTGTGTTTCTGTTTTGTTTTGATTCTTATTATTCTCTTGTCATTCCCTAGTTACCTAGTTGGAAATACATATTATTAAAATAAATTGTCGTCATTTCAAATTAGGTAGAAGTAAAACTATGATATTTTGGTATCATTGTAAAGCTAATTTTTGTACATTCCGAAAGAAAATATAAAGGTATCGTTTCCCTATACTAGAATTAAAGTTGGACACATATCCGCTAAAACCGGAAGTGACACAAAATTGTTCATACCACCATTTTATGAGCCCCTTTGCCTAGTTTAATTTTTTCTTCTAAACATTTTCTTGTATCTCGCATAATAAACGAAATATTCTGGGTGCCGGCCTTCCGCCAAACACCCTGTATGAATCCAACCTCAACTTAACCTAAATTAAACTTAATCAAACCTAACTTAATCCAACCTAATCCGACCTCAACCTAACCTAACTTAACATTAACCTAATCTAACCTTATCCTAATCTATGCTAAATTAAACTTAACCATACTTAACCCAACCTGAACCTAACATTAACCAAATCTAACCTAACCTAAATTAAACTTAACCATTCCTAACTTAACCCAAACTGAACGTAACATAACCTTAACCAAACCTAAATACAACAACCAAAATTAATCTAACCTAAATTGAATCTTACCTAACCACATCTAACCTAACCTAAGAAAATAAAATTTCTTATTAATTACTTGAAACTGTTTTCAATTAGGCAGTCCAGAACAAATGAAATTGGGAGAGAGCAGCTGTCAAAATATTATTTCAAATTTATTAAAAGTTTACTGGTAATACAATAAAATAATTTTATACATCTGTATTGATATATCGCATTGTAGAGATATTGTTTATATATTATATATTATGTTTAAAGTTTGTCAAATATATCTAATAGTGAGGTCAGACTTCACTATTATATATATTTGACAAAGTTTTTGACAGTTTGAGTGAATATATAATTTAAACAATATCTTTACAATGCGAAATATCGATACACATGAAAAGAATTATTTTATTCTATTACCAGTAAATTTTTAATAAACTTGAAATAATATTTTGACAACTGCCCTCTACCAATTTCATTTGTTCTGGACTGCCTAATTAAACTCAATAGTTTTAAATGTATCTAATCTAACCTAACTTTAACCAAATCTAACCTAACCTAACCCAAGCCATATCGAACCGAAAGCTAACCTAAACCTAACCTGAAGGTAACCTAAACCCAATCTAACAACCTAGCAAGACTTTTCTTTTAAATTCATTTCAATAAGACAACTTTAGGTCAAATAAATGTTTGAGACACTCTGGTTTCTGTCATTTTGTCAGATAATTGTATTAAATATGATTGTCACCAGAATAAGGCAGATTATCAAATTAATGTTACACTTTATTGAGAAGTTTCGGGGCGTACACATTTTATCCTCCACACATGTTATATTGCTTGACATTGTACCTTGCACACTTTCAATATTGCACACCTTTTATCCTCCACACTTTTAATTCACGAAAAAAGTTATCTTACACACATTTTATCTTCCAAATCATTTTATTATCCACACATTTTACCTTCAACTCATTATATATCATTATATGTTCCACACATTTTTTTCTTTTACACATTGTATCTTTAGAAAAATTTAATACTGGATATTTCATCTAATTACAAGTATGTTAATTGCATGGGCAATAAAATGAATGACAGAAACAATTAGAATGTTTTAAAGATCAAACGTTGGCGAAGATAAAATGTGTGGAAAATAAAATGAATGAAAAATATAATGTGTGGATGATAAAATGTGCGCAAGATAAAATGTGTGTAAGATAACTTCTCTTCGTGCCGTTCGTGGATTAAAAATGTGGAGGATAAAAGGTGTGCAAGATTAAATATTTGAAAGATACAATATCGAGCAACATAACATGTGTGGATGATAAAATGTATACGCCCCGAAGTTTCAATTCGATTTCCCAGAACATTTTAACCAAACTGTGTTAACTTCCCCCTAATTTTATGAAGTGTTTACTCCCTTCCAAGCAGCTGTGACTCCCCCCCTACCACAGTGTAGATATAACCAGTAGCGACACTCTGAAGTGGTACTTTGATCTTAATCTCATCCATTACAAACACGAATATACACTATAAGTCAAATGTATTAGTATTTTTGACGACAAAAAAACTAATAAATGTAAATATTTAATATTACTTTTTCATCAAACGTCATAAAAGTGACATCTTCTGTGACGTGATTGACAAGGTTGAAGTTTAATTTCTGTGCCGCCGTAATATAATGTTTTATTTTAGCCGCCGTATAATTTCTTCACCGCCGTATATAGAATCAGCCAATAAGAAGTAACTTGTACAATAGAAATCTGTAATATTGCCTTAAATGCACTATAAAAACTAGATAACCTAAGAATAAAGTTACTAAAAATTATGAATAACTGACAGGTAATCTACATATTAAACGTCAAATAGTAATTAATTTTTAAAATTTCTAGGTTTGAAGAAAAAATAGAATGTGTTGTTCTGAGTAAAAGTGTGTTTGTGTGCCTCGCATGCAATTGTCCATACTCGCCACACAAACTATCACTTTTACTCTTAATAACACAATATACTATTTTATCCAACTCCGTGTAATTATAACGATATAAGTATGCTGTTTTTAGATAAATAAAGTAGGTCATAAGTCACTAGTGAGCTAAATATATTAGCTCACTGTTTTTTAGTTCGTATTATAGCAACTACGTTATAAAACGTTCTCTACACTATTTTGTTCCCAAATGTCATTTCGAAGTTCCATTCGTCAAAAATCTTATATGTATTTGATATGAATGATTAAATTGTGTTGGATAAAATGTTGTATGGCACACGTGTGTTAATTACCTAAGTCACTTGAAAAAATACCACGTGACTTATCTGTAATGTAACACACTTGTACCACAAATAACTATTATTAATTGTATAACAAAATATTTTCTCTACTCTACCTATTTTACTCTTAATTTTTTTGATTTATAATTGCAATCAATAAATTAATCTCGTTCTACAAAATAACGATTTTTAATAAAAATAGCTCACCAAATGCACATATTGCTAATAAAGTCGGGAATAAAAAACAAATAAAATATAGAATATAGAACTAATCAGAATCAAACGAAATTATAATGACTATAAAATTATGAAAATTTCAGATGACAATTGTTGCAAAAATAAAATTCAAATATTGCAAATAATTTCGAATATAAAAATAAATAAGATGTAGAAAACAGAGCTAATCACAATTATACAAAAATATAATCAATTTAATATTACCAAATGACTCGAAAATAAAAATAAATAAAATACAGAAAACATAATTAATCACAATAAAAAAAACTGTTGTAAAGAAAATTGAAAGGCCTTTTGAACTGTGTCATGTTTGACATCCTTTTCCATTTAAAATTTTTGAGGTGCAGTCCACCCCTATTTTAGGGTTGAAGTTATGCCATTGGTACTAATCCATTTAGGTGTCCCTCTTTATATTGAAATTGACGTGTTGGAGCGTTTTTAGTAAAATTGATGTTAAGAGGTCAAAAATTGCGTTGATAATTTTCACTGGGCCACCCTGTATTACTTATGAAAATAATAAAAGTTTTAATATCTGGTGCGTTAATTTTTTGGAATAATGTATAAGTATATTTAGAATAAAGTATTTCTTTATTAGAAGTTGTTTTTCTTTTTAATTTTGTTTATATGCAGGGGCGCAAAGAAATGTTTTGCCACATGCAGAGTGTCGCTAGTGCTTATATCTACACTGTGTCCCTCCCCCCCTTTCCTTACTCACCTGCTCTCCTCTTTCTTCTGCGGCCTCGCATCCTCCGTCAGCTTCTTCAGTATAGACTTGAGGTTCCTCCTCTCGGGGGTCTCGTTACTTTCGGGGCTGGTAGGCCCCGGATCCCCCTTCCTCTTGTGCATCGCGGACGCCTCGGAGTGCGACCTCGTCAACGTTCCATCCTCATAGGGGACATTATCCGGGATGTCGAGACTCACGGATCGGGTCTTCATGGCGGACTCGAGCTCGGCGAGTTTCTGGCGCTCGTTGAGGATCTTGAGCCGCTTGACGAAGGGCAGGCCGCAGTACTCGGGGCTCAGGTCGTCCACGGACTCGTACAGCTTGGTTCTGGACTGCAGCTTGAGCAGGGTGGGCTTCTTCTTGGGCTCGTCGTCCAGCGTGTTGTCGCGCTTGATGGCGGCCTGGAGTTTGGACCACGGGTCGGGGTCCGGGTCGCTCGAGGAGGGCAGTAGGGGTTGGGACTCCGGGGTGGGGATGTCGCGCACCACGTCAGGGGCTAACAGGGGCGGGTCTAGTAAAGGGGGTTTTTGGTCTAAGGAGGAGGTTGATGCTCGGACTGAGAATATCCGGTCCCTGCAATCAATAACAGAAAGTTACATTTTCTACAACCATTCTATTTAAATTATACAAAGTGTTCCTTCCATTGAGAAAATTCACTAAATATAGATGGCAGCACCATCAACATCGAAATGGGGAAAACATTCCATTTGAGCCTACGTAGTTATATGTGCAACATTAAGTTTTTATCTGTATTATTTATTCATTTACCCGTTAAATACCATAGAATTATGTTTGAATCTTGGGGATATATATTTATTTTTAAAAGGTCCCATAAGTGAAGGAGATGCAGTATATAAAGGTAAAATAAATAAAGTTTGGTTATGTTGATACGCCATATAAATATAACTATTGTTTATAGGCGGATAGTGTGACTAATTTTGACATGGTACAAAGAAGAAACTACACCAAATGTGGTGGAAATATTAGATCTGTGTTTACGGACATCCAACATCCCAAAAGTATTGCCACATAATATTAATTTGTAAATAACTTCAATGTTTGTTTAATTTTTTGTATAAATTCTCTGTTTGTCATATTAGGGCGAGCGAAACAAACAGGTTAGCTTAGGTTTATTTTAAATTTTAATAAATTTTTAGTAGCATTCAATAGTTAATTAAACTACTGGTCCTAAACTATGATTTTATTTCGTTCTCTATTGTACGTCTTAATGGAAGGTTTTTACTTAGGGGCCGTTCAAATATTACGTAAGCAGATTTATTACAATTATTTACCCCCCCATCCCCCTTGTCAGCAAAAGTAAGCAAAGCTCTTACCCCCCTCCCCCCATGCTTACGTAACCATTTTTCAATAAAAAAATTTTTGGGTTGCCATTCATGTTAAAAAATTAATAGCTACCGATGACGTAATCATCATCTGGACTCCCCTACCCCCCATGTCATCCAAAATAAGCAAAACAAAGACCCCCCTCCACCCCCCTATACTGCTTACGTAATACTTGAACGGCCCCTTAGTACAACACGAAATTATAATTTTTATAAATATTTAAATGTAATAAATCATTTTAAACAATAAATAAACTGATTAAACTTATCTGGAAAAGAAGTCATTTGGCAAAAAATCGGCCGAACAAACATTCATAAATGAAGAAATCGTCTTCCCAATTTTTAAGACTGCAGCTCATTTTTTTCTTCTATTTTTGTCTTTCGGAAAATAGTGCAATGCTATTTCCTTTACCTACGTAATTATTGCATTGAGGATCAACAATATCATTTAGATTTAGTCGATATTTTGTTAATTTTAGCTAGAACTACACATTTGTATATATGATAACATAACCTGTTTTCCCTAGCCGCAGGATTATAAAAAAATCCGCCAGATGTCAGCCACTTTGTTGAATGTTCCCAATTGCTATCTAGAGAACTATCCGCGAGAGCCACTTCCTAGAGATGGCAGCACTTCTGACTGACTTATAGGGAAAACATTGTATTTTACATAAGTACTAGTGTTATTTTGATGCTTTGTTTTGAGGATATTTTGTTATTTTTAACTCGATTCAAATTTTTTTATTGCTATTTCAGATATAACATTTATTTAAATGATGCTGTGCGGTCTATGGCCGAAGTAGAAGCATAATATAAAAAAAATAAGATTCACTATTGCGGTTATCTGCTTGTTAGATACTTATTTAGTTTAGCTGAACATATTATTTTATGCGATTACAAGGTAGATAAATGGAATAATATGGAAATAATTAGGCTGTTTCTTCAAATATCTCATTTGAATCTATCGTAATAACATTAAATAAATTTATCACTTCGGAGAAATGTGTATGCATCTGTAAAGCCGATGGAGAATAGTGCAAGCAATCATTGCTTTGTTATATTTATTTATTTTTTAAATAAATACACCATAAAAAAATAAAAAATATATATTTTAGAATACCTATAAATTCCTTATTTTTTTATTGTTACATATTTTATTTGATAGGTACATAAATATAAACATGTACATCATGTTCTTTGTTTTACAAGTCTTTCTCTTGATGTGGCTCAATTTCTCGTATTTTTATCGTTTCTTCTTCTTTCTCTTTCCTATAAAAAATTTAAATTAAATATATAATATTAAAGAATAATAATTACTACTTACAAGTAACGTAACTCTATTTTTTTTCTCTCTACTGAGGTTCTGTCGAATTTTCTTTGCGGTAATTTATTTATTTCTTTTAATGACTACAAAACAATCTAATAATGTTTTGAAGCATAAATTATTATAAATGCTTACATAGAATAAAATAGCTAGATAATAGTTATTTGTGTACCTAATGTGCAAAATACTACATTGCCGCACGTGCACAAAGTTTGAAGCTCGAAGCGCAGCTGAAAGCTTCAAATATGCTAGAGCGGCAATGTTATTTTGCACTCATGGTACACACATTATTTTTCCTAGAACTGTTTTAAAATTTTAAAAAAGGAATTAATAACATAAGTGTAATATTCTAATCATTCTAATATGTGTTATTTCATAACAATTTATATATAAAGTTAATGGCGATTGTCAACAGTACATCAGTTGCAGTTGTGTGTTATATTTACAAAATACCACTTTTAAGCAATGTAAAGTGTTTGCCAGTTGCCACCCTAGGTTGCTAAAT
Organism: Stenolophus ochropezus; assembly: GCA_035578165.1. Lineage (NCBI taxonomy): Eukaryota > Metazoa > Arthropoda > Insecta > Coleoptera > Carabidae > Stenolophus > Stenolophus ochropezus. Next base: position 718,312 of record JAQOWZ010000032.1, read on the forward strand.
ACATTACCGCACGTGGTTGCTAGGGAAACTACTTTACCGCACGTGGTTGCTAGGGAAACTACATTACCGCACGTGGTTGCCATGGAAACATTAGTGTAGTTTAGAAATGACATGTTTTGCACATCGAAAACAATGAAGAAATGTCAAGTTTTTTTGACAGTTGTAGGAAAAAAATATTGTATATAAATATCCATGAACAGTGATATTTGCTTTCCGATTTTTAATGCGATTTTCCACGTATTTTTTAATATTTTTCTTTTTGGGAAATAATGAACGGATATGTCAAAACTTGCAAACAAATACATAATAATATTTCTTCCACTTGCAGGTCAATTTTGGTTGTTGTTTACTTATAATCCTATGTGACAGTACAATGTTTTCCCTACGTCTTAGATGTTTTATTTTGCCACCAGATGTCAGACACTTTGTTGGCTCTTACCAATAAGAGCTACGAGGTTGGTTAAATTAACTAACAACCACCATTTTACAACATTAACACAATGAGCAAACAAAATACTTTTTTTCTTCAAACGTCATAAAAGTGACATCTTCTGTTACATGATAGACAAGGTTGAAGTTTAATTTCTATGCCTCCGTAATATAAATTTTTATTCTAGCCGCCGTATAATTTCTTCGCCGCCGTATGTAGAATCAGCCAATAAGAAGTAACTTGTACAACAGAAATCTGTAATATCGCCCTAAATGTCATTATAGAAACTAGATAACCTAAGAATAAAGTTACTAAAAATTATGAATAACTGACAGGTAACCTACATATTAAACATCAAATAGTAGTTTATTTTTTAAAATTTCTAAGTTTGAAGAAAAAATAGCATGTGTTACAATATACTATTTTAAACTAGTGATTCTCAAGATATGGGGCACAACTTTCTTATTTTAAATGGAACATCCTATATATTTTTACATATTTGGAATCTACATAAAATTACAAATCCATTGATATGTTTGAAGTTAAATTTTGGTTAAATAATAAAATCCCTATATTGGCATTTATTTTGCATACTTTTACATGAAAATAGCAGGTTTTTAATTTAAAGGTAGAATTAGTGTGGATAACAACGCAGAATTTGACGTTGGTTTTCTATTTATCCATGATATTTACTATTTTTAGGTAAAAGTGTGGAAAATAAATGTTAATAGAGGGATTTTATTATTTAACTGAACTTTAATTTCAAACATATCATTGGATTTGTAATTTTATGTAGAATCCAAATATGTAAAAATTATTATTTAATTATTATTTAAATAATATAATTTATTTTTGTCGTATATATAGGTATATCTCCGAAAATTAAAATATATTTTTTCTGATTTACATTAATTTACGTAGCTTACTGAAAACACTAACAATTTTATTTGAAATATTTTTTTGTATGTGTTATAACTTTGGAGAAGAATCGCGTTCCCTAGTTCTCTAGACATACCTGAAGGAGACTTTTCCAGGGTGGGTCTTCTGCGACGGCGACAGCGCGGGGCTGGGGCTGCGGCTCCGGCGCTCCGCCCCCCCGGTGGGCCCCGCGGGGGGCGCGGGCTTGTCCTTGTCCTCCTTCGCCTTCAGCAGCAGCAGGCGCTGCAGCAGAGGCAGACCGGCCCCTATCACCTGCAATACACCACGCTAGTGAGGCTAACATTTACATTTGGCGCCAAACCCAAGCACGAACAGCCAGGGGGCCCCACTGGGATTCTATAACACTAGTGCTTATGAGTTATGGAATCCCAATCGTCTTGTCACTACCAGAGAATAGACCACGTTAGTGAGGTTAAGATTTACATTTGGCGCCAAACCCTAATTCAAATCTGACTCTATGCATTTCTTATGGGAGTACATTTTCAACTCACGATATTCAAGCATTTTGGTTATTCTTAATTACAACATAGGGTTTTTTTATATTCTAAAATATTACTCTTTGCTTTCCGTACAGAAAAAGTACAAATAAAAGAATAAATTAAAAAAAAATTGATAGGTGCGTCCAAGTGCGTTGGTTGTCGGTGGACTGACCTCCGGTTCGTGGGTTTGCGACTCCGCTATCACTTCCGGCTGCAGCCCCGCAGTTCCGGGCGGGCTCACCACACTTCCGGGGGACGTGGCTCTGTCCTCGTTGTCCTGCTTCTCCTTCAGCAGCCGCAGCCGCGACAGCAACGGAAGACCTGCCCCTGCAATCAACATCAACACTCACAAATAAATGCTTCACTGTGTCTCGTCAAAATAAAGGTGTTGGTGTGAAAAATAGACATACCGGGTGTCCCAGCTCGACCGACACATGGGAGTTTTATATAGGAAATCAGTTCATTATCTCCCCAGTGCAACATATTCACTTCAAATTTTGTATACTTATCGGAGAATACTAATTCTATGGATCACACTTATTTGAAATATGCAATTTCGTCTGCAGGGCGAGATTTATTAAATTTAAAATCTAATATTTTCGTTCAAAATCAGACAGCCATGGAAATAAAAGAAAATATTTATCTGACAGTTTAGTGAAGTATCACTGATTTTAATTTTTATTCCCTGTATTTTAATATTATTTAAGTTGAATTTAGTTTCTTTTTGTTAAATAATATACCAATATTACAAAAATATAAATATCTACAATGACATGTCATTAACTGTCAGAACTGTCACATAGATATTCTCTTTTATTTCCATGGCTGACTGATTTTGAACGAAAATATTAGATTTTATAATTAAATAAATCTCGCCCTGCAGACGAAATTACATATTTCAAATAACTGTAATCCATAGAAATAATATTCCCCAATAAGCATACAAAATTTCAAGTTAATATGTTGCACTGGGGAGATACTATTCATAATTAACTGATTTCCCATGTAAAACTCCCATGTGTCGTTCGAGCTGGGACACCGGTATAGTCAAATAAATGGCATTCCAATGTGATGACGTCACTAGAGTGTATATATTAAGTGTCGCAAATGCATTATTAGCTATGCGATTGTTTGGAGTGTTGCTAATATCATAAAGCGTGTGTTGACGTACGTCTGTACTTGAACTGCATAAATATTTTCTATGTTTATATTCGCACTTCATCGTTTTGTAGTTGAATATGAGTGATAAAAAATTATCTAGACATTGCTTCTGCATTCTTTCATGAAGAAAAACGTTTAGTTGGTCCTCTAATTTCATTTTCTTCTTCAGAAGATGTAAGTATTATATTTTGAGGTTATATGTTTAATGACAGTAAATGTTTTTTATATTTATACATTTTTCGATATTGTTATTGTTGGTTATTGTCTTAGAGAGTTTGGGCTGCTTTCGGTGTGTCACATTCCATAATATCAAAGATCCTGAATGAAATGAAATGTAGAACCTTATCATCGCCAAAAAAAAGAAATCGTAAAAAGCAAGTTACAGGAATTTATGAATTTACTTATTCTGCAATTTGATGAACTATCTATGATATGATTAGTAAAAGTAAATTTATTACATTTATTTAATTTAAAAATATCAAATTATGACAGATGTTAATAAATTTTAATTTTTACTACTATCTCTTATAAACGTAGTAAGTGACGTCATCACATTTTTACGTGGATTTGACTATACCTTTTGTTGAGGCACAACCTAGATATAAAACAAAGTGTGAAAAATTGTTCAAATGAAGTAAAATGATGAAAATATCTGTTTTAACCAATGACTTTTAATTACTTTAGATACCACATAACGCCGTTTGTTGTCAAAGTAGAAGACAGCATATTTTATTGGAGTGTATGGAACGCTGTTGTACTTTTTATTCCATATTTATTCCTCGACTTTAAATAATGTGACATATCGAAAATTCTTTTGGAGATATCTCAAATTCAGTTTTAGAGATCTACAATTCAATTCAAAATATATAATTTGGTTAAATTTAAGATATCTCCAATTCATTTTTAGATATCTGAAATTTTATTTGAGATATCTGAAATTCAATTACAGATATCTACAATTTAATTGAAGATATCTCAAATTCAATTCACATGCTTTTTTATGTGTAATTGCAGATATCTAAAATTAATTACAGATATCTCAAATTGAATTGCAGATATCTGTAATTGAATTGCAGATATCTTTAACATAATTTTAGATATCTGTATTTAAACATATCCATAATTCAATTTTGGATATCTTCAATTGAAGTTTAAATATCTGTTATTGAATTTAAGATATCCCAAAAAGAATTTCAGATATCTAAAATTGAATTTGAGATATCTGAAATGTAACCAAATTAGAGATATCTTGAATTGAATTATAGATATCTAAAATTGAATTTGAGATATCTCCAACTGAATTTTGAATATGTCACATTATTTGAAGTCGAGGAATAAATATGTAATAAAAAGTAAAATGGCGTGCCATAGGAGCGGTAGGTACGCGACAGAGAGTCCTGACTTAATGTAATGCATATTGCCTACTTGTGTTTACAGTTTGTATAGTCAAAACGGAGAAGAAGACTCACGTCATCAACCTGAAAAAAAACTTTATAAAATGGAATATAACTTGTTAAGATTATTGGGTGATATTTATTTTTAAAAAGAGAAGAAAAAAAATATTTTTCTTCAAACGTTATAAAAATGACATCTTCTGTGACGTGATTGACTAGGTTGAAGTTTAATTTCAACGCCGCCGTAATATAATTTTTTATTCTAGCCGCCGTATAATTTCTTCGCCGCCGTATGTAGAATCAGCCAATAAGAAGTAACTCGTAGAATAGAAATCTGTAATATCGCCCTACATGTCACTATAAAAACTAGATAACCTAAGAATAAAGTTACTAAAAATTATGAATAACTGGCAGGTAACCTACATGTTAAACGTCAAATAGTAATTTATTTTTTAAAATTTCTACGTTTGAAGAAAAAATAGCATGTGTTATTCAGAGTAAAAGTGTCTTTGTGTGCCTCGCATATAATTGTCCGACTCGCTTCGCTCGTCGTGCAAACTTCCATACTCGCCACACAAAGTATCACTTTTACTCTTAATAACACAATATACTATTGTATTAAGAAACGTATATATTAATGAATTTACAATTATTTCTAAAGTCAATCCGTATTCCTCTTAGAGAATATAATAGTATATTATTTAACAAGCATAATATGTAGATTATGCGAGTCAAATACTATACTTTATCTACAACTATCAGGCATATAAAAAATTTGATATTATTTGTTAAATATTCAGTTAGGTTTGAGTAGTTCATATATAGCTTAACAGATGGCGCCACAGTAGCACTTAAATGTCAAAATAACTTTTCAAATTGTATTTATTATACTTTTATAAGCATATATATTGATATTTATAATAAAAAATATGTTATTAATAAATTAACAGTTTAATAAAATATTATGTGTTAAATTATATGTCCTATTTATTACAGAAAAGTATAGCGTGTATCATGACATTTCATATTACACTTGTGTAATATGAGTAGTATATTATATGTAGTATCACACGTATAATGTATCCATATTTCAATAGTTGTAGATAAAATTATTTGAAATAATTGTAGTTGGTTTTCATACCATACATTGGTATTAATAAAAATGATCTTGTTTATATTACATTTTATACCGATCGAATATTGATCTTGTCATTCGATTGTCAGTGTCAGTCAGAAAGTATCGTGTCAGTTTTTTTCTATTACTGATAAATTGTGCCTAAAGCTTTATCAAAGCAGTCAAAAAAAACTGACAATGAATGTAGTGCATTATTTTGAAAGGGAACTGGACAATCGTGGTCCATTAATTCCATTGAAAGCCGTACAAGAGGTAATTTTTTTTTTAAATTTTATATATATTCCACATCATTTTTACTAAATGCACTTACTCACTACCATTTCCGTCACAAATCAACTGTGATGACGCCGACAGACTTCGAGAGGTTGTGGTTATTAATTTGTCAACTGTCACTTGAAGAAATAGGTTATAGTAAGTTATGCAACATGCACTGCACTTTTATTCTAAAAAAATCAGTATCCCATATATTCATAGTAGTACATGACGTCATTACTTTAGTAATATTATTTGATGACGTGAGTCTTCTCCTTCTCCGTTTTGGCTATATAGTCTTTTTCACGAAAATGTGATCGTACGTCATAATGTTCCCTGATGCAACGTTGCCAAGTATTTGTAGGGTACATTCAAGTGTTGATGGTTGCATAATACACCATGTGTTATATATCATATTGTAAATTATTTACATAAAATAATAGTATATTATTTAACAAGCATAATATGTAGGCTATATACACGAGGATGTAATTAAAAATACGAGCGGTAGCGAGTATATTTAATCATCCGAGTGCAATGTAGCCATATTATGCGAGTGAAATACTATACTTTATCTACAACTATCAGGCATATAAAAAATCTGATATTATTTGTTAAATATTCAGTTAGGTGTGAGTAGTTCATATATAGCTTAACAGATGGCGCCACAGTAGCACTTAAATGTCAAAATAACTATTCAAATTGTATTTATTATACTTTTATAAGCATATATATTGATATTTATAATAAAAAATATAGTATTAATAAATTAACAGTTTATTAAAATGTTATGTGTTAGATTATATGCTCTATTTATTACAGAAAAGTGTAGCGTGTAATATAACATTTCATATTACACTTGTGTAATATGAGTAGTATATTATATGTAGTATCACACGTATAATGTACCCATATTTCAATAGTTGTAGATAAATTAAATTTATTCAGCATCCCCCTCTGTATCTTCGTTTGTCACGTTCTTGTTCGAAATACCTTATTACAGAATTCACCATATTTTCTGCACAACTTCCTAAATTTTTTGCTCGATTTTTTGACATTTTTCAAAAATAATATTATTTTTTGACATTTGGAGAATGGCAACGTTGTACAGGATTACCAACCATTTATTAGTATAAGACACTAAGTTCCGTGTATTTTACTGGGTATATGCTAGGGATAGTAACATTGCTGTTTTGGCTACAATTTTATTACTAGGTATGACGTATGATCACATTTTCGTGAAAAAGACTATACTAAAAAATCACTAAATTTTGGAATTACTGGTGACATCTATGAACGGCTTCGGAAAAGTTTTTCAAAGAGATCTAGATTGAAATTTGGTTTCACGCATTGCAATACTGTTTCAGCCCCCTGTGCTGTAGGAACAAACCTACAATGTCAAGCAATATAACATGTGTGGAAGATAAAATGTACAGGGTGAATACTGAAAACCTTGACATAGGGAAATAACATGGGAAAACAGTTTTTTGCTGTTTCCATCTGTCCCGCTAAATAAAATCCCGTGTATATGGTATCGTTAGTTAGATTACTTAATTTTGCATCTAATAAAACCAAATGTTGTGTAATAAGGCCTTTTCTAACTGAAATATTTGATAAAATAAATTGTATTTTGAAGGTTATCCTTCATATTTTCGAATAAGAAACGTCAAAAACAAAATGCTCCATAGCCGAGTGGATACGAGCGCTGTTTCATAACATAAATAATCTACAAGACCTGGTTCGAGACCACCTCGGTCCTATTTTTTTTTAAATTAAATTATACTTAAAATATCATGTTTCGAAATATAAAATACAAAATTATACACCAAAAACTAAATTCGAATTAATTGTTAAGTTTGACAGACAGCAAATAATAATTCTATTAAATATTTGGATATAATAAAGATATTTTAAGCATAATTTAATTTAAAAAAAGTAGGGCTGAGGTGGTCTCGAACAGTGGTGGGACTCTGTAAAATTTTGCTAAATATTTAGCTAGCTAGCGATAACAAATAGATTTATCAACAGTTGTACTCTGTAACTCATTTGCTAAATAGTTCGGCTGTTTCCGTATCTTTTTGGTAACTTTGATATATATTGTAGGGAACTTTGTTTTATATCTGTCAAAATTATCTTTTGACATAGTATCCGAATTCAAATTTGATTGATTTTACATTTTTTGGTATAAAAGGATACTAGACAATGTTACCTGTAAGGAGATTACTGTTAATTGAAGAAGAACGACGTAGATTAATACGAATTAATAGAAGTGAAATGAGATTGTTACGTGACAACAGTGATCCGTTTCAACTGCCAGATGAAAGATTTATTGATTTATTTAGACTTAATAAAGATCTTACAATATATTTAATAAATGAAATAACACCTCATCTACATATGCCCCAAAGAATCACAGGAATTGACCCTACCCTGAAAATATTAACTGCGTTAGCTTTTTATGCTACCAGTTCTTACCAGCGATCAGTTGGGCAAGGCTATTTGTTATCAGTCTCTCAACAAACTGTAAGCAAAATTGTAAAGGAAGTTACAGCGGCAATCTACGACAATGTAGTTGAAACTTGGATTATATTTCCAAGGACAATTCAAGAAAAAATATTAATTAAAAGGCGATTCATGGAAAAGACACGTTTCCCTGGTGTAATAGGTGCAATTGATTGCACTCATGATTATAAACACAGAATTTTCAGTTAACTTTATACATTTCTTGTAAATTTTAACGTTACTTCGCTAAATGACCGTATGTTGACAAAATCTCCGTTATTCTCATTCCCGTGCTGCAGCTGCCAAAAAATGTTAAATGAGGAATTTATTATTAATGTCAAAACGAATAAAATATATATGTAATATTGGAATAGGTACATTATAATTATATCATACCTTCCATTTTAATAATTCCTATTATTATAAACAGTCTGACAAATAGACATAGACAATGTCAATATTATTGTTTTATGATAACTGAGGATAACAACATCTAATATTTTGTTGCTAAGTTAGTGTACATTAGCAATCGCTAGCGTCGTTTAGCGACTATACAGAGTTCAATTTTTGATAGCTATATTACTTAGCGACGATAGCAAGCGATAGCTACAATACAGAGTCCCACCACAGGTCTTGTAGATTATTTATGTTATGAATCAGCCCTCGTATCCACTCGGCTATGGAGCATTTTGTTTTTGACGTTTCTTATTCGAAAATATGAAGGATAACCTTCAAAATACAATTTATTTTATCAAATATTTGAGTTAGAAAAGGTCATATTACACAACATTTGGTTTTATTAGATACCATATACACGGGATTTTATTTAGCGGGACAGATGGTCCCATGTTATTTCCCTATGTCAAGGTTTTCAGTATTCACCCTGTATACACATGATTGGTTTACGTGTATTTAGAACTGACCCAAAGGCGACACCGTGGTCTCCGGCTCCTCGGTGTCTTGCTCGTCGCTCTTGACCCGGGGCATCCTCTTGAGCGTGTGTTTGGGGGGGCTGGCCGCCCCGTGCAGGGGCTGGAGTTCCAGGCTCTCGTCGCTGCGGCGCGCGCGGGACTTGCGCAGCGCGTTCCTCAGGCCCTTCGCCTCCGACTTGATTTTGGAGACTAAAGTGCGGTTGTGATCCGGAGAGCCCACGTTCGTTGAACTTTGATCTGAAATACACGCCACGTCTTGTTCTCATTTGGAAAATGTAGTATTAGCCGATATTAATCTAATTAAGGCCTGGTATTACAGTCACTACTTAAATATTGGTTTAGCTAAACTTAAACTTTCACTTAAACCAATTGGCAGTAAGTATTACAGTACAAAGTTTAGCTAAGCTTGTTTCGATTATATTTTCCTTTATGTTGGCAATAGAATATTTGTTTTTGACATTGACAGATAAATTATTTACACATGTATTTTGGTAAATACACATTATTGGTATATCTGTTGTAAGTTATTGTCTTTGTATTAGATAAATACCATAAGGGTGACTAAAGTTTTACATTTTAAATAATTTTTATTACATATATTACATATTTTATATCCTCATGAAAGGTATGTAACAATAATTTCCTATCAAAAGAGATAACATAAGAATAAACAGATTATTTTTCAGAATTATAGATGAAAGAGAACGGGCACCTTAATTTTACATTGAAGAAAATAGAGAATTTGAAAGCTTACCGTACAAAAATTTTGACCTATTGTGTAAAGAATAAAATAAATAATAAAAATATAATATCTTATTGTTAATTGTTGTTGATGCATTCATAGAATGTAAAGCGTGATTCCAAAAATCAACGTTAACAGTTTACAAAAATCAATATTCTTCAGAAATTGGCACTAAAATCGAGTGTAATTAAAATGCATTTTATTAAAGAATTCTTACCAATTACTTTTTTTTAATGTCGCTAAATATTAAGTACGTTATAAATTAAACAAACAGATAATTTTGCTAAACGAAATCTAGTAAAAAAATCGGTTGCCTGTAAAGTCGGTTTTACGGGCGAAGATTTTACGTGACAACGTCTTTTTCTCGGTAGAATATTTGACACAAGCATACACCGATTCAACGCGCCTAATTCTCTAGTGCTGCGCGCGCAGCGGACCGATCATGTTTGAGTGGGAGAGAGACGCAAGGCATTCGCCGGTCCGGCGGGCCTCTCTCTCGTTCGGTGACTCATCGTAACAGACGTGAGCGGGCGTTACACTTTTTCATGAGTGACTCCGAGCCACAACCTAATTTAAGACGTTGTCACGTCAAAAATCTTTATCAGACTATATATTTATATTATCAGGCCTAGTGCCTAGAAAGAATACGTTATGGTCATCTAATTATATTGAGAATATTTTGCTCGACTTGGACTTCACTGCTGTTGCTCATTTCTTAAATTTTCGTATTATAATTCTCCACAAAGTCCATTCTGATAGTTTTATTTTGACAAAAAAAAAGGTTAAACTTCACCTTAAGGTTTAAGCCGCTAGGATCGACCGCTTAAGTTAAACTAATAAGAGCGGATTATATGCACTAAAAAAGTGTCAAAATATGCATGCAATATGCATTAAAAAATCATCAAAATATGCATGATATATGCAAAAAAGTTGTAAATATGCACTTTACAATAAAAATATGCAAAAAAAATAATGTCATCAGGCTCGTTTTACTGACATCATTTTCTTATTTCTATTTTTACCTGCAGTGTCTTATTTGGAACATTTCATGAAATGTATAAAGACATTAAATATCACAGGTAATTCTAACAAAAATAAAATATTCATATTGAAATTTACAAATTTACAAAAGCTCTTTTTTGAAACAAAAACCAAAAAAAAGTCATCGTTAACGAGAAAGTTGCTATATGCTGCTCATATTTTTAATACATTTTTGTCAGCATTACTAATTGTTGTTATAGTTCCAAACATACGAATTTCAGTAACAGATATTATTTACTTACCTTACTTACAAAATAAGAATTACTTAAGTTCTAAGCAGTTCTAAAACACTGATAGAATCATTTTTTTTTTTGTTCTGACCAGAAATTAAATATGATTGTAATGGTTTCAATGAGTACATTTAATATAAATGCTCACTTGTTAAAAGTACGATCAAAATTGTATTTCTTGTAATAAACTGTTTTCAAAAAGAACAAAATTTGTCAAAAATTAATTTTTGTTTTTGAAAAAAGTCTTAAAATATGCACAAATATGCAAAAAAAATCAAAATATTCAATTGTATCATTATATGCAAAATATGCATTATTTTTTTTTTTTGATATTTGGCATTAATTTTTGAAGAAACGTGAACATATGAAAACAGTTTGTTGATATGCCTAATATAAACAACACATGCAATTGCATACAATCCGCTCTTTATACATAACACTGTAATAATCATTTAATATTGTTTATTGATAATAAAATTACTACAGCGCGATATTTAAAATATTTTAAGCTATGTTTTGTATACTATGCAGGATATAAAGCGAAATTCATTTCCTAGTTAATAATATTGTGTTAATTTCTTTTACTTTATAAAACAGGTTAAAATAACAAGTCCAATAAAATAAATTCTTATGCCAGATCAGTTATAATTAGTTTCCTAGTACATTTATTTTAAATGAACAAATTCAAACATATTTTATTAATGACCCAAATTATATTGCTATCAAAATTTCGATTGTCAATTGAAGGGTTACATATTGTTAATAAATTTCGCGCTGTAGTAATTTTATTATCAATAAATAATATTAAATGATTATTACATTATTATGTACAATAATTCATTACTTTCTTCAAATTTCTATATTTATTTATTTATTTTATTTTAAATATGAAATGTGACTTTGGAACAGTATGTTGTTGCGTGTTGAGCCTGCGCACCAAGTGCCCTGTAACGGCTGTGTGCGATGCAAGATATATCTCTATTACGCTTTCTTGAACGTGTGGATCGCGGAGGATCAGCGCTATATTACTATAGCTTGTCCAAAATAGAAAAGGACCTGTCAATCGTTCTCGCGCATATAATGCAACAAACAAGTTGAAGGAGACGGCAACATCAATATAGTTTTTTTCTAATGTTGTTCAATGTGCCGCACAGTACATACTATAAGCATCTTAGATCCATGCCTGGCCTACCAGTTGTCCTGTGCAGTACTGGGTTATAGTAGCTATAAAGCATCTGAAAATTTATATAATTTGATTAAAATATGATAATAATAAGAGTGCCATGACGGAAAAAACGGAATACAAGTCATTTTTTTAACCTGGAATTAGTGTGCCTTGACAGAAAGAAGATAAAAGTATATGCCTTCTGTCAAAGCACTTTAAGTCCAGGTTAAAAAATGTCTTGTATTCTGTTTTTTCCCGTCATGGCACTCTTATTATTGTCATATTTTAATCAAATTAATATAAAACTTCAGATGCATTTATCTCAAAAAAATCGTTATGTTAGGATATGATCATATTATATCATTGAATTCAGAATAAAATTTTCTATTGAATAAGCAATTTAAAAAAATAGGTTCCCATTTAAAATAAAAAAGTTGGGACCCGTATTTTGAGAACCACTGGTTTAGAAAAAAAATGTTTGTCTCATGTTAATAGTGTTGTAAAATAGAAATTGTTTGGTAATTTAACCGACCTCGTAGCTCTTATAGTTCTCGAGATAGCAATAGTGGACAAAATAAAATGAACACCCTGTATATCAAATTGATATAATAATGAAACAATGTAATAATACGAAAATGCAGCACTAAAACTTGAAATTAAGCAAGAGTAATAAATAAAATGTCGTCAAACCTACGTTGTAAGCATAGTTTATAGTTCATACTATTCCAGGCGGAAGAGAAGAAGTGGCGGAAATTTAAATCGACGTCATTGGCGGGTTTTGTATTCATTCCATTCTGCGATCTCTATGTGTAGTTTATCCATTGTGCTCTTTTAGTGTTTCTCGTGTCAGTATTTGTTGTTGATTTTATTATTGTTGTTGAGTTGAGCCAAAGCCGTCGATTTAAATTTCCGCCACTTTTTCTCTTCCGCCTGGATTGGTATGAAATAAGGCAATCATGGAACGATGTGAAATGAGACAATCATAGAATGGTCTGAAGTGAGATAAGATGGACAATATCGACATTCGAAAACAAATTTTATTAGTAAGTTTTAAATAATTAATAACGTAGAATAGTGTAACAATGTCAGTGATTATTAAATCTGTATAAATACAACTTGTTTTCGCTGGAAGAGTATATTTTGACTTTTATTTAAATTTCCGCCGCTAGAATGGTGTGAAATGAGATGAGAGGCTTGGGCAAAGTCGACGGTGCTGCTCTCGTGCCCTATAAACTAGGAATGTTTCTCGGAGGGCCAGATGGCATATCGTTGGGCTGGACGAGCTATAGTAAGTATAGTTTGTCTCACGAGAAATCGCAGTATCGGCATAAAACGATTAACCGCCCGATACTATAAAACTACAAAAGGACAGTTTAGCGTGTTACACCACAAATTGCTATGGGTGTTTTCGAGTACCAGGGTTGAACTAAAGGGAAAATTAAAACTTCTTATGAAATACGACAGTGCTCTTATGTAATGTAGATTAAAAAATTAACCAAAGATCCAAGAATATTTATTACAAAAATAAGAAATTAACTAATTATTATTATATTAGTAAAAAACTGAAGAATGTTTTAGATTTAATAATGATTAAACATTTGTAATAAATGTAACTAACGATGATTCAAGTACAGAATGACAGAATCAGATAATCAATTAAATTGTCCATTAAAATTATGTACATAGGTATATAATATAATATATTACTGATGTAAATAACTCTAACTATGTATTGTGAAAACTATATATAATTTTTTAAATGTGTGCATTATATACCTTATATAATAACTTATTTTTAATGTTGAAATCTAGTTAATATCTTTTGTTTCATTGCAGGAAAATATAACCACAATATATCCATAATATTTAAACTTTATATTTATTACAATAAAAATTTATATAAATCTGTGAATGCTGTGCAATATTTTTGTTAGGAATAAGTCCAACTCTGTGCAAAACAGTGCCAGTGTGCCCAGTCCTATTTATGACGGCTATAAATTTAGGTTTCTTTGTGAGCTTAAGTGAGGGGCGGTTAATCGTTTTATGCCGATACTGCGATGTCTCGTGAGACAAACTATAGGCGACTCTGATTAAGCTCGCAGCGCCAAAGTGTGATTTTGTGAAATTAACGAAGCTGTGATAATTTTTGTTTTGACATAAGAATCAGTGTTATTTATAGTAGAAATTTTTAAGCAGTAGAGAGACGTCATAGACCTGAAAAAAACGTTACAAAACGAAATAAAACTTGTAGAAATTTTCGAAAGTTGTTTTTATTTAGAAAACCGAGTAGTCAAGAAAGGTATCATAAAAAAATTACTTATTTATTATATTTACTATTATTTCAAATTAAAATATAAGGTATTTAATGACATTTCAATTTATTTATAATAAATGCAGTGTATTTTTTTAACACACGTTGGCTACGACTCAAATAAAATATGTTTACATATATTTGTTTCTTGTCACGCCGATTGATTGAATTGTCAAATAATATAATATAAAATCTTTGTTTGTTCGTTTAAGTTGTATTGTTCCTTATAATTGTCCGTATTCGTGTTCTTTGTTTCTTGTTATACGTTTATTTTATTAGCGTAAGTAATAATGCCTAAAGCATTATCGAAGCAGTCGCAAGTGCTAACTGCAAATGCGACTACATATTTTGACAAAGAACTGGCACACGGTGGACCATTACTGCCGTTAAAAGCAGTTGGAGAGGTATGTTATCATTTTATTTGTTGTTATTAAATTTGGCATTGCCATATGCAACACGCAACACATTTTCTAAACTAATGCACATATAAACTTTGTAATTCGTGACGTCATAATCTAGTTACAAATATTGATGACGTCTCTCTACTGCTTAAAAATTTCGACTATAGTAGGCGATTTTCTTTATTTTTTTGAATTATAAATGTGTTAATATTTATATTAACTTCTATACAATAAAGTTTAAGTTATTTATTTTTGTTTAATAGTATAATTTTCATTGTTTAATACATATATTTGTTTTAGTTGCAGTATATAAATTATTTGATTTCTCTGCATCATTTGAGAACGTAGAACGAAGTTTGAAATTCTTTTTAAAGAAAATATAAGAATTTTTGCCAGTAGTTATTAATATTAATTGATATTGTTTTTCAATTAAATTTTATGTTTTTACTATACGATGAATGTTTCATTAAAGTTGATTAAAAAAATATTTTAAATGTGTGTATCGGTGAGAAAAATTTTTAGGTTCTCAATATATTTTATTAGGTGGCATTTTAAATAATAAGAATATAAAAAAAAACATTTCTAATATCCTCTAGTCAACAAACTATGGCATTACTGAAAATTTGCACAATATGTAAGGCTGGAAACATTGGTTACATTGGTTATAAAGCAAAAACATGAGTAAGCAAGAATGATTAAGTTAAAATTATTTATACACATTTAAATTAGTCTTTAAGGAATTTGTTTGCGAATATTATTTTTATTTAGTTTCATTATATTTTTATATTTGTTTCTAGTATATTTCAAGAAATCTATAAAGCAATTGGAAATATTGCATATAATAAAGGGTAATAAATATTACATTAAATACGATATTAACTAACTTCTAGAAAAATAGCCATTCTCTTCAAAATATAGAACACGCATTCATATAATCTGTTTACGGGTATTTTTAATTTAAAAATCCAGGCCTTCAATTTATCTGTTTTTTGTATTTTCCTAATTTATTATAAATATTTAAAGATCATTCTGCCTTTTTTGTAAAATAGTGGAAACTTATATTATTATATTGTTATAATCAATAGCAAATATGTGAAATTAAATGGTGAAATAAATTCTGTAAGCACCACACGCAACTAAAACAATGCCGTCTATCACAGCTCCTGTAGTTTTAAAATTCGCCACCAGATAGAGTATCGCTGGGCTATAGTAGGTACCTGGCTTGTCCTTGTCGCGGTGGTGCTTGCTGCTGGCGCGGCTCTGGCGGGCGGAGTTGCGCACCTCCATGAGCCGCTTCCGGCCCAGCGCCTGCAGGATCTCCTGCGCCTCGGGGTAGTCCTTCATGGCGGCCAGCACGTCCTCCCGCGACAGCGAGAACAGCTCCGAGTAGCCCACCGACCGCACGTCCGCTGTGCGTCTAACAAGTCCAATGTTACAAACCTAATAGTGTTACAGGCATTTACATAACAAGCGTGGGAAGTGAATAGCAAGCAAGTGTAGAGATTTAATACACGAGCGTTGCTCTGCACTTTCAAGCGAGTTATGTACACTAGTTTTCAGACGACCACAATAGTTATTTGTGTATCAAGGTTCTAAAAGTAATATTTTTGGGCCGAAACCGAAGTTTGCAGCCGAGGCAAAGCCGAGGCTACAAATCAGATGAGGCCCAAAAAGAACTTTTAGCCGAGGTGCACACAACATTTTTTAGGCGATAACAACAAGAAATAATGAATTTTCATTCAAAATCAATTTTTGACATCTGTCAAAATTTACTTTACGGCCGCATTTACTTTACGGCCGCATTTACCTTACGGCCGCATTTACTTTACGGCCGCTATTTTTACTCGCAAATTCATTACTTTTTCATTAATATTTGTAAAGGAATAATTAAAATTTTACTTACATTTGTTATTATATTCTAAAATAATTAATCACATTAATATGAACTATGTAAATCAATAATTGACAAACTAGCGGCCAAAAATTTTGACTTTGACAGATGTCAAATAAAAATTGATACTTTAAGGTTGCCAGCAGATACGAAAAACAACAATTTATGTACCAGCCGCCTAAAAAATATTATAATAAAAACAGGGTTTATACAAAAGTGTCAATGTCAAACACAACTCACGAAAGCATTGACGTTTGGGTTTGAGGTTAAGTATCACTAGTTAACCGTAAACTGACTATGACGTTTGAGGTTATGTGAAATCAGTTGTGACAACGTTGTTAATCTAAATCTAAAACTACTGCATAATTAAAATTAAAAATAGAACAAAATTTATATCAATAATACTATAATAAAAGTAAATAATTCACTACCTATTTTAAAATCGTAGTTTTAAGCAAATTTTCATTAATTTCATTATCAAAGTTCCATCTATTGACCACTAATCGTCATATCCGTTTATATAACACACTAGTGTGTTATTATAACACACGCCGTGTGCTATTTTACATTTTCTGGTATTAATTACAGTGTAAATATGCCTACTTTCATATGTGGTCGTCTGAAAATGCATTTAGAATTGACCTAATTCAAATCTGACTCTGCATTTCTTATGGGAGTATATTTTCAATTCACGATATTCAAGCATACTGGCGATTCCTAATTATAACATAGGGTTTTTTTATGTTCTAAAACATTACACTTTGCTTTCCGTACAGAAAAAGTACAAATAAAAGAATAAATTAAGAAAAATTGGATTTTAAAGAAAGTAGTATCGCAAATAGTAACATATGTCGTTACTTGGTGCAGCTGGTTAAAGCGACAGATTCAACTGAATACTAAGACAGCTACGACATGTTTTCAGGAATTTGCACCTATTGTTAAATTGAAGTTTATTAAATAATATTATGTTTTTTGGGTGTGTATATTACATTAGAAGATAGATAAAACATTAGAGATTAGTATTTACAAGGTTTAATAGATAAGATTTGCATTTTATAATACTTTGTAGCAGTTTAAAGATAGCATATTTTTATTCCCATAAGAATAAGATTGACGTATAAATCAGCAGAGGCGAGTTAGGGTTTTAGTTTGAATTTGGCGCCACAAAATGACCGTTACACTAATGCAGTCTATAGTCATAATAAGAATAATATTGTGTAACTTCCGGTTTTAGCGGAAATGGGTCCAACTTTAATTCTAGCGCAGGGAATCGGTATTTTTATACGTTTTTTTGAAATGTATATAAAATTAGATTTACAATGATTCCAAAATATCATTGGTTTATTTCAACCATTTCAAAATAGCGACACTTTATTTTTAAAATATTTACTAATAAAAATTCATAAAAAAAAATTCACCATAGCCAGCTATTTGCGATTTTGTTACCTGAAACCAAACAAATAATGTAAAAAAATAATACATCTACCTTTCCTGACGATGTAATGGCAAAATTTGTTATATGTGACAAATTGTGCAGAAAATGACGGCGGCCATTTTGAGTATTTTAAATTTAAATTTTGTTTGTTATATTTAGTAAGAGTTTTTGTATTGTGTTGATTGTTATAAGGTATTGGAAACATATTTTTTTTTCGTTAATTACCTATAGCTGTAAGTACATAAATATGAAAATAAATTGCCGCCATTTTGAAATGATTGAAGTAAAACTATGATATTTTGGTATCATTGTAGAGCTAATTTTATGTACATTCCAAAAAAAAATATAATAATACCGATTCCCTAGGCTAGAATCAAAGTTGTACACACTTCCGCTAAAACCGGAAGTGACACAAAATTCTTACTAAGATGATTTTATGAGTCCCTTTGACTAGTTTAATTTTGTTCCGTAACATTTCTCTGTATCTCTCAAAATAAACGAAATATTGTGGGTACCGGCCTTTCGCCAAACACCCTGTATAACTATTCTGTGCTTACTTGTTGAGGCCATCCAAGTTGAGAATGCCGATTTCTCCGAAGAAGTCCCCGGCCTTCATGGTGGTAAGGACGCGGCCAGTTTCGCTAAGGACCTCCAGGATTCCGTCGGCGATTATGAACATTTCTCGCGCCACTTCCCCTTTTCGGCAAATGCTGTCTCCTAAAATACACAGCGAAAATGAGACAGCATTTAATAAATAATATACCAATAATGGCAACCTAAGCTACGAAAGTGTTACACAAAAAAATGTGCCCAGAGGTAATATAATATTTGGTATTTGAGAGTTGTATTCAAATATGATAAACTGATTAGATTTTGACTACAATTGGTTAACCGTTTTTCTTAAAATAGTATATTATTTAACAAGCATAATATGTAGGCTATATTACACGAGGATGGAATTAAAAATACGAGCGGTAGCGAGTATATTTAATCATCCGAGTGCAATGTAGCCATATTATGCGAGTCAAATACTATACTTTATCTACAACTATCAGGCATATAAAAAATCTGATATTATTTGTTAAATATTCAGTTAGGTGTGAGTAGTTCATATATAGCATATGTATAGTAGAAATTTTTAAGCAGTAGAGAAACGTCATAGACCTGAAAAAAAACGGTACAAAACGAAATAAAACTTGTAGAAATTTTCGAAAGATGTTTTTATTTAGAAAACCGGGTAGTAAAAAAAGGTATCATAAAAAAATTACTTATTTATTATATTTACTATTATTTCAAATTAAAATATAAGGTATTTAATGACATTTCAATTTATTTATAATAATTGCAGTGTATTTTTTTTAACACACGTTGGCTACGACTCAAATAAAATATGTTTACATATATTTGTTTCTTGTCACGCCGATCGATTGAGTTGTCAAATAATATCATATAAAATCTTTGTTTGTTCGTTTAATGCCCGTTTGCACCAGCAAGGCTTAAATTTTAAGCTAGACTTAAACAAAAAAAATCTAATCGAATTTTTGACAGCAATGTTAAATCATACATTTGACATTTTATTTCGATTCGATATTGTCTATTTAAGGCAAGCTTAAAATTTAAGTTATGTTGGTGCAAACGGCCATAAGTTGTATTGTTCGTTATAATTGTTCGTAGTCGTGTTCTTTGTTTCTTGTTATACGTTTATTTTATTAGCTTAAGTAATAATGCCTAAAGCATTATCGAAGCAGTCGCAAGTGCTAAATGCGATTGCATATTTTGAAAAAGAACTGGCACACGGTGGACCATTATTGCCGTTAAAAGCAGTTCGAGAGGTATGTTATCATTTTATTTGTTGTTATTAAATTTGCCATTGCCATATGCAACACGCAATACATTTTCTAAACTAAAATATAAACTTTGTAATTCGTGACGTCATAATCTAGTTACAAATATTGATGACGTCTCTCTACTGCTTAAAAATTTCGACTATATACATTTTTGACATTAATATAATTGTTTTACATTGTTAGGTTTTGTTTATTTTCACATAGCTACCTATAATATTTGTTTAAAAATGATTTCTAATATTTCTAAATTATCTCAATTTTCTCGAAATTTTTCAAATACATTACTAAAAATTAATACATCGTTGAAAAGAGAAAAAAATAGCGGTTTTTATTTTACTAAAATATTTATAGGTTGCCATTTGAAAAATAAAAGTTGATAGTCGTATCTTGTAAACCTGACTTTATAAAAAATATCTACATCTGCCATCAAATAGTTTATGTAAAATAATAAAATTTTTATATGAGCCATTTTTTTCTATTACTTATAATAAAAAAGTTAAGGGGGGGGAGGAGGGGGGGGCGTCTTCCCAGACTCACCCTGTATTAGGGGGTACAAAAGTAAGTATTAAGCTAGATTTACATGAGCCGTTAACGCCGTCGGAATAGCGGACGTAGCGGCCATCACGATAATTAAAATCACCAGGTATTTCACATGAGCCGTCAGCGTTTTTAGTGACCTACTACACAACTAAAATAATCCTACAAATTGTTAGGTTAGGTCATTGCCATGTGCGCCATGTGTTGCTGTTTGTTTATCCTGCTTACTAGTTATTTTCGTTATTTGTGTTTGTTTAAATAATAATATTACTTTATGTATTATACTTAGATTAAAACCTACAAATTGAACGTCAAAATATTTCTTGGTTGGTCCTGGTTGGTATGACTGAAAATTATTTGTGTGAGCATGCGCAATCCTAATTTACGGTGACAACGGACGTCAAGACCGTCAAAAATTGAAATATTTCATTTCTGGCTTCAACGTTCATACCGTCAAGACCGCTCAGTTTCAGCCAATCACAGCACAGAACGGCCGCTACGTCCGCTAATCCAACGGAGTTGACGGCTCATGTGAATCTAGCTTTAGGGACATTATCGGACTGGTACTGACCGGGCGTGAAGATGTACGCCTTCATCTTGAGCACGAGGTCGTGCAGGAACTCGGGCTGGCACTCCTGGAAGATGGTGACCTTCTTGAGCACGGCCAGGTTGACGTGCAGCGCCAGCTCCGTCTTGAGCTTGTCGGGCAGCAGCCCCAGCGCCGTGTTGATGTCGCCGCCGCCCTGGATGCGGCCGCGCGACCACGAGTAGTCGTACCAGCGCAGCACGCGCTTCTTCATGCCGCTCGGCACCTTGTGGTGGCGCATGTACATCTTCGCGCCGTCCAGCAGCCGCTCAAACTCCAGCCGGTTCGCGTTTCTGTTTGTGATTACATTCCCAACTTGGCCTAAAATAAATCATTCATTAACTACTATTTTAATTATCATAACGAAATAAAACTTAACACCCAGCTTCATAAAAAAGATTAAATTCGGAGTTACTTAACTTCAAATTTAGTCCGAATTAAATTTTCACAAAGCAGATTAAGACCGGTGCTCGTCCAATATAGAAATGAACCTGCGCGAAAGACGCATTTTCCTTCATATTTTGAGCAACCAATGAGAGAAGGTACCCCCCATTGCGTTTTTTACCAGTGGCGTACTTAGTTCCTAGTTCATATGGGGAAACTATATTAGGAAATTATTATATAATATTAAGGAAATTCGAAATTAAGATTTAAAGAACATATAATTGCAATGAACAGAAAACAGCACAGGATTTGTCGAGGATTATATTAGCAGGATTATATTAGCAGGTAATAATTATTTATGGAAAGGGTGATTCGTAATCTTACATGTAGCAGAAAAAGGATTAACTATAATTTAGCTTGAAAAATTAAAGAAGCTGTTATTTCAAAGAAAAATATTGTCAATGACCAAACCAATGTAATCCATTCGCCTCTACTTAATTAGATTTTTTTTATGATGTTCATAAATGTGTTATTTTCTTTTGTTATTCATAAACATTATGCATTTTAAAATATAAATATTTACAAAAATTCAATTTATTATTGAAATAATCCCACGCAATGGTAGATTGCTTTCCCATTTATGGTTTACGCCCCTAGTTTACTGGATCAGTGCAGTTTTGAACTTGGTTGACATGGGGTAGGTATAGCTACATAACCCAGTACTGCACAGGGCCACTGGTAGGCCTATAGTATGTACTGTACGGCACATTGAACTATATTGATGTTGCCGTCTCCTTCAACTTGTTTTGCATTATATGCGCGAGAATGATTGACAGGTCCTTTTCTATTTTGGACGAGCTATAGTTACAATTTTTCCCGCCTTAACTCTTGTCACCACTACAGAATATACTTGGCGCCATAAACTGAAAGTGATCAGTCGTAGAAAACCGATACCGGTACTCAGTGGTAATCAGTGTTCAGTAATCAATAGTGTGCACTACTGTTTGATTCGACTATATTATATTATTACAATGCAGGTGGAGAAAAGATTAAAAAAAATTAATTTTGAGGTTAACTCCAACATTTATATTCTTTGTAATAGAAAAAATATTTTTAAAAATTACTTATAGCAATACATACACTTTACCAAACTTACATTTTTATTTTAGAAAATAAATAACTTTGTTTAAATCACGTTTATATTAAACAAAATTAATTACACTACGAATGCTTCGCGCATGCTTGTAATCAACGTAATCAATGTGTTTTACTTCAAACAAAATAGTAAATATGGTCCGTGACTTCAAATATCATCACAATATTTCTCTGTCTTACTTAGAAATGCTGATAATCATGTACAAATATTGCTAACTCCATCAAACTGGTGGAGTTATCTTTTGGATTAAATAATATACTGAATCCTTTAAATGAATTGGAAATGGAGTTAGTTTGACATTTCATGAAGTTAACAACGGGTATAAATGTGGAACTAAATTTATTCGGAGTTAGTGACTAATCCCTTTCATGAATTCAGAACGGAGTTAAAGACGGGAATAAGTATGGAGTTAGTGGCTAATCCCTTTCGTGAATCTGAGGGTAAGATATTTATTTGATCTTAATTATATGTATAGAAAATAATTAAAACTTACCAACTATTGTAGCAAATATAAAAACGCCGATGAGGTAGCTGACAATTGTAAAAACGTATCTAAAACAAAAACAAAGAAGTTAAGTATCATTTTCAACGATATATATATATATATATATATATATATATATATATATATATATGGAGTATATGCCAAGGAAGGAATAAAAGTTTGTTGAATAAAAATTTGAGAAATGTATTTTTTTACACCTTATACTATTTTTTATTCATTAAAAAAAAATATTTGCAGATAGGTAGATATTTTTATTTATAGATAGAATAAAATTAATCATGGTTCAATTTGTTGTTGTACTACTTCACCTCCGATTTTGATGAAATTTGGCAAAAAGTTTCTAAAAAATGGTAGGCAGACTTGGTTGACCTTGAAATCGCATTTATTTGTGGTATTTAACACAAAAGCTTTGTATACACACACGCACCTAACATAATCCAATCTAAACTAACTCAACCTAATCTAACCCAACCTTAAATAACCTAAGCCAATCGAACCTAACCAAATCTAACTTAATTAGATTAGGTTAGGTTCGATTGGCTTAGGTTAGATTAGGTTGGGTTGAGTTAGTTTAGATTGGGTTAGGTTAGGTTATATTTGGTTGGTTTAGGTTAGATTAGGTTAAGTTATATTTGGTTGGTTTAGGTTAGATTGAGTTAGGATATGTTAAGTTAGATTGGGTTAGGTTAGATTAGATTTGGTTGGATTACTTTAGATTGGGCTAGGCAACGACTAAATAGAACTAGACAAAACATTCCCTATCCTTCCGTATTGAATGTTTTGTTTTCGGTAAGCCAGAAAGAGAAACCTAGAGATAGATATATAATGAAGGTATTGTTCGAGCATTGCTCGCTAGAGGCGTCACTGTAGTTGTCATTATTTTTTGTTATTTATCATTATTTAGGTTTTTGTTTTGTCAATGACGCGTTAGATTTGATTATATTTGAAACACATAAATTTAAAACTTCTAATTCTAATATTAATCATAAAAGCACGGGCGCCTCTAGTGAGCAATGCTCGAACAATACTTTCATTTTATATCTATCTCTAGATTTCTCTTTCTGGCTTAGCGAAAACATAACAAACCAAGTGAAGTTTTGTCTAGTTATATTTTGTCGTTGGGGTTAGATTAGGTTAGATTAGGTTAGATTAGGTTAGATTGGGTTAGGTTAGGTAAGATTAATATAAATTAAGTTAGATTAGGTTGGGTTAAGTTAGTTTATATTAGGTTAGGTTATGTGCGTGTGCATGTACACACCTTTTGTATTAAATTACTTTAAAAACAAGTCTGGCTACCATTTTTTTATTATTACTACCGTATTTGTCATGCTTAATAGGAACTTTGAAGTAGTATCACAGAATAGTTACACACAGAAGCGACAATCTGTGTCGGCACCTATCATTTTCCCGAGTCAGTTCTATGACCTTGAAGCATTGTGTACACCTTTACATTTGTACCCTTCCCCTATCTCTCTCTAAGAAGTAAGGAAACTTTCGGTTGTTAAACAATGAGCCCTTTAACAGGTTAAGCGCCATGGCGGTCACCGGTGTCCGTTATGCATCTGTCCTATCATATACCTATTAGTAATATACCGCTGATCCCCTATCTTCCCAATGTAATTGCCATACGTTCAAGAAAGCGTAATAGAGATATATCTTGCATCACACACAGCTGTTACAGTGCACTTGGTACGCAGGCTCATCATGCAACAACATAGTGCTTCAAAGTCACATTTAATATTTAAATAAAATAAATAAATATAGAAATTTGAAGAAAATAATGAATTATTGTACATAACACTGTAATAATCATTTAATATTGTTTATTGATAAATTTTCAGCTGTTTTGTATAGGGAGTGCGCCGGCCGCTAGGTGTCTCACCGAAGGACATAGCTTAAAATATTTTAAATTTCGCGATGTAGTAATTATATTATCAATAAACAATATAAAATGATAATTACAGTATTATGTACGATAATTTATTACTTTCTTCAAATTTCTATATTTATTTATTTTATTTTAAATAATAAATGTGACTTTGAAACACTATTTTCTTGCGTGATAAGCCTGCGCACAAAGTGCACTGTAACGGCTGTGTGCGATGCAAGATATATCTCTATTACGCTTTGTTGACCGTGTGGATCACTGAGGATCAGCGCTATATTACTAATAGGTATATGATCTGTCCAATCTGGCCATGGCGGACACCGGTGTCCGCCTGGCTTTTACTTTTTTATCGATCCTGCCTGGCCAAGCGTTTACTTTCTTATGGGTTATAATGCAGTACTGTGTCCGCTGTGGCCCTGTAAAATCAAATGCTGGTGTCAGGTTTTTAGTAGCAATATCCTGGGTTTGTTGTAAAGCTAAATACAAAATACGTTTACCACGGATACTCATAATTATTGTAACAAATAATACAACAAGCAAACGATATTGTCAAGATAGCAAGTCGAAATTTGCAAGACAAACACGGCTAACATATCGTGAAACATCGTGCTCATTCGGATTTGGGTGTACTCCCCGGCCACAGCGGACACCGGTGTCCGCCGCCCTCTTTTTTGGTTTCAAATGTAAAAAATTACCAAAATTAGGTAACATCGGTATGAGAAACACAAAAATATCCCAAATAGGGTGGTTGCACATTTTTTAAAAATTATTTTATTAGAAAGAGTTTGTAATTTAAACACAAGAAATAATGAAAAAAAAATTTTTTTCGTTATAGTTTTTGAAATATTAGAGAAAAAATAATCGCGCCAAAATTACTTGCTTATATCTACCCCCCACTCCTAAGACGTCAATGGTCATGGTTCTAAACTGCGCGTGTTCGCCAACCAGTGAAGCTGTTTACTTATTGGTGCACTGCGACACCATGACCAATGACATCAGCAAATAGTGGGAGACACTTTAAGTCACGTGATTTATTTGAAAATTTACACATTTTTCAATCATTAATAACTCTTAATGTATAGGGATTATTACCATTTTGTTTTCACAAATAATGTTTAAATAGATAAATGTATCCATATATAATACAGATTTCCGAATTAAAATTTCTTGCAAACACCCTATTGACAATAAAAAAGCTTGGTTAATATAGAAAGTTTATACAAATTTCTTTGGCGCATAACCTGTTAAATTTGTGCACATTCTCCATCTCTGTTTAATTTTCGCTTCTCTGTCTTACTGTCGCTTCTGTATAAACCCTATAGACTGCATTAGTGTAACGGTCATTTTGTGGCGCTAAATTTAAACTGAAACCCTAACTCGCCTCTGCCGATTTATACGCCCATGTTATTCTTATGGGAATCAAAATATGCTATCTTTAAACTGCTACAAATATTATAAAATGCAAATCTTAACTATTAGACCTTATAAATACTAAGCTCTAATGTTTTATCTATCTTCTAATTTAATATACACACCCAAAAAACATAATATTATTTAATAAACTTCAATTTAACAATAGGTGCAAATTTCTGAAAACGTATGTCGTAGCTATCTTAGTATTCAGTTGAACCTGTCACTTCAACGCGGCGTTTTTAACCTGCTGCACCAAGTAACGACGTATGTTACTATTTGCGTTACTACTTTCTTTAACATCAAATTTTTCTTTATTTATTCTTTTATTTGTACTTTTTCTATACGGAAAGCAAAGTGTAATGTTTTGGAATATAAAAAAACCCTATGTTATAGTTAAGAATTGCCAAAATGCGTTAATATCGTGAACTGAAAATGTGCTCCCATAAGAAATGCATAGAGTGAGATTTGAATTAGGGTTTGGCGCCAAATGTAAATCTTAACCTCACTAACGTGGTCTATTCTGTGCAGGGTTGTTATAAAAGCCACTTTTTTTAATAAAAGCCAGACCAGTGGTTTAAATTGGTTTAAACCGGACGAAACTGGTTTAAATCACTTAAAATTAAATAAATATATATTAGTTAATATTTTGAGACAACTACACTAAGGGCCGGTTTTATAAACAAATTTAATACCCACTTAAATCTACTTGCACGGCACATTTTCATCATCTAGTCCAAATGATAAATGAATGTACGATAAAATCATCATTTAATAAATTAAAACGATGTATATTTTATGAAAAAAAAAATGAATTTACTGAACTAAATTCAAGTGGGTATTAAATTTTTATATTTTATATAAAACCGGCCCTAATACGTATATAAAAATATGATAACTCATTTGCCAATTACTTCATTTTGTAATAACATAAAGATAAAAATATCTGAATACAAAAATGTATAAATAGTTTTCAATATTCCGAATATATAGTTTGTCTCTGCAAATTGATTCTACCTATTATTAATAATATAAATACATGTATAACTTTATAACTTATGAATGCAACACAATGCAGAACACACAAATCAAAAAGTGTATTTTTTTACTATTATTTTTAATAAAAACCACTGGTTAAGAGGATTCCCGGTGTCTATTGGTATATGGTAAAATACATGCTAAGCATTTTTCTTTTTATTCAAAAACGAGAAAAGAAACTAATATGAAATAAATTCATATGAATTCTACAAATATAGATGCATCCGCCTATGTCAAATATTTTTTTAAATTTACAATAGAATCGCGAAAAAAAAATATTAAATATCAGACATAAATGTACTACTTTATTGTAATGTCTAACGGCTATCTAAAGTATTTTTTCGCTAAATAAGAGACATAGACTTGTAGAATAAAGACCTATAAATCAGTATTTCTAATCAGAAATCTATTTGAATTAACCATTCTTCTTAGAACAGAAAAATTGTAACATACAAATTTCTTGCATTTTTCTCCAGTTTTACTTGTTGGGGTAATGTTCTCCCACTCAATTTTCCTATTGTACGGGTGGGTGGAAGAAAGACAGAAACTTAAGTACACATGTATTGAAAAGAGTCGACCGAAAAATAATCTGTTATTCTTGTACAGTGGAGGAACTTGTGAACGTTGTCGATACTAGAAACACAAAATATGAAGTTAGAATTTCTAGCTTCACCGGGAATCCTCTTAACAACCGTGATTCTGTGGTGTGGGGATTGTGTTGTGGGGCCCCCTGGCTGTTCGTGCTGGTGGGGGGCTGTGGTGTGTCAGTGAACAGCCAGGGGGCGGTACTCACCCGCCGTTCGTACTAAACTGCAGCAGGCGACTCTTCAGGCCTCTGCGCGGGATCGACTTCGGGCCGTCCACTGACACAACCGACCGCCTGCGGACACACCGCCAGTCAGCACAAACAGCCACCCCAGCATGCACGCAGATACAGGGTGTTTGGCGAATACAAGAAAATGTCAAGGAGCAAAGGTAAACTATACTTCGTTTTTAAACTATAGACAGCACTAGACGAAGTCACATTTACACCGCTAGACGTTGAAGAATGAAGGTCACGTCAGAATTTATATTTTCCAGGCTATATTTTCATCATCCAAACCTATGATAGATAAACTACCTACACAGCGTTAGTGAAATACTAATAATTCTGAAAAGAAATGGTTTTATTCGTGAAATGTCACAAAAAGAGCAATGAAACGAAAAACACGTGTAAATTCAACAATTGATTTGACAACTTCCGAGAGTTTGACGTTTCAATTACGTTTAAGAAGATTAACCTAAAATTTCGTCTGGGTAAATGCAGCTTCAAGAAATGGCGCAGCAGCCAATCACAGGCTTTGATTTTCTCACTAGGATTCCTAGTTACTGTCTATAGTTTAAAAACAGAGTATAGACAAAGGGACTCTTAAAATGATCCTATACTCTGTTTTTAAACTATAGACAGTAACTAGGAATCCTAGTGAGAAAATCAAAGCCTGTGATTGGCTGCTGCGCCATTTCTTGAAGCTGCATTTAACCAGACGAAATTTCAGGTTAACCTTCTCAAACGTAATTGAAACGTCAAACTCTCGGAAGTTGTCAAATCAATTGTTGAATTTACACGTGTTTTTCGTTTCATTGCTCTTTTTGTGAAATTTCCACCAATAGTTAACAGTATTTTTAAAAATACATAAATTTTTCAACATGGAATTACAAAAAAAAAATAGAGAATTAATTAATTTATAATTAAAGGTACGTATTTATGATTTTATATAAATAAATTAAGTAGATTATTTATCATAGTTTTGGATGATGAAAATATAGCCTGAAAAGTATAAATTTTGACGTGACCTTCATTTTGACATTTCATTTCTCCCGCCAAATAAATCTAGTGATTTTTTTTTTTTGGTAACTTCTAGCGGTGTAAATGTGACTTCGTCTAGTGCTGTCTATAGTTTAAAAACGGAGTATAGGACAAATATTGTGTTACTTCCGGTTTTAGCGGAAATGGGTACAACTTTAATTCTAGCATAGGGAATCGGTATTTTTATATTTTTTACGGAATGTATATAAAATTAGCTTTACAATGATACCAAAATATCATTGTTTTACTTCAACCAGTTCAAAATGGCGACAATTTATTTTTATATTTACTAAAAAAATTCTTAAAAAAGTAAATCATAGCAAGCTATATGAAAATAATTTTGTTACCTGAAAGCAAACCGTATGTCAAAATAGCTATTTATGTATTAATACATACAATATTTTTTGCACATCCGAAGTAGTATTACTTCATCACCGCGATTAAAGTAAAACGATGTTCAACTAAAATTCAGATCATAGTAGTCTATTTGACATATGTACGTTGTCATGGATAACAATGAAAACAAGCAAGTAGTAAGAAAACAAAGTAGCAAAAAAACGGTGACACGTCAAAAATTTATTATAAAAATTATTTTAATTGGGCACGAAAAGTTCTAGGGCGAAAATGACTACTTTTTCGCTCGAGGGCGAAAAAGAGTGTCATTTCGCCCTTAAAACAATGTTATTTGTTCGACTTTTACGCCCGGATGTGCAAAAAGTATTTTTTGCACATCCGGGCGTAAAAGTCGCCATAGATCTTTTCGTGCCCAGTTAAAATAATTTCATAAATTCACTATAAGCCTTTTCATACAAAAGCCGTGATTTCTGTGGCAGCAAATTTCGTGATGCATTCTCTGCCGCTAGTTTAATTGCATCTGAGAGTTCATTTTCTGTACTATTTTCACCCATTTTTATAATAAATTTTTGACGTGTCACCGCTTTTTTGCTACTTACTACTTGCTTGTTTTCATTGTTATCCATGACAACGTACGTATGTCAAATAGACTACTATGATCTGAATTTGATTTGAACATCGTTTTACTTTGATCGCGGTGATGAAGTAATACTGCTTCGGATTGTATGTATTACGAGCGAAATATATTTTGGCCCTAGGTGCATTGTAACCCTCCGCTGCGCGTCGGGCTTTAATTTTGCACCGCGGGCCAAAATCTATATCATTTCGCCCTTAATACATAAATAGCTATTATGTACCTTAGTTTTGTTATACTTTTTCAATTTCAATTTTTTTTAATAATAATAATGGCTCACGTGGAAAATGTAATGGCAGAGTTAATATTCCATATGATAAAATGTATAGAAAATGACGGCGACCATATTGAGCATTTGTAATTTTTATATTATTTCTCATATTTACTCTGCGTTTCTGTTTTGTTTTGATTCTTATTATTCTCTTTTCATTCCTTAGTTACGTAGTTGTAAATACATATTATTAAAATAAATTGTCGTCATTTTGAATTGGTAGAAGTAAAACTATGATGTTTTGGTATCATTGAAAAGCTAATTTTATGTACATTCCGAGAAAAAATTTAATACTACCGATTCCCTGTGCTAGAATCAAAGTTGTACACACTTCCGCTAAAACCGGAACTGACACAAAATTATTTTTAAGATCATTTTATGAGTCTCTTAGAATAGTTTAATTTTGTTTCGTAACATTTTTCTGTATCTCTCATAATAAACGAAATATTCTGGGTGCCGGCCTTCCGCCAAACACCCTGTATAGCGCTGATCCTCCGCGATCCACACGGTCAACAAAGCGTAATAGAAATATATCTTGCATCGCACACAGCCGTTACAGGGCACTTGGTGCGCAGGCTCATCACGCAAGGAGGTAGTGTTCCAAACTCACATTTAATATTTAAAATAAAATAAACAAATATAGAAATTTCAAGAAAATAATGAAATATTGTACATAATACAGTAATAATCATTTAATATTGTTTATTGATAATAAAATTACTACAGCGCGAAATTTAATAGTTATTCATAAGTGTTAAAAGTGACATTTTATGAGTGAGTGGGGACCCCACGAACGAAATAAAATCACTTTTAACACAAATATCATACACTATTTTTCCTACGACCCCAGTTATGTATTAGTAAATAAAAACTAAGCATTATAGAATGACATTTATGACAGGTAACTAGATTTAGTTCCTTTTTAACACTTGTGCTAAAAGTATACACTGTGTTATAAACAGTTATTTTTAACTTGCTAAGCAACCGTTAAAAAAACTCTTTTTAACAGTGGTCGTAGGAATAGTTATTTGTGCTGCTAGGTAAGAAAGTTGTTCTTTTCTGGTCCGAAGGATATGTATACGGCCGAGACACAGTCGAGGCTGGATACTTCTTGAGGGCCAGAAAACAACTTTATTGCCATGTAGCACACACTATTTTTTATCCTACACAACAAAACAACATAATAAAATAATATAAACATGTTACGAATACTATGTAATTTGACATTTAACTTAACCTCAAAGAAATTTCTGAAATTGAATACCAACATAATAAGAACAAAAAACAAACATTTTATTTTGACATATAAATAAGGTTAACTACTATGTTCTATTATTTACAGAATATATAATAAAAATACCTTGAATCTAACGTAAGTATCAAAATTATCTAAAGTTACAATATTTTAAAAGCATGTTCACATATTTCATTCTGATTATTAGTTCTAACACATTAAACGCCATCTGTTTGTCCGCACACGAACTGTTTTCTTTTCTTCCCTAGGGAATAGTGAGATTTTGTAGGTCTAGACCGGCAAATGTCTACTTTCTTGCGCACGCACACGCAGGAAAATCTTACTTTCAATATGTGTAGGATAAAAAAATATTTTAAACTATGTTTTGTATACTATGCACGATATTATAAAGCGAAATTTATTTTCCCAGTTAATAATATGTAACCATATGTAACCCTTCAATTGACAATCGAAATTTTAACTTGTCATTATAAAATAACAAGTTCAATAAAATAAATTCTTATGTCGGGTCAGTTATATTTAGTTTCCTAATGACACAAATTATATTGCTCTCAAAATTTCGATTGTAAATTGAAAGGTTACATATTATTAAATAGGGAAATAAATTTCGCTTAATCATATCGTGCATAGTGTACAAAACATAGCTTATAATATTTTAAATTTCGCGCTGTAGTAATTTTATTATCAATAAACAATATTAAATGATTATTACAGTATTATGTACAATAATTCATTACTTTCTTCAAATTTCTATATTTGTTTATTTTAATTTCAATATTAAATGTGACTTTAAAACACTATTTTCTTGCGTGTTGAGCCTGCGCACCAAGTGCCCTGTAACAGCTGTGTGCGATGCAAGATATATCTCTATTACGCTTTGTTGAACGTATGGATCGCGGAGGATCATTTGTTTAAGCCTACTTGATTGCAATTTTAAACACCTGATAAAATTTGTTTTATACGATATTTCTCTGGAACTAATGATCGGATTTGAAAAATAAAAAAACTGTTGAAAAGAGAATTGAAAGGCCTTTCGAACTGTCTCATGTTTGACACTCTTTTCCATTTAAAATTTTTGAGGTGCAGTACACACCCATTTTAGGGTTGAAGTTATGCCATTGGTACTAATCCATTTAGGTGTCCACCTTTATACTAAAATTGACGTGTTCGAGCGTTTTTTTACAAAATTAATGTTAAGTGGCCAAAAAATGCGCTGATAATTTTCACTGGGCCACCCTGTATAACTTTATAAATCGCGCGCCTGTAACCGGAGACATTTGCAAAATTGAAACGAAACATTTAGTACAAATGTAACAAGTATACTTCTGTTAACATAAATTAATTTTTTCTAATAGAAATAACATTGAAAATGTACATATTTATACATCTTGTGCCAATAATTGTTTCTTCAAATTTACACTCAAAATAGTTATTTATATTTCCACGTGTCTTACATTTCCTTAGTCTCGCTTAAAACTGTTTTAAAACCTTTCCAATGGGGAAGTTTAGCGTGGTTGAAATTACATGTGAAATATCTTTTAGTCCTAAGTATATGAATAATTATAACTTCAAATGTAATTGAAAGTTAACATTATGTTGCCAATTATTTATAATGAATGATGTATGTTGGAGCCACTCTGAAGTCACACGTGAGTTATGCGCTTGCGCAGAAGGGATGGTGAGACCTGACTTGTTGAACGTAGGTTGTATTTTGAAGCATTACACCACTCGCTTCTCTGTTGCCATGGGAACCCAGCGCGCGCTGCTTAATATACACGATACGTTCTCCGCGAGCCACACTCATTTTTGTACAAAATGTCATTTTTTGAGAAATCTAGGCATCTTTGGGTAAAATAAAATGTAGAATATCACTTTTGAGGGCAATCTGGATAAAATAAAAAAAATACGCTAAACTTCCCCATTGTCTTAACCTACCCGTAAGTAGCTTGAAACGATTTGAAACATGGTACAACGAACTTAAATTAATCCCATCTTGTCTGAAATTGTTTTAAACTTTACACAACTGTCTTAATTTAAATTAGAACAACCAAAAATAATTCCAAACACGAACTGATTGAATAAATAAAGTTATAATGTTTTTTATTTTATTATTTATTTTAATTAGAATTACGTAAGACCATTTTAAACGTTTACAAATTGTTTTAAATGTAGACAGATATCAAAGAAACTTAATTCCCAGTAATTTAAATTTATATAAAATTATTTGATATTTTAAAGTAATCGATTTATCCCAAATCTAGAACTGTTTAAAATAGTTCCCATTTGTTTTTAATTCTTTGAAACTATTTTAAATCAATATAAACTATTTTAAAATTATTAAGAATTACTTGAAATTGTTTTGTAAAATTATTTCAAACAATTTTACATATATTTTGAAGAATTATAAAAAAAAAAAAATTTTATTAATTCAACTATTTATCCTACAGAACATAAGTTCCAATTAAAGCACAAATATATGAAAAGTATAATAACAAAATTACAATAAAAATATAAAATAATATTAATAAAAATAAAAAAAATGAGGACTAAAAAACTAGTATAGTCAAACCGGACAAGCAGAAGACTCACGTCATCAACCTGAAAAAAAACTTTATAAAATGAAATATAACTTGTTAAGATTACTGGGTGTTATTTATTTTTAAAAAAAGAAGAATAAAAATATTTGTATTAAGAAACGTATATATTAATGAATTTACAATTATTTCTAAAGTCAATCCGTATTCCTCTTAGAGAATATAAAATTATTTGAAATAATTGTAGTTGATTTTCATACCATACATTGGCAATAATTAAAAATGATCTTGTTTATATTATATTTTATACCGATCGAATATTGATCTTGTCATTCGATTGTCAGTGTCAGTCAGAAAGTATCGTGTCAGTTTTTTTTATGTTACTGACAAATCATGCTTAAAGCTTTATCAAAGCAGTCAAAAAAACTGACAATGACCGTACGAGAGGTATTTCTATTTTTTTTTTTTTTAATTTTAAATTTAATAGAATTATGTACTTTTAGAGAACAGCTAATGCCCTTCAATTTACTAAATGCACTTATTCACTATCGTTTCCGTCACAAATTAACTGTGATGACGCCGACAGACTTCGAGAGGTTGTGGTTATTAATTTGTCAACTGTCACTTGAAGAAATTGGTTATAGTAAGTTATGCAACATGCACTGCACTTTTATTCTAAAAAAAAAATCAGTATCCCATATATTCATAGTAGTACATGACGTCATTACTTTAGTGATATTATTTGATGACGTGAGTCTTTTCCTTCTCCGGTTTGACTATAGTTTCGAATTCCTTGTCTAATTTTTATTTTGTAAACCAATTTTTTGTTAAATTCGAGAAAAAGATTTTTTTTTTGAGAGATACAAGAAAATGTTAAGAAGAAAAATATTTAGACAAGAGGCTCATAAAATGCGTAGGAATAATATTGTGTAACTTCCGGTTTTAGCGGAAATGTGTCCAACTTTAATTTCTAGCGCAGGGAATCGGTATTTTTATATTTTTTTTTGAAATGTACATAAAATTAGATTTACAATGATACCAAAATATCATTGGTTTATTTCAACCATTTCAAAATGGCGACACTTTATTTTAAAAATATTTACTAATAAAAATTCATAAAAAGATACACCATAGCCAGCTATTTGCGATTTTGTTACCTAAAACCAACCAAATAATGTCAAAAAATATTAGATCTACCTTTCCTGACGATGTAATGGCAGAATTTGTTATATGTGACAAATTGTGTAGAAAATGACGTCGGCCATTTTGAGTATTTTTAATTTTAATTTTGTTTGTTATATTTAGTAAAAGTTTTTGTATTGTGTTGATTGTTATAAGGTATTTTAAACATATTTTTTTTCGTTAATTACCTATAGTTGTAAGTACATAAATATGAAAATAAATTGTCGCCATTTTGAAATGGTTGAAGTAAAACTATGATATTTTGGTATCATTGTAGAGCTAATTTTCTGTACATTCCGAAAAAAAAATATAAAAATACCGATTCCCTGCGCTAGAATGAAAGTTGTACACACTTCCGCTAAAACCGGAAGTGACATAATTCTTACTGAGATCAATTTTTGAGTCCCTTTGACTAGTTTAATTTTGTTCCGTAACATTTTTCTGTATCTCTCATAATAAACGAAATATTGTGGGTGCCGGTCTTTCGCCAAACACCCTGTATATGCACATAGTTTTGTTAGTAATAGAAAATGTAAGACTTACTCAGCGTTCGTTTCAGGAGTTGGTAAGTCTCCAATTGTTGTCAGGGTTAAAGTTGACCAATACAGGGACCCCAAATACTTCCTCGTCAACGTGGCGTAGTCCCCGGGTCGGTAGGGGTACACCCAGTCGCCCTACACACAAATACATCATATTTACAATAGGCGTTTAAAGTTTAGATCCCAGCGCCACTGCGGATAAAATTTGAAACCCTCCGAGAGACATTGCTGACAGTACAGTGAATTAAATAACACGTAGTATTGTTGTATATTATAAATTATTGTAATTTAACCTATTTTTTTCTAAACAAGGAATATAGGTTTATCTGTGTCATGCTATTCTTTATATTTATTCGTTTATTCTTCGGGGTTTCAGGTTATGAATCAGCTTAATGCTGAACAAAATTTAAGGTATCCTTTAAAGGAATACTTTAATTTTAGTAAAGGAAATGAAAATTCCAGAACTGTGTATGCCGGTCATATAATTTTATGTGGTATTTTGGCGTTTACAAATGAAGAGGTCAATCTATATGGATTATGTTTACAATGATCGGCTTTGCAATCATCACCGCATATTATTAAAGGAACATTTAAAATAATAAATTATCAGTGTACAGTGAAACACATGGTTTGTTCATGAAAAGCTGGTAAAGGTAGAAGATGCAAAAATATTTCTGCAATTTTGTTAAAATGTACCAGGTGTATTTCTGATTAAATAATTTGATGTGCACAAAATTTGTACACACTTATCTCTAGATTTAGTTAAGCTTCCTTTGTCAAAATGTACGGAGCACACTTGCATGAAAGGGCTCATTTTTTTCCAATTTTTAAAACGTTTATCCACACCTTTTTCCTATTGACCAATTTGTACTTGTTAAAATTATTTTTCATTTGTACCTTAGAATTCGCACTAGGAAATCGAAAAACGTGTAAATCTGAGTTACATTCTTTCCATGAATTGCACATTGGTACACATCAATGTAAATTTGACATATTGCAAAAGAAATATAGATGCAAAAGAATCAAAAAAATAATGCGACAAAAGAAACGATAACCACAAGAAAATTAGTCTTTAAAAATACTGTTTGGTATATATCAAACTGATATAATAATGAAACAATATAAAAATACGAAAATGTAGCACTAAAACATGAAATTAAACAAGATTAATAAATAAAATGTCATCAAACGTACGTTGTAAACATAGGTTATAAACTGCGAATGTCTCTCGGAGGGTTTCTAAAATTCGCCACCAGACAGATTACAACGAAAAAGTTAAGTACACGGTTAGTTCTTCATTCTTAATCAATAATCCGTCTGGCGGCCATAACATACAGGGTGGCCCAATGAAAATTATCAGCGCAATTTTTAACCACTTAACATCAATTTTGCAAAAAATGCTCCAACACGTCAATTTTAATATAAAGGAGGACACCTGAATGGATTAGTACCAATGGCATAACTTCAACCCTAAAATGGGTGTGGACTGCACCTCAAACATTTTAAATGGGAAAGGGTGTCAAACATGACACATTTCGAAAGGCCATTCAATTCTCTTTTCAACAGTTTTTTTTATTTTTCAAATCCGATCATTAGTTCCAGAGAAATATCGTTTAAAACTAATTTTATCAGGTGTTCAAAATTGCCATCAAATAGGCTAAAACAAATGACAGCAACTAAATAAACAATTCTTTCGACAAGTTGTTTGTAATAAACAAGTAATTTGTAAGTTAGATTTCTTTTTGTGGGGTTATTTGAAGTCTAAAGTTTAAGCCACGCTACCCGAATCTTTAGAGGATTTACGGCAACGGACCGTAGCTCCAAAATTTTGAGCAAAATCTTTATTATTGTATGGAAGTTGGTGGTAGTCATTTTGAACACCTAATAAACTGATACTTGAGTTGCTGTCATTTGTTTAAGCCTACTTGATGGCAATTTTGAACACCTGATAAAATTTGTTTCAAACGATATTTCTCTGGAACTAATATCGGATTTGAAAAATAAAAAAACTGTTGAAAAGAGAATTGAAAGGCCTTTCGAACTGTGTCATGTTTGACACCCTTTTCCATTTAAAATGTTTGAGGTGCTGTCCACCCCCATTTTAGGGTTGAAGTTATGCCATTGGTACTAATCTATTAAGGTGTCCCCCTTTATACTAAAATTGACGTGTTGGAGCGTTTTTTGCAAAATTGATATTAAGTGGCCAAAAATTGCGCTGATAATTTTCCCTGGGCCACCCTGTATAGTTTGACAAGAGATCTCAAGTTGACGTTTAAATTGTTTTATGGTTGTGGTATCTATTCAAAGTTTTCCCTGAGTGAAAGAATTGAAAGAAATGTGACCTTTATGCATTCGGCTATGAGGTATAGAATTGTACGAAATCCATTAGAATACACTGTTTGTTCCAGGTACCCAGCTAAGTACAGTAAGCCATCTATATTAAGTTAGGCATGCTAATGTTACTTTGGGATTTCCAAATCCAGTGCTTAGCTGGGTACCTGGAGCAAAACTTTGAATAGATACCACAACCATAAAACAATTTAAACGTCAACTTGAGATCTCTTGTCGTACTATACTTCTGTAACTGCTGGACACATACCTGGAAGCCTTCGGCCTCGCTTAACAAGAAGTAGAAGCAGCCGAACCAGTGCGCCAAGATGAGAAGGATGTGGATGAGATTCACAACTCGCCATAAGTTGGGCCACACCGTCCTAGACTCCACCATGTAGTAATAATTCACAGCTCTGTACACTTTTAGAAATCTTGGAAACCTCAACATAGGTTGCGGACCAAAACGGACCTGAAATTAAACACAATGTTGGAACACAACGTTTGCAACTGTCTTAATTTAATTCCAAACCTATAATAGACCACGTTAGTGAGGTTAAGATTTACGTTTCGCGCGAAACCCTAATTCAAATCTGACTCTATGCATTTCTTATGGGAGTATATTTTCACTTCACGATATTCAAGTGTTTTGACGATTCTTAATTATAACATACGGTTTTTTAATATTCTAAAATATTACTCTTTGCTTTCCGTACAGAAAAAGCACAAATAAATGAATAAATTAAGAAAATTTTGATTTTAAAGAACATAGTATCGCAAATAGTAACATATGTCGTTACTTCGTGCAGCAGCTTAAAAACGCCGCGTTAAAGTGACAGGTTCAACTGAATACTAAGACAGCTACGACATACGTTTTCATAAATTTGCACCTACTATTTATATTGAAGTTTATTAAATAATATTATGTTTTTTGGATAAGTATATTACATTAGAATATAGATAAAACATTAGAGATTAGTATTTATAAGGTTTCATAGTTAAGATTTGCATTTTATAATATTTCTAGCAGTTTAAAGATAGCATATTTT
Organism: Stenolophus ochropezus; assembly: GCA_035578165.1. NCBI lineage: Eukaryota > Metazoa > Arthropoda > Insecta > Coleoptera > Carabidae > Stenolophus > Stenolophus ochropezus. Next base: position 758,095 of record JAQOWZ010000032.1, read on the forward strand.
GATTCCCATAAGAATAACATGGGCGTATAAGTCGGCAGAGGCGAGTTAGGGTTTCAGTTTGAATTTGGCGCCACAAAATGACCGTTACACTAATGCAGTCTATAGTTATTTACGTGGCCAGCGGTGTAAGTAAATCTTTACAGGGCGAGCTGGAAATGTGTGAGGCGAGCGACGAAGGAGCGGACTCTCATAATCCACTGAGCCCAGTAAAGATTAATTACACGCGTGCCAAGTACAACATTTTATTTCCACCTTCATAGCGGTTTTATTTATTAATTTACTTTATCTACAACTATTGAAATATCTGTACATTATACGTGTGATACTACATATAATATACTACTCATATTACACAAGTGTAATATGAAATGTCATGATACACGCTACACTTTTCTGTAATAAATAGGGCATATAATTTAACACATAATATTTTATTAAACTGTTAATTTATTAATAACACATTTTTTATTATAAATATCAATATATATGCTTATAAAAGTATAATAAATACAATTTGAAAAGTGATTTTGACATTTAAGTGCTACTGTGGCGCCATCTGTTAAGCTATATATGAACTACCCACATCTAACTGAATATTTAGCAAATAATATCAGATTTTTTATATGCCTGATAGTTGTAGATAAAGTATAGTATTTGACTCGCATAATATGGCTACATTACACGCGGATGATTAAAAATACTCGCTACCGCTCGTATTTTTAATTACATCCTCGTGTAATATAGCCTACATATTATGCTTGTTAAATAATATACTATTATTCTTCAACAAAAGATTTACACTATTTTGGAATGAAAGGTAGTTGGCGGTGGTAGAACAATTTATAGCTAGACGTTGTCAGTTTGTAATATTTATAATAAAATGCATAATTTCTTTTTATTATTTTCTATAATTTTTTATGAGCATTGTAAAGTTTTACAGGTAAGTTACTGTAATTGTTTATTTCCTTAGCTACCAAGAAACCTGTAAAGTGACAATTATATAGGCCGTATTTATTTGGGACATTTTAAGTAACCTGGTAGGTTAATTCTGTTTACTTGGCACATTTGAAGTAACCCAGAACTGATCCTGAACTGACCCAACTCACCCAGCTATTTTGCTGGGTTGGTGAGTTGAACCTGTTTTCTATCTTTGTTTATACATTTATTTTTTTTCTATATCTGTCAGAAGTTATATCTTATATATATTATTATTATATTTTTAAGTAAATAATTTCAATAAATCACTGAAATTTACCATTTAAAATTTTCACAAACTATAAAATTTGATTGTTTATTTGATACCAACACGGGTACGTTCAGGATCAGTTTAGGGTTGTATTCAAATTTCCCAAATAAATACGGCCATAGAAGGTGGAAATAAAAACTATTTTGAAATTTTTGCTACTGTCTGTCAATAAGGTATTCCAAGCAAACGTAGCCTTTGCGGACGATATAGCCTTGTTAACAAGAGTTACAGGCAGTTACCAAAACGCTGTCTATAAATGAGTCAAAGACTAAATACTATGGAGAACCGTAAATGGGTTAAATTGGGACAATAGTTATTTGTGCTGCTAGGTAGGAAAGTTGTTCTTTTCTGGTCCGAAGGATACGTATACGGCCGAGAGGCAGTCGAGGCTGGATACTTCTTGAGGACCAGAAAACAACTTTACTACCATACTACACACACACTATTATTTATCCTACACAACAAATCAACGTAATAAAATAATATAAACATTTTACAAATACTCAGTAATTTGACATTTAACTTAACTTCAATGAAATTTGTGAATTTGATTATAGTTTGACAAGAGATCTCGAGTTGACGTTTAAATTATTTTTCCTACGACCACTGTTAAAAATAGTATTTTTAACGGTTGCTTAGCAAATTAAAAATAACGGTTTATAACACAGTAAATACTTTTAAAACGTTGTCATTGACAACGTGTTAAAAGTAAAAAACAAATTTACTTTTAACACATCTTATGTTCAGTTGTTCATAACAAATACATCATGACCTGTCATAAATGTCATTCTATAATACTTAGTTTTTATTTACTAATAGGTACATAACTGGGGTCGTAGGAAAAATAGTGTATGATATTTGTGTTAAAAGTGATTTTATTTCGTTCGTGGGGTTTGTTACACTCGGCTTCGCCTCGTTTCAAACTTCCCCACACACTCATAAAATGTCACTTTTAACACTTATATCATAAATAACTATTTCCTACGACCACTGTTAAAAATAGTCTTTTTAACGGTTGCTTAGCAAGTTAAAAATAACAGTTTATAACACAGTAAATACTTTTAACACGTTGTCATTGACGACGTGTTAAAAGTAAAAAACAAATTTACTTTTAACAGCACTTATGCTCAGTTGTTCGTAACAAATACATCATGACCTGTCATAAATGTCATTCTATATTTTTTATTTACTAATATATAACTAGGGTCGTAGGAAAAATAGTGTATGATATTTGTGTTAAAAGTGATTTTATTTCGTTCGTGGGGTTTGTTACACTCGGCTTCGCCTCGTTTCAAACTTCCCCACTCACTCATAAAATGTCACTTTTAACACTTATATCATAAATAACTATTATGGTTGTGGTATCTGTTCAAAGTTTTTCCCTGAGTGAAAGAATTGAAAGAAATGTGACCTTTATGCGTTCTGCTATAGAGTATAGAATTGTACGAAATCCATTAGAATACAATGTTTGTTCCAGGTACCCAGCTAAGCACTGGATTTGGAAATCCCAAAGTAACATTAGCATGCCTTACTTAATACAGATGGATTACTGTACAACAAGGAAATAACTAGACAGGGATGTATTAAAATTTTAATACCGTGTTTTATGAAAAATACTCTTAATACTTGTCACAAGTTGTAGTAACGTTGATGTACTCTTGGTAATAAGAACATTATGTTATAGCAGTTTCGCTTTTATGCAAAAATTGTTTGCAATTGCACGAAGATAATGATTATTGCTAAGAAATTAACGGTATTAACCTTTTTAAATACATCCCTGTCTAGTTATTTCCATGTCGTACAGTAATCCATCTATATTAAGTTATTCATGCTAATATTACTTTGGGATTTCCAAATCCAGTGCTTAGCTGGGTACCTGGAGCAAAACTTTGAATAGATACCACAACCATAAAACAATTTAAATGTCAACTTGAGATCTCTTGTCGTACTATACCAACATTAGAAATAGAATGAGTAGAATAAGAATAAAAATAGTATATTGTGTTATTAAGAGTAAAAGTGATACTTTGTGTGGCGAGCACGGAAGTTTGCACGACGAGCGAAGCGAGTCGGACAATTGCATGCGAGGCACACAAAGACACTTTTACTGTGAATAACACATGCTATTTTTTCTTCAAATGTAGAAATTTAAAAAAAAATACTATTTGACGTTTAATATGTAGGTTACCTGTCAGTTATTCATAATTTTTAGTAACTTTATTCTTAGGTTATCTAGTTTTTATAGTGACATTTAGGGCGATATTACAGATTTCTATTGTACAAGTTACTTATTACTGGCTATACGGCGGCGACAATATCATACGGCGGCGACAATATTATACGGCAGCGACAATATTATACGGCGGCTAGAATAAAAAATTATATTACGTTGGCATAGAAATTAAACTTCAACCTTGTCAATCACGTCACAGAAGATGTCACTTTTATGACGTTTGAAGAATAGTTATTTGTGTATCAAGGTTCTAAAAGTAATCTTTTTGGGCCGAAACCGAAGTTTGCAGCCGAGGCAAAGCATAATATAATTAAAAAAAAAGTAGGGCCGAGATGGTCTCAAACCAGGTCTTGTAGATTATTTATGTTATGAATCAGCCCTCGTATCCACTCGGCTATGGAGCATTTTGTTTTTGACGTTTCTTATTCGAAAATATGACGGATAACCTTCAAAATACAATTTATTTTATCAAATATTTCAGTTAGAAAAGGCCTTATTACACAACATTTGGTTTTATTAGATGCAAAATTAAGTAATGTAACTAACGATACCATATACACCCGATTTTATTTAGCGGGGCAGATGGAAACAGCAAAAAACTGTTTTCCCATGTTATTTCCCTATGTCAAGGTTTTCAGTATTCACCCTGTATTGTTTATAGGCGGATAATGTGACTAATTTTGACAAGGTATAAAAAATAAACTACACCAAATGTGGTGGAAATATTAGACCTGTGTTTACGGACATCCAACATCCCAATAGAATTGCCACATATATTAATTTGTAAATAACGTCAATGTTTGCTTAATTATTTGTATAAATTCTCTGTTTGTCATATTAGGGCGAGCGAAACGAACAGGTTAGCTCAGGTTTTTCTTAAATTTTAATAAATTTTTAGTACCATTCAATAGTTAATTAAACTACTGGTCCTAAACTATGATTTTATTTCGTTCTCTATTGTACTTCTTAATGGGGGGGTTTTACTTAGTACAACATCAAATTTAAATTTTTATCACATTTAACTGTATTAAATAGTTTTTAACAATAAATAAACTGATTAAACATATCTGGAAAAGAAGTCATTTGGCTAAAAATCGGCCGAACAAACATTTATAAATGAAGAAATCGTCTTCCCAATTTTTAAGACTGCAGCTCATTTTTTCCTTCTATTTTTGTCTTTCGGAAAATAGTGCAATGCTATCCCTTTACCTGCGTAATTATTGCATTGAGGAACAACAATACCATTTAAATTTAGTCAATATTTTGTTAATTTTAGCTAGAACTACACATTTGTAAACAGGGTGTTCCATTTAAGCGTGCCACCATTGCTATCTCGAGAACTATAAGAGCTACGAGGTTGGTTAAATTAGCAAAGAACCGCCATTTTACAACACTAATAATAATGTGTTCCTGTATCTCCTAAGCGGAGCATAGGGCAACCGAACACACCGAGCCGCAGTTCTAACTGCCGTACTGTCGGTTGTTTCATTTGCCAGTGCTACTTCTATTTAACCCGGCGTCATTGTGGTAGGAAATAGGTACATGGGCGTTGAGGTGGGTCAATATAACCCGTATAATTATATCGTGATATTTCTCTAGTTATTGAGTATTTTCGTAAATTGTGTCATTATACAATTATTAGGGTATTTAGTTGTTAAAAATAAAAAAGAAAAAAAATTATTCAATGACGTTTAATTACTTATAATCAACTTTTACATAAATTCACAAAAACGTAACAAAATAGAAATCTCTTAAGCTTTTGGGATATTCTTATTATAATAATAAGTCTATTTAGTTACTTATGGCACTTTTATAAACTGAAGTTTTATGTTTATTAAAAAATATAAAAAAAAAATATTAGAATCTTCGTTAGAGATGCAGTCACTACACTACTTCCGGGCAAATATATTTGAGGCATTTTAATTTAAATTAAGTACATTTTGACAAAATAGAAACATATAAAGCAAAAAGAAGGAAAAATATTAATATATACACACCAAAAATCAATAAACACCAATAAAAATGATTAGTTAAGAATGGCACAAAATGGCAACGTTAACTGTGAGGACGGGTCAAAATTACCTTTTTGAAAATTAAACGCATATTACTCCCAGCGCGATCGCCGCCAAACTGATTTCTCGTCAAAAACGTTTAGAACACACTATTGTCTCCAGCTACTGCACAGAACGGCAACGTCGCACGCGAATTTTCGTAAATATTCGAAATTCAAATCAAGCCGGGTAATTTTGACCCAACCCCAATGACGCCGGGTTAAGATGTATAGATGGCAAGTCTATAGCATCCGAGTGTGATACACAAGTAGCTGTGTTTTTTTATTTTACGACAAATCACACGTTGTCGGTCGCTGGGACTTGAACTGAGGATCTCAGGTTCGTATGACGTCACAGCGAGCTAGAGATGTGCGCTAGCTCGCTCAGCCATCCAGCCGACTTACAACACTAATACAATGAGCAAAAAAAATTTTTTTTTCGGCCAGTGGTTTTCAAAATACGGGACACAACTTCCTTATTTTAAATGGGAACATATGTTTATTTTTAGGTTATTCGATAGAGTATTTTTTTCTGAATTCAACGATATAAACATATCATATACTAATATAACAAAATAACTGAGAAAGATGCATGTTAGATTTATTTGTATTTTATTTATATCTGGCTGAAATAAGAGTGCTTTGGATAGAAAACAATTCATTTTCTTCTTAAAACTGACAGTTTAAGAACATCAAATTTAACAAAAAATAATCTAACAATGTTAGATAGAACAATATGTCTATGTTTTCTAACCATAGCACTCTTATTTCAGCCAGATATAAATAAAGTGTCCAGTATTTTGAGAACCACTGGTCAATTTTTTTTTATTAGCATATATGTTTATATCGTTGAATTCAAAAAACAATACTCTATCGAATAACCTAAAAATAAACATATGTTCCCATTTAAAATAAGAAAGTTGTGACCCGTATTTTGAAAACCATTTTTTTTTGCTCATTGTATTAGTGTTGTAAAATAATGGTTCTTTGCTAATTTAACCAACCTCGTAGCTCTTATAGTTCTCGAGATAGTAATGGTGGCACGCTTAAATGGAACACCCTGTATATGATAACGTAACCTGTTTTCCCTAGCCGCAGGATTATAAAAAAATCCGCCAGATGTCAGCCACTTTGTTGAATGTTCCCAATTCTGATTATTATTTCTAACGCATTAAACACCATCTGTTAGTCCGTACACGAACTGTTTTTTTCCTCCCTAGGGAATAGTGAGATTTTGTAGGTCTGGACCAGAAAATGTCTACTTTCTTGCGCACGCACATGCAGGAAAATTCTATTTTCAACATGATTGTGTAGGATAAAAAAAATGTTTTTCCCAAAACATGCATAGTTCACTAGGTTAAAAAAACCGGTTAAAAAAAACCGGTAACCAATATTTTGAACGAAATTTGCGAACTTTAACCGTAATTTTAACCGATATTTTTCAGGTCGAAAATACCGGTAACCATTAACCAAAAAAAAATAAACCGGTTTTTGCGAACATTAACCTTTATACATTTAGCGAGAAAAAAATTTAATATTTTTTTTTATATCTGTGTTTTTTATTTGTATTTGAACATGAGTCATGACAGTTTTTACAATTAACATTTTATTGGAGAGTCATAAATGTAGATAGTCCCTTTGGCCGTTAAGGTTACTTAAAAAGTCCCAAATAAATAGGGCCTTTGTCAACACAGGCAAGTTTAAAATTGAAAAGTGACCTGCGTTTTTCTGAACATATTACGGGAATTTTTTTGAATATTCATTAATTAAATTGCTTTTTTTAATTGTTATATTTTTCTCAAATGGTATTTTTTTTAATTTTTTAAATTAATTATTCTGTAATTTTTTTAATCAAATTTTTATAATTAATTTGTTTTAATTATTTTTTCAATATATTTTAACCGATATATTAACCGGTTTAAACCGGTTTCCAATTTTTAAAAACCGGTTTTGGAACTAAAACCGTTATTATTATAACGTTCTCTATAAGGGTTAACCGTTAACCAGTATTTTTTTCGGTTACATGCCCTGGAAGCGACACTCCGTGTTGATGTTTCCCTGGTCAGTTTTAGGCCCTTGGAGCATTGTGTAGACCTTTCTATTTGTTGCCTCATTTATCCAACACATTTACATTTTTGTTTCAATGATATAATCATTTTTAAAGAGTAAAAATACTAAAATTATAAATTTATCAATATATCAAAAGCAAATTATATGAAATAAATAGATATATAATTATATTTTGTAAACATTTTTATTAAACAAAATGTCTGTATTTTGCAAGTTCATTTCTTTTTTTTTAATTAGATTTAAAATTCATATTACTTATTTCATAGCATAAAATAATCTGTGTCTTACATACAATTTTCTTAATAATCTACTGAAGAATTTCATGAGTTGCAACCATTTTTTTTTACTAACTCGTATAAGCAATATCCTACACCCTTAATTAATACAAATCAAGTTTTCAATATTTATACAAAAAGTATTTTCTAAACAAAATAGGTACCTAATAATAAAAATATTCGTTTGTTGTTTTAAAATTTACAGACTTCGAATTCTCCAAATTATGATTTTTATAATGTATAAATATGTTGTTGTCTAATTCGAAATTGTGTTGAAAAACATGTCACAAGCTTCTCATTTGCGCAAGGTTGGCAAAAATCATGATTTATTTAAAAAAATCAAAAATCATTGATTTTTTAAAAAAGAATCAAATAAATCATGATTTTTTTAATTTTTAAAGATATCTGAGTATCACTGCACTTCTTAATTGTTTTAAAAAGCAATATAAATATTTTATTTCATAAAAAAACGAAATCTGTAGTAATACCAAAACGATTCGTCTGAATAAAACTAGGAAGAGTATGTGACGACTCAGGTGTCACAATCAAGTATTCATCATATTCTTTTGCTTGTTTTAACCGTCTGGAAGTGTGTTGAATACTGAACTGTTACTGTCTGTCCTGTCCTCACAGTATTCTAACACATTTCACTCATTTTCTCAAAGTATTTGTAATTTCGGATTAGTGTAAATCTGTCTTGCAACCTAGAAAACCTCCATAAAGTTATTTCATGAATATTTGTTTTTGCTTCAATCAAAATACAAATCTTGGAAATTTACAAATGAGTTTCGCCAGTGAATCAAAATGTATTATAAATGTGTATAATTAGTCACATAAAACTAATTAAATTATGTTTTCCTACAACTGTCAAAAAAACTTGACATTTCTTCATTGTTTTCGATGTGCAAAACATGTAATTTCTAAACTACACTAATGTTTCCATGGCAACCACGTGCGGTAAAGTAGTTTCCCTAGCAACCACGTGTGGTAATGTATTTAGCAACCTAGGGTGGCAACTGGCAAACACTTTAGATTGCTTAAAAGTGGTATTTTGTAAATATAACACACAACTGCAACTGATGTACTGTTGACAATCGCCATTAACTTTATATATAAATTATGAAATAACACATATTAGAATGATTAGAATATTACACTTATGTTATTAATTCCTTTTTTAAATTTTAAAACAGTTGTAGGAAAAATAATGTGTGTACCATGAGTGCAAAATAACATTGCCGCTCTAGCATATTTGAAGCTCTCAGCTGCGCTTCGAGCTTCAAACTTTATGCATGTGCGGCAATGTAGTATTTTGCACACTAGGTACACAAATAACTATTGTAATATTTATAATAAAATGCATAAAAAAAACTTTCATTATTTTCTATTATTTTTTATGAGCATTGTAAAATTTTCCAAGGCTAGCCTTGTAAATTTTTACAGGTAAGTTAGTGTAATTGTTTATTTCCTTAGCTACCAAGAAGCCTGTAAAGTGACAATTATATAGAAGGTGAAAATAAAAATTTAAAAAATATTGGAATTCCCTATTGCTTTAACCTAATGAATGTTAGTTGATGTGTTGTGTTACCTGCAGGAGGTCGAGGGGACACAGGGCCCCCAGGTCGAGCAGGAAGGCGCGGGAGTGCAGGTAGTGCCCCGCCAGCTTGCGGCTGTCGTACACCATGAGCCCCTGCTCCAGGTACCCCGTCCTCAGCTGCACGCCCACGTCCAGCAGGAACACCTGCACAACACAACCTCTTATAGCAAGCAGTGGCGGCTGGTGATATTTTATAAGGTAGGGCACAAAAATTAAAAATATGTAAATACAATTTAAACATAAAATCCATCTTGCGTTCTTTTGCATGAATGAAATGTTCGATTACTTCATTGTTGTTTAAGAAGGTATTCATTATAGTTTTTTCGTTTGACATCGCTAGCGCAAACCGCCCATCTCAAATCATTGTGTTGTAAAAATGTTTTAATTTTTTAAGTAGAACAAGAGTGTTCACATTCTACATTAGTCATGGATATATTACAAGTAATGTTTAGTAATTTGACACATTTACAAAATGGTGTTGTTAAATAATTACTATTTCGTATTTGTAACAATAATAAAGAACCATCTACATTTGCAAAATCATCATCAGAAGTAATTTTCGTTCAATACATGAACTTTTACAACAAACAATGCTAACTGATTACCTCAGAAATTGTCGGACACATTCGGAAATCTTCGCCTAAATTCTGGGCACTGCCCCATTTCAAGTTATTCTAGCGTTGTGGAGATACACTCCTATTGGTCAAAATAGCGAAAACTCGAGAAAAAGTGTTGGGAGACCGGGGCAATACTATGAGTGCCCTAGCTAGCTATGTAGCCACCAAAATTTCAGCGGTGTATTGAAGGGTGCATTACATGATATTAAATATATACTAATGAAAGCCCCCAAATTAACCGTGTTGTATTGAGGGATTAATTATATGATATTAAATAAAAAATAATTGATATTAACTTAAAATTGACACGCACAAATACTTACTTATTTTTTCTCATAATTATTCAATTATTAGTAGGGCTGCGCCCCTGTGCCCCATAATACAAGCCGCCACTGATAGCAAGTCCAATATACCTACGCGAAACACGCATTTCCCTTCATATGAGAAACCAATGGGAGAAGGCACCCCCCATTACGTTTTTTACCAGTTCCTAGTTCATATGGGGAAACTACATGGTGTCAATTTTAAGTGGTACACTATTGCTATCTCGGGAACTATAAGAGCTACGAGGTCGGTTCAATTACCAAACTATTTCTATTTTACAACACTATTAAAATGAGACAAACAAATTTTGTTTTAAACTAGTGGTTCTCAAGATATGGGGCCCAACTTTCTTATTTTAAATGGAACACCATATATATTTTTACATATTTGGAATCTACATCAAATTACAAATCCAATGGTATGGTTGAAGTTAAATTTTAGTTAAAAAAAGAAAATCCCTATGTTGGCAATACGTTTCTATGCTTATATCTGAAAATAGCAGTTGCCATGAATCAATAGAAAACAAACGTCAAATTTTGCGATCTTTTACCGAGAATTTTTAATTCAGAGATAGAATTAGCGTAATAATAAATGCACGCGCACGTTGAGCCTTCGGATTTGAAAAATAAAAAAACTGTTGAAAAGAGAATTGAAAGGCCTTTCGAACTGTGTCATGTTTGACACCCTTTTCCATTTAAAATGTTTGAGGTGCAGTCCACCCCCATTTTAGGGTTGAAGTTATGCCATTGGTACTAATCCATTCAGGTGTCCCCCTTTATACTAAAATTGACGTGTTGGAGCGTTTTTTGCAAAATTCATGTTAAGTGGCCAAAAATTGCGTTGATAATTTTTACTGGGCCACCCTGTATGTACCCTTGTAGTATCTGCACCCTTTATACCCCATCCTCTAATGTACCCCTTTATATCCCCCTAATACCTTACACCCCTTACAACCCCTTATACCCGGGACACACGACGAAAGTTAATGATCATTAACAGTTAATACTTAATTTAGTTGCCTTGTGTCATATGATCATTTAGATAATGATCATTTCAAACTTCATAACGTGGAAAGTGCCGATGAAGTTTAGAAACCGATGATTGGAAGCGTTCGGTTGTCATCGCAAGTCGAATGACAGTTGGGGTTGTTGATGTTGAGGTTAATGTTGATATCTAGTTCAATTATTCTTATTTGGATAATACTCTAAATTTAGAAACTACTACGGTGTCTTTAATGACTCTCTATCTTCTTTTTTGTCAAGGGTACATTGCATATTTTTTTAATGAACATTAACTTCAATTGAGAATTGACTTAAGGATCATTATTTATACCGTGTGTCCCCGGCATTACAGTAACCCTTCTAGACCTCAAATCTCTATAAGTATGTACCCCTATAGTATCTGCATCTCTTGTACCCCATCCCCTAATGTACTCCCACATTTTCCCCCTAATACCTACCCTTATAACCCCTGTATCTCTACCATATACCTATTAGTAATATAGCGCTGATCCTTCGCGATCCACACGTTCAACAAAGCGTAATAGAGATATATCTTTCATCGCACACAGCTGTTACAGGGCACTTGGTGCGCAGGCTCTACACGCAAGAAGATAGGGTTTCAAAGGCACATTTAATATTTAAAATATAATACATAAATATAGAAATTTATAGAAAGTAATGAATTATTGTACATAACACTGTAATAATCATTTAATATTGTTTGTTGATAATAAAATTACTATAGCGCGATATTTAATAGTTATTTGTGTACCTAGTGTGCAAAATGCTACATTGCCGCACGTGCATAAAGTTTGAAGCCCGAAGCGCAGCTGAGAGCTTCAAATATGCTAGAGCGGCAATGCTATTTTGCACTCATGGTACACACATTATTTTTCCTACAACTGTTTTAAAATTTAAAAAAAGGAATTAATAACATATCATTTTAGTTTCAAAATTTTATGACTTCAAACTAATTTATATATAAAGTTAATGGCGATTGTCAACAGTACATCAGTTGCAGTTGTGTGTTATATTTATAAAATACCACTTCTAAGCAATCTAAAGTGTGTGCCAGTTGCCACCCTAGGTTGCTAAATACATTACCGCACGCGGTTGCTAGGGAAACTACTTTACGTCACGTGGTTGCTAGGGAAACTACATTACCGCACGTGGTTGCCATGGAAACATTAGTGTAGTTTAGAAATGACATGTTTTGCACATCGAAAACAATGAAGAAATGTTAAGTTTTTTTGACAGTTGTAAGAAAAATATTTTAAGCTATGTTTTTTATACTATGCACGATATGATAAAGCGAAGTTTATTTTCTTAGTTAATAATATGTAACCCTTCTAGTTGACAATCGAATTTTATTTTATTTATTTTATAATGACAGGTTAAAATAACAAGTTCAATAAAATAAATTCTTATTTATTAAAATTTATTTTAAATGAACAAATTCAAACATATTTTATTAATGACACAAATTATATTGTTTTCAAAATTTCGATTGTCAATTGAAGGGTTATATATTATTAACTAGGGAAATAAATTTCGCCTTATCATATCGTGCATAGTATACAAAACATAGCTTAAAATATTTTAAATATCGCGCTATAGTAATTTTATTATCAATAAACAATATTAAATGATTATTACAGTATTATGTACAATAATTCATTACTTTCTTCAAATTTCTATATTTATTTATTATATTTTAAATATTAAATGTGACTTTGAAACATTATCTTCTTGTGTGTTGAGCCTGCGCACCAAGTGCCCTGTAACAGCTGTGTGCGAAGCAACATATATCTCTATTACGCTGTCTTGAACGTATTGCCAGTACATTGGGGAGATACGGGATCAGCGCTGTATTACTAATTGCGTTTTGGATTGGGATGCACTGACTGCACTGAGTGCGCACTGCGGGCAACTGGCGTATTCGATTGGGATTTCCAGTGCAAGGGTACAATCTTTTCCGTATTCGATTGGGCCAGGCATAGTGCCCCCAGTGCGCACTCAGTGCAATAAATACTGCACCGTCTCTAGCCCTAGTGCAGTTATTTTCATACACTGAAAGGCGCGATGAATTTGAATCTGGAAGATATCGTTACTTTGTAAATATTACTCGATTCTTGATCTTTAAATAGTGATGACGAAAATATTGAAAATGTGGTGAAGCAATATCGGAAAAGGCTGAAAGTGAAAGATTTTATCACTGAAGAAATAAACGAATATAACAATGATGATATGAGTACTAAATGTACAGTAAAATAGACTTGTTATTTAAAATGAAATGATTATTTTTAATTCGTGTAAACTTAACTTTAAGGCAAATTTTTGTTTTTAGTTTAAAAGAAATTTGCGGTAGTCAAGGCAGACCTGCAATCAATTAATAACAATGTATGAAAATAAACACACTTTTTTTAATGGCATGTTTTTTTTGCTTTCTGTATCACAGCTTGATCCCGCCATTTCTAGTGCACTGAGTGTTTGGTGTATTCGATTGGGGTAGTTTTACCTGCTCGACACTCGGGCAACCCGAGTGCGACACGAGTGCCGAGCATGACGTCATACAAAAATTTCCGAGCGCACTCAGTGCACACTCAGTGCATCCCAATCGAAAACGCTATAATAGGTATATGATCTCTACTCACCACATCACTGACGCCATCACACAGCATCCAGAACCCGTGAGCGGCGTGCTGCAGCTCAGGGAAGCTCTGCCGCACTATCAAGGTCCAGAGGTTGTACAACACACAGACAGTCAGAGCGAGCAGCCAGTAGAAGTAGAAGTTCTCGTCGGGGTTGACGACGCTGCGCGGGTGCTTGGCGGGGCGGCGGCGGCGCCGCGGCGCGGTGGGCGCGGCGCCCTCGCTCGACGTGTCCTCCACCGTCTCCTGCGTCTCGGGGATCTGCCGGGTGCTGAAGCGCTTCAGGAACGAGTCTTCGCGCTTTAAAGGCGGTTTCTAACAAACAACAACCATCTCTTCTATTTCACATATACACACAGGTTCAGCGCCAAACAAATTTGTATAAGCTTTCTATATTAATCAGGGCATGTAACCGAAAAAAATACTGGTTAACGGTTAACCCTTATAGAGAACGGTATAATAATAACGGTTTTACTTCCAAAACCGGTTTTTGAAAATTGGAAACCGGTTTAAACCGATTCAAATATCGGTTAATAAAGTAATTAAAATTAATTAAAAAAAAGTAATTATAAAAATTTGATTAAAAAAAAATTACAGAATAATTAATTTAAAAAAATAAAAAAAATTACCATCTGAGAAAAATATAACAATTAAAAAAAGCGATTTAATTAATGAACATTCACAAAAATTCCCGTAATATCTTCAGAAAAACGCAGGTCACTTTTCAATTTTAAACTTGCCTGTGTTGACAAAGGCCGTATTTATTTGGGACTTTTTAAGTAACCTTAACGGCCAAAGAGACTACCTACATTTATGACTCTCCAATAAAATGTTAATTGTAAAAACTGTCATGACTCATGTTCAAATACAAATAGAAAACACAGATATAAAAAATATATTATTTTTTTTTTCGCTAAATGATAATAAAATAAAGGTTAATGTTCGCTAAAACCGGTTTATTTTTATTTTGGTTAACGGTTACCGGTATTTTCGGCCTGAAAAATATCGGTTAAAATTACGGTTAAAGTTCGCAATTTTCGTTGAAAATATCGGTTACCGGTTTTTATTAACCGGTTTTTTTAACCGGTTACATGCCCTGATATTAACCAAGCTTTTTTATTGTCAATTTGTGATATTTATGTGTTTCTCTTACCGATGTTATCTAATTTTGGTATTTTTTTTAATTTGAAAGCAAAAAAGAGGACGGCAGACACCGGTGTCCGCTGTGTCAGCCGTGTTTATCTTGCAAATTTCGACTTGCTATCTTGACAATATCGTTTGCTTGTTGCATTATTTGTTACAATAATTATGAGTATCCGTGGTAAACGTATTTTGCATTTAGCTTTACAACAAAACCAGGATATTGCTACTAAAAACCTGACACCAGCATTTGATTTTACAGGGCCACAGCGGACACAGTACTGCATTATAACCCATAAGAGAAAGTAAACGCTTGGCCAGGCAGGATCGATAAAAAAGTAAAAGCCAGGCGGACACCGGTGTCCGCCATGGCCAAATTAGCCAGATACATAACGGACACCGGTGACCGCCATGGCGCTTAACCTGTTAAATCGGTTTAATACAGAGTTGAAAGATTTAAATCAAGATAAATTAAATTTAATAAATTAAACGAAAAATGAATTATTTTTGTTATTGTTCTTGTGAATGTATTTATTGAATTAAAAATATAAACAATTAAAAAAAAACATTATAAAAACATATCCTAAATTAATTAACAAAAAAAAAAAACGTTTATTCATTTAATGGCACATTGTTATTGTAATATTTAAAGAAGAACACCAGCTTTCCAGCCTTTCACTTCCTAATCTGTTTCGCAATTTGGAATGTACAAGTTCAAATGATGAAAAAAAAATGTACGTCGACGTATAAACATAAAAATTTAAAAAAATTTTTAAAAATTATTTAAAAAAAACTGATTTAAACAAAAAAATCTATTTAAAAAAAATCATGATTTTTATCCACCCTTGTTGAATAAATACTCTTATTTTCAACCTTGTACAGTTGTTTTAATTTTAAAACAGACGGCTTAAAAATATTATCCAACACCGTGTAATTATAACGATATAAGTGTGCTGTTTTTAGATAAATAAAGTAGGTCATAAGTCACTAGTGAGCTAAATATATTAGCTCACTGGTTTTTGGTTCGTATCATAGTAACTACGTTATAAAACCTTCTCTACATTATTTTGTTCCTAAATGTCATTTCGAAATTCCATCTGTCAAAAATCTTATATATATTTTACATCTAAGATTAAAATGTGTTGGATAAAATGTTGTATGGCACACGTGTGTTAATTACCTAAGTCACTTGAAAAAATACCATACTCGGCCTAACGGCCTCGTGAGCTAAACTTTTCCCGCGTAACTTATCTGTAATGTAACACACTTGTACTATAAATAACTATTCTACCACACAAATTAGTTTGCAGTGATAGTTTTAAAAGATAACTACTGTCTTTATTTTGAAGCGTATACAATTTATCCTCTTCTCATGTTATATTGCTCGACATTGTATTTCGCACACATTCAACGTTACCCACCTAACATCCTCCACACTTTTAATCCGTTAAAATTTTATCATCCACACATTTTATCTTATGAAACATTTAACACTGAATATTTTTTTCTAATTATAAGTATGTTAATTACATGGGCAATAAATGAATAAAACGTAAAATTACAATGTTTTAAAGATGAAACGTCGGTGAAGACAAAATGTATGGAACATAAAATAAATGTGTGGATGATAAAATGTGCGCAAGATAAAATGTGTGTAAGATAATTTTTTCGCGCATTAAAAGTGCTGAGGATAAAAGGTGAGCAAAATTGAATGTTTGAAATATACAAAGTCGAGCAACATAACATGTGTGGAGGGTAAAATGTATACGCCTTTTTATTTTATTTTGAATTATTGATAACTTTGTTAAACCTTGTAAAATTGTCTAACTGAATCCCAAATAGTTTAAAAGTATTTTAATTTAATACCAAATACCCTGTCACTATTTTAAATCTATAATCAAATTTCTTATTATGACCAAAACCAAACATGAAATTTAAAAAAAAAATACTAGAAAGGAATACGAAGAGAAACATAGCTTTAGAAATTGCTTTAGTTTCAGAATAACAGTGTTCAAGAATGCTCTAGAATCAGAACATTGTGAATACTTGCTCTGATTTTGGTTCATCGAAACCATTGCTCCAGAATGTGCTCTGATTTCAGCAGGCCTAGAATTAGAGCAAACACTTCTGAATGCTTTAATTCCTAATCTACTAAAACCAGAGCACATTCTAAAGTAGATTTGGCTGCTTTGGATTGTACTCTGGTTTCAGTAAACCTAAATTAGAGCAAATGCATCTTTATGTTCTAATTCTTTACACACTGAAACTAGATCACAATTCAGAGCAGCTAAATCTGCTCCAAAATGTGCTCTGGTTTTAGCAGACCTATAAGTAGAGCAAACACATCTAACTGCTCTAATTCCTGACCCACTAAAACCAAAGCATAATCCAGAGCAGCCAAATTTGCTCTAGAATGTGCTGTGGTTTCAGCAAGCCTATAACTACAGCAAACACTTTTGTGTGCTCTAATTCCCGGCCTACTGAAATCAGAGAACAATCCAGAGCAATTAAATCTGCTCCAGAATGTCTGATTTCAACAGACCTAGAACTAGAGCTTGCTCTAATTCCCAGGCTACATCCTCACACAACCATTATTGACGATGCCATCCTAGCGCTCGCTATCTAGCGAGAAAAATTGGAAGCCTAATACCCGGTATTCGTTTTGTTAGGTTACAGTTATTTCTTTGTTGAAATAGACTAATTGAAGTGATTTATAAGTTTATGAAAGTAGTAATTGATTATTTTGAACTCAATATTATTTTATTACATCTATATAAATATGAGTAACATGTACTGCTGTGTTCTGGGGCGTAAATGAATGCAAAAATGAATAAAGACATTTCATTTCATGAATTTCCTAATTCTGGTAAAAGTAGGGTGACCATAATTAATAAATTTGGGTTGGAAGAAAAGATAGATAAACAATTAGCATGGATGTTAAAATTACGAAATGGAAAGAAAGTACTATGTCAAATAATGTACACTATACCGGGTATTGAGCTTTCAATATTTGCCGCATACGTCGCTGACAGCTACGATGGCATCGCCAATTACTAGCCATATCCATTCCTATTGCCTCATATCCAAACAGGAATTGTACTAGTGCCAATTTTTAAACGAAAATTTGTATACGTAGCTAGTTTCATGCGAGGAAATCACTGGTAATATTTTCAAGGATAAACTCACACCCATTTTAAGATAGTAGTCGAGTTACGAAAAATGGACGGAGATACAATAATCTTTAAAGAAAAACAAGCTTAAAACAATTTTAAATATTCCGAATCATTTTGAAGCTTGTGTAACTGTATTAACATAACACCAAATAGTCTGAAACAATGATAAACCTTGTACAACTTTCTTAATTGCGTCCCAAACAACGTGCTGAAGCGCTTCAGAAACGAGTCTTCAAGTTTTAAAGACGATTTCTAGGGAATAAATAGGTTTATAGTCATTTTAATCATTATACAACTGCCTAAACTTCATTCCAAACTGACTGAAACTATTTTAAACATTGTACAACTGCCTTAACATAAATCAAAATGATTTGAAGTAACTTAAAACGAATCCTACACACTATGGCTGGTATTGAGTGGGTTGTATTAGCGTGTTTTAAAGTCGGTATTAAAACTTAAACTTAACACGTTAACTGCCATGAGGTACATCTTATGTGTCTTACTAAAATATCCTCGTATGCTCTGAGATACATCGTTTGTGCCTCAGTGTTTGAATACACATTATGCTCCGTGGTCTAACGTTTGTACCTCGCAACGCATATCTGTGAACGTAGTTTAATTCTCGGTGGCCTGGCAGACCAAAACCTATTCTTAGCGCAAGATTTTTTTGTTTTTTAGTCTCTGAAATGATAAAATATTGCAAATTTTGTACCTCAATAAAATTCTTCAAATTTTAGAGCAACATTAAAAAAAATCAATTCTGTTATCATACTTGTATTTTCTAATATAAAAACACCCTAAATTTGTAAAAAAGAAAAAATGGTCCAAGGGACGCACCTTTTTTTTAATGGTGGCAGTTAACGTGTTAAACAAATGACAGAAACTCTTGTATCAGTTTAATACGTGTTCAAAATGACTGTCACCAACTTCCATAATAATAGAGATTTTGCTCAAAATGTCATCGTACGTTCTGCAACATTTATGGAGTATTCTGACGACACTCAATTACTATACGTTGCCGTAAATCTTCTAAAGATTCGGGTAACGTGGCACAAACTTTAGACTTCAAATAACCCCACAAAAAGAAATCTAACGGTGGTAGATCTGGGGATTTTGCTGGCCATTGTCAAAATAATTGTTTATTTAGTTTCTATCATTTGTTTAAGCCTATTTGATTGCAGTTTTGCACACCTGATAAAATTTATTTTAAACGATATTTCTCTGGGACTAATGATCGGATTTGAAAAATAAAAAAACTATTGAAAAGAGAATTGAAAAGCCTTTCGAACTGTCATGTTTGACACCCCTTTCCATTTAAATTTTTTTAGGTGCAGGTCACCCTCATTTTAGGGTTGAAGTATGCCTTTGCTATTAATCCATTCAGGTGTCCCCCTTTATACTAAAATTGACGTGTTGGAGCGTTTTTTGCAAAATTGTTGTGAAGTGCCCAAAAATTGCGCTGATAATTTTCACTGGGCCACCCTGTATTTTTTGAATACACGTATTTTAAGTAAAACAAGGTCAGTGGCGGATCTAGCTTTTTGGGGGCCTGAAATATTTTTTTTTGCGGGGCCCCTGAAAAATATAAATTACTTTAAATTGAAATGTAGTTACATAGTATTTTAAATAAAAATTATTTACTCCCCTGTTCTACACAATATGCTCCTTTCGGCACTTTTTCATTGTACATTCTTCTATTGTCTCAACATAACCTATTGATTGTGTGATAATTTTCCGCTGCCAATGTTGAAATAGAATTTAAGAAGTAATATTTTTTTTTGTTTCTTCTCGAAATTTTTTACGTCCAGTCAATAAATTCTTTGCTTGTCTCATTATCCGAAAATTTCCTTATATTTATTCGTTTCTTTACATTATAATACTTTTTATTTGTACATTCGTATATATTTAGCGCTTTAGCTTCATAGTCTCTAATTTTAGATCTAAATGTTTTTTGTTGTCTTTATGAAGGAATTCAACATTATTGTAAGATTTGGCTAATATCATATTTAAAAAATGTGAATTGAGAAAATGAAGGTACTTATTTGACAGTCATTCAATTTGCCCATTTTATGCGCTTCGATTTTTATATTCCTCACCCTATACTCTATACCTGTTCAATACAAGTTATAAAAAATATGTTTAATGAAATAATGGCTTCGAATACTTGTGTATATCATATTTTATATTACAGTTTTATTAATTTTTAATTAAAAAAAAATATCTTTAGGTCCAGTTCGGGGGCCCTTTAGTGTTGGGGGCCTGAAGCTTCAGCTTCATTAGCTTCACGGTAGATCCGCCACTGAACAAGGTTATTTGGTAGCAGTGAATGAGGCTTATATTAAAGTATGTTTGAAGGTAAAACAGGGGTTTAGCTTACAAGTGTTAATACAGACTTTAGTATAACCCACTGAACACCACCCTTTCAAACTATTTCTCACCTTTTGTATGGCGGAGGACAACTGCACCGTGGTTCTCAACTTCATCCATCTCTGGTTGGATTTTGTCCTGAAAGCACACAACTATGAAGTGTTACGTAACTCGGAAGGAGCAGAAAGGAGAAAGAGGCTATGAAAGGTGAAAAGAAGAAGAGAACAACCCATTCACTGAAGTTGAAGAAGTTACCATACACAGTCGACATTCGACAAGAAACAGAGAAAGTAATGCAGTACCAGATACATCTGGAGAAAAACTGTAGACATAAAAACATGCTAAGTCGTCCCAAACTGCTTGCAGGTACTAACAACTCTTTTCAACTACTTCTTCAGTAACCCGGATTAGTTACCCCCAGAGATATAGAGGTAGGGAGAATGATCGTACCATATACCTATTAGTAATATAACGCTGATCCCCTATCTTCCCAATGTAATTGCCATACGTTCAAGAAAGAGTAATAGAGATATATCTTGCATCTCACACAGCTGTTACAGTGCACTTGCTGCGCATGCTCATCACCCAAGAAGATAGGGTTTCAAAGTCACATTTAATATTTAAATAAAATAAATAAATATAGAAATTTGAAGAAAATAATGAATTATTGTACATAACACTGTAATAATCATTTAATATTGTTTATTGATAATAAAAGTACAATATCGCGAAATTTCGCTTTGTCATATCGTGCATAGTACACAAAACGTAACTTAAAATATTTAAAATTTCGCGCTGTAGTAATTTTATTATCAATAAACAATATTAAATGATTATTACAGTATTATGTACAATAATTCATTACTTTCTTCAAATTTCTATATTTATTTATTATATTTTAAATATTAAATGTGCCGTTGAAACCCTATGTTGTTGCGTGTTGAGCCTGCGCACCAAGTGCCCTGTAACGGCTGTGTGCGATGCAAGACATGTCTCTATTACGCTTTCTTGAACGTGTGGATCGCGGAGGATCAGCGCTATATTACTAATAGGTATATGGATCGTACACCCTGCGCGGGTGTACAAGAATAGAAGGACGCCATTTTGCAGGTTCATTCAGGCGGCAATTTTAAATGAAGAATTATAAAATAATATAATTATGATATAAACTTGTACAAAACTTTATTTAAAATATGACGCTATAAATTTCATAACAATAATAATACATAATAACTAGAGTTGATATATTTATGCATATAAATACTATAAAATTATGCATTTACATTGGTAATCATTTTATGCAAAAAAAAAATCAAAATATGCATGTACATTTTATTGAATAACCAGGTTTTTATAAAAAATTTATAAATGTTTATATAAAACAATAATTATTGTACTAAATGTATCTTTATTTAGAAATTTTTGGTACGACATCTTAAATTTTTTTGTACATTAACAAAATTAAATTTCGATATTACAAAAACAGACGCACAACAATCGGTACCAAACGTCAAAATTTTGCAAGATATCGTGAACTATGCATTTTTAAATTCAAAATAAACCTATTAAAAAAATATGCATTTGCATAAAATTATCAACTTTAACTAATAACTATTGATGGGAAAATAATATTAATTTATTTAAATCTCTCCTAACCAATTTTCCTTAAATTAGTTCTGTGTATCTTTTCAATAGATTAAAAAACCTTATTCTCGTATAACAGTAAATAATGTCCTCTATTAAAATAATACCATGATTTTATTCTATTACACCGATTTCAGTAACACAAGAAAACAAAATGATGAAATAAACAATCGTAACCGCGTGCTAACAAAGCAACTTGACAGATGACCTGCAAAATGGCTACCTCCAGTTTGTACATCGAATATTAGATGCGCAGTCGTCGAAGAGTATTCTCCCTACCTCTATATCTCTGGTTACCCCCTTTGTTAACAACCTGGAATGTCACTCCACTTCCAATTCATAAAAACAATTCACTATATTACTAAACATAACTGCACTAGTTTGCTGGAATTAGTAATATTTGTACCTGATTATCAGCATTTCTAAATGACACAGAAAGATTTGTGCTGATATTTCACAACCTACAACTCTAACACTTTGATTACACGCATGCGCAAAACATTCATTCAACTATGATTGTAATAATTTTTTTATATTTTCTTTATTAAATCTGTATTACATGGAACAAAGTAATCTTTTTACTTTCTTGTACAAAGTAAAGAAATTATTGTTATAGCCAAAAATTTGAGTTACGTTAAGCCCACAACCATTGCAGCACAACAAAAAAAAAATGAGAATATTTAGTACTCATTAATTATTAATTAATTACCAAAAAAATGATTTATTACTATTGTTTTTTAAAAAATAAATCGGGTTGTGCCATCTTAACCGTTAAGCTAGCACAACCCAAAAAAATAAATAATTAAATATAACAAATTCCTTAATATTCATTGATTACAAATTAATTACTACATATTTACTAATTATTTGATAATTAATTACTTATAAATTACTCCAGTAGTGAAATGGATGTTATTTCTACTGATCTTTCATTGGCATATTGGCACAATTAAAAAAAACTATCCTATTATTTAGTACTTATTAATATCTAATTAATTACCGCAAAAATAAAATTATTACCCTTGCCGTTTAAAAAAAATGGTGGCTGAGCCAGCTTCTCAGTGAAGCTTGCACACCACCAAAAAAAGAGTAATTTTTATGTTATTATTTAGTACTAATTAACTAACTAACCACAAGCAAAAATTAATTACCATTATCATTAACGAGAAAATGCACCTTTTCCAAATTTCCGAACGAGGCTAGCGCACGAACGCGAAAGAACATATTCCTATGTGAAAATGCTTCGAAAATAAAATAAATGAAGTTGACAACTATACTTAACAACAATAATTGTAGAAATAAACTATTTAGAAAAGATTGTGTTGGAGTAATAAATGGTCAAATAATGTTTAGCGAACGGTTTAGATGTGGAACTACATTTTGACAATAGTAATTTTTATAAATCAAGTTGCTAAATATACCCAACAATAATAATTGTCGATATAAACAATTTATGAGAGATTGTGGTAGAGTAATAAATTCTTAAATATAGTTTAGAGAACGATTCCCTTGGAAAGATAAATTTTCGAAGAAATTTTAATCTCAATCTAAATTTTGGCAATGATAATTTTTATAAATTAAGTTGCTAAATATACCTAACAATAATAACTGTCGATATAAACTAATTAAGAGAGATTGTGCTGGAGTAATAAATTGTTAAATATAGTTTAGAGATCGATTTCCTTTCACTGAGAAGCTGGCACAACCACCATTTTTTTTAAACGGCAAGGCTAATAATTTTATTTTTGCGGTAATTAATTAGTTAATAATTAGAACTAAATAATAGGATAGTTTTTTTTTCATTGTGCCAATATGCCAATGGAAGATCAGTAGCTACAACATCCAAGTTCACTACTGGAGTAATTTATAAGTAATTAATTATCAATTAATTAGTAAATATGTAGTAATAAATTTGTAATCAATGAATATTAAGGAATTTGTTATATTTACTTTTTTTTTGGGTTGTGCTAGCTTAACGGTTAAGCTGGCACAAACCCCTTTAATTTTTTAAAAATAACAATAATAAATTATTTTTTTTGGTAATTAATTAGTAATTAATGAGTACTAAATATTCTCATACTTTTTTTTTGGTTGTGCTGCAATGGTTGTGCTGGCTTAACGTTCCTAAAAATTTGGGTTGTCAGATTTCAACGGAAGTATCTATTTTGACTATACTCTGTTTTTAAACTATAGCAGTAACTAGAAATTCTAGTGAGAAAATCAAAGCCTGTGATTGGCTGTTGCGCCATTTCATCAAGCCGCATTTAACCACACAAAATTTCTAGTTAACCTTCTCAAACGTAATTAAAACGTCAAACTCTCAGTAGTTGTCAAATCACTTGTTGAATTTGTACGTGTTTTTTGTTTCATTTCTCTTTTTGTGATATTTCACGATTAAAACCAGTTGTTTTCAGAACTACTAGTATTTCACTAACGCCATGGTGTAAACATGACTTCGTCTAGTGCTGTCTATAGTTTAAAAACGAAGTATAGTAGTTCTGAAAACAACTGGTTTTAATCGTGAAATCCGTGAAATATCACAAAAAGAAAAATGAAACAAAAAACACGTGCAAATTCAACAAGTGATTTGACAACTACTGAGAGTTTGACGTTTCAATTACGTTTGAGAAGGTAACTTGAAATTTTGTGTGGTTAAATGCGGCTTCATGAAACGACGCAACAGCCAATCACGGGCTTTGATTTTCTCACTAGAATTTCTAGTTACTGTCTATAGTTTAAAAACAGAGTATAGTCAAAATAGATATTTCCATTGAAATCTGACAACCCAAATTTTTGGCTATAACAATAATTTCTTTACTTTGTACAAGAAAGTAAAAAGATTACTTTGTTCCATGTAATACAAATTTAATAAAGAAAATATAAAAAAATTATTACAATCATAGTTGTGTGAATGTTTTGCGCATGCGTGTAATCAAAGTATGAGAGTTGTAGGTTGTGAAATATCAGCACAAATCTTCCTGTGTCATTTAGACATGCTGATAATCAGGTACAAATATTGCTAATTCCAGCAAAACTAGTGCAGTTATGTTTAGAACTAAATAATACAGCGAATTGTTTTTATGAATTGGGAGAGAAGTGATATTTATGAATCTGGGTGTTAAAATAGTTATTTTTTATACAAGACGATAAAATAATATTTTATCGACAAGCGGAAAGTGTTAATTCACGAGCGATATAATCGCGAGTGAATTATTTTTCGCGAGTCGATAATTTAATTTTATCGTCTTGTATAAAATTCTATTTTTTTCTATAGCAGGTTTTAAAGAGAAAAGAACTAGAAAAATTAAATTATTATTTAAAAACAATTTTAAAATGTCAGTAGTGTACGTTGTTATGGAAATGTACTTCTAATAAACAAAAGTTAAAGTACTTTATCTACCCTTGCTGTTAAAGTGTTACTTTATCTACCCTTGCTGTTAAAGTGCTACTTTATCCACTATTTTGAGTTGATAAAATTGCACGTTAACATCTGCTATAGAAAAAATAAATTTAATTTATAAAAAATCTTTATAGTACATGAGAAATAAATGAATAAAATATTAGTGTCGCCTTCAAACTGTTTTAAAACTTGTACAATATTCTTAACTTAATCCCAAACAGTTTAAAACTATTTTAAATTCTGTAAAATCATTTAATAAAAACTACCGAAACTACCATAAAAATATATTTTAAACAAATTCAGGACTACAAGTATAAATAGACATGTTTTTATGAAAAAATAGAAAAACATTCAATAGAAAATCTAAAAAAGGAACAGAGGTTGTTCATAAGGTGCACTCTTCACAGTAATAAGAAAAACAATTGTAGCAAAATCTCACAAAACTCTTCAAATCTGTACTATTCAACAACAAATAATAAGAAAAAATGTATCATTTACATGTTTTTACAATTTCGTAAAATTCAATACTTCAACTGACATCAAAAACTCAGTTTGCACAAATCTCATAACTTCATCACAGTTGTGAGAAAGAACGGTCACAAGAAGTGATTTAACTGATGTGATGTGATGTTTAGTGTAAAAAGAATGCATGTAATAAATATTTTTAAATCATGAACAATCTCTGTTAAATCTAAGACATAAAAATGGAAAAATCTACAATTTTTCAACAAACATATCGGTACGAAGACTGTCTAATAGATCGAAATGTATGTCTAGAAAAAGACAAAAGCATTCAAAAATGTCCAAGCTATACATAATAAGTCATTCTAGAAGATTTCTATATAATGGAAATAATTTCTTAATGTAAAAAAATAATTTTAACTTATACAGACTCTATATTTATCTCAAACTGACATAATAATATATATTAAAATTAATAACACCTAGGCCGTATTTATTTGGGATTTTTTAAGTAACCTAGTAGGTTAAAGAAGGGCGTATACATTTTATCCTCCACTCATGTTATATTGCTCGTCATTGTACCTTGCACACCTTCAAACATCCAAACAGTATGTCGTGCACACTTTTAATCTGCGTAAAAAATTATCTTACACCAATTTCATCTTGTGCACATTTTAACTTCCGTACATTATATTTTCCATACATTTCATCTCTCGTACATTTTAGCATTCACACATTATATCTTCCAATCATTTTATCATCCACACATTTTATCTTCCATACATCAAAACTTCTTTCCTTCGTCGCTGTTACCAAAACTCATGTCCGGCGAGCTACGTTTCTGTCAAAGCAATTGACAAATTATAATTATTTCAAATTACATACTAGATCTTTTTTTTAATTATGCTTCAAGAGAACAACAAAGAGATGGCAGGAAGATAAAATGTGTGGATGATAAAATGTGTGGAAGATACAGTGTGAGGAAAATAAAATGTGTACTACATTAAATATGTATTGAGATAAAATGAGTGCAGGATAAAAATTATTTCCAATAAAAAGTGTGCACGACATACTGTGAGCAAGTTTAAATGTGTACAAGGTATAATGTCGACCAATATAACATGTTTGGAGGATAAAATGTATACGCCCCTAGGTTAATTCTGTTTACTTGGTACGTTTGAAGTAACTCAGAACTGATTCTGAATTGATCCGCACACACCCAGCTATTTTCTGGATAGGTGATTTGAACCTGTTTTCTGTCTTTGTTTACAATGCTTTCTCTTTCTATTTCTGTCACAAATACTATCTTTTTTCTTCAAACGTCATAAAAGTGACATCTTCTGTGACGTGATTGACAAGGTTGAAGTTTAATTTTTATGCCGCCGTAATATAATTTTTTATTCTAGTCGCCGTTTAATTTCTTCGCCGCCGTATATAGAATCAGCCAATAAGAAGTAACTTGTAAAATAGAAATCTGTAATATCGCCCTAAATGTCACTATAAAAACTAGATAACCTAAGAATAAAGTTACTAAAAATTATGAATAACTGACAGGTAACCTACATATTAAACGTCAATAATTTATTTATTATTTTTTTTTTAAATTTCTACGTTTGAAGAAAAAATAAAATGTGTTATTCAGAGTAAAAGTTTGTTTGTGTGCCTCGCATGCAATTGTCCATGCTCGCCACACAAACTATCACTTTTACTCTTAATAACACAATATAGTATTAGTTAAAATGAAAAACTTAAATAAGTAACTTTAAGAAATAACTGAATTAACTAGCTAAAATTTTCACCAGGTGTAAAGTTTGATTGTTTATTTGGTACCAACCCGGGTACGTTTAGGATCAGTTGAGGGTTGGATTCAAATTTCCCAAATAAATACGGCCTTAGACTGTGCCGCAGATTTGGGATGAAATTAAAACAGTTCTGTAAGGTTTTTCACATTAATTTAAGTGATTAAAAGTTGTTCCCTGATTAGTGATACGCCTTGTTAACATTCTGTAATGTCAAACTAACTGCACTCCCAATTTATAAAACAATTCACTGTCTTATATAGTTCTAAACATAACTGCACTAGTTTGCTGGAATTAGTAATATTTGTACCTGATTACCAGCATTTCTAAATGACAAAGGAAGATTTGTGCTGACATTTCACAACCTACAACTCTAATACTTTGATTACACGCATGCACAAACCATTCACACAACTAGGGTTGTAATCAAATTTGGAATTATTTTTTTTAATTTTTTTTTCTAAGGTTACTACACTTTTTAATTGTTTCAAAAGCAATATAAATATTTTATTTCATAAACGAAAGCGAAATATGTAATAAAACCAAACGATTCATCTGAATAAAATTAGGAAAAGTAACAAAGATTTGTACTTTTGATTAGAAGTCTAAATACTTATATTTTTCTTCTGTTATATGACAAGTAAAATGACAAAATATCATTTAATTTTAAGATATTATTATATACAGAACAGATTTTGATTATTAATAATTTTGTAGGATAAACTTACATTTTTATTATATTTAGTATTTTTGATAAAAATCACTGATTTTTATTAAAAAATAAGTTTATTTTATTTATGATTTAAATCAAATCAGTTAAACAACCCTGGTTGTAATGAACATTTTTTACAAATTTTTTTTAACGTATTACATGAAACAAAAACGTTAAAGCTATATTTTTTATTTTATAATATAGTAATTAAATATTTATTTGAGTTCAAAATGATTTTATTTTTACAATGACCATTGGAAGATCGAGATGAACGTTAAAAATCAGAAAAAATAATTACATTATGATATATAATGTATTTAAAAAAAATATTATTATTATTAAATGCTGATAATAATGTAAAAATATTGCTAATTCCAGAAAACTGCTGCAGTTACAAGTTAATAATATTATTAATGTGAATTGTTTTTATGAATTGGGAGTGGAGTTAGTTAGACATTTTAGGGTGTTAACAAGGGGTACAACTAATTCCGTTTATGAATCTGGGTGTTAAAACCATATACCGGGTGTCCCAGCTCGACCGACACATGGGAGTTTTACATGGGAAATCAGTTAATCATGAATACTATCTCCCCACTGCAAGATATTCACTTCAAATTTTGTATACTTATCGGAGAATATTAATTCTATGGATCACACTTATTTGAAATATGCAATTTCGTCTGCAGGCCGAGATTTATTAAATTTAAAATCTAATATTTTCGTTCAAAATCAGTCAGCCATGGAAATAAAAAAAATATATATATCTGACAGTTTAGTGAAGTATCACTGATTTTAATTCTTATTCCCTGTATTTTAATATTATTTAAGTTGAATTTAGTTTCTTTTTGTTAAATAATATACCAATATTACAAAAATATAAATATCTACAATGGCATGTCATTAACTGTCAGAACTGTCACATACATATTTCCTTTTATTTCCATGGCTGACTGATTTTGAACGAAAATGTTAGATTTTATAATTTAATAAATCTCGTCTTGCAAACGAAATTACATATTTCAAATAAGTGTAATCCATAGAAATAATATTCCCCAATAAGTATACAAAATTTCAAGTTAGGATCTTGCACTGGGGAGATACTATTCATAATTAACTGATTTCCCATGTAAATCTCTCATGTGTCGGTCTAGCTGGGACACCCGGTATAACTGTTTTAATTTATTCCGAAATAATCTGAAACATTTTGAAACGTTGTAGAACATTTTGCCTTGAATGTGAGGCAGTTTGGAGTCTGTTAGAATAGAGCTTGTAAGTTAAAATTACGAGTTGTCTAGAAAGAAGAGACACCAAACACCCACAGAAGTCATCGACCACTTTCGACCTTTTTATCTTTCTAAGGGAGTTGTAGTAAGCCATGACCGCTCTTATGTTTTTCCAGCTCTGACTTGCGGCCTTTGACGTCACTTCCGCCAGTGACTGGACACTTCCGGCCGAGCTGGGCGGCTTAGCACTGCCGAACAACAGATACCTGTTTATATACACCCTACACTAAGCCGGACAAGGGCTCAACTCTCAGCTATTCCACCCAGAAAAGGGTGTAAGGGTTGGTGCTATCTCAAAAATAACACCAGATTTCAAATCCTCAGTGTTGTTTCACCCCATATACCAAGTTTTGTGTAAATCGAACAAACGGTTTGGATGTAACCCAAAAATATATAAATAATTCAAGTCGGTCTGTGAGTTTGTGTTACATTTTAAAGTTTAGGTTCTTGTAACTCCTACACGGTTGAAGATATTTACTTAATTTTTGCAGTAATCGATTCAACGAAGTTTGAACTGTATGTACACTTAGTTTTATTTATTGCAGTTGAGTGGTACAAGTTTAATAAATTAATTAGAAAAAATCTCATGTGGACAACTATTAAATTAAACACATTTTTGCTGTATACAGGGTGTAAATAAAACTAGGGAACGCGGTTATTCTCGAAAGTTACAAGAGATACAAAAAAATCTTTCAAATAAAATTATTAGTGTTTTTAGTAAGCTACATAAATTAATGTAAATCAGAAAAAATATATTTTAATTTTCGGAGATATACCTATTTTTGACTTTTTTTTAAATGGTACGCCCTATATATTTTTATACTATTTAGTACGAAATAATTTTTGCTTTAAAAAAGTTCCATAAGTTATACCTTCTAAACTTAATTGTATTCGAGATATTAAAGAAAATATTAAAATAATTTTACTGGAAAATAAGCTGGCTATGGAAACAAAATTTGACATTTATATTAGTTTATTGTTATAAGTTTGTGAAAAAGATTGATAACTTAGACTATTATTTGTTGTAAAAATGGAAGAATACTCAATTAACGAGAATGTGAAGAATTTGATGTACATTTGTAAATTAAAATGTGTCGTAATTCAACAATTTTGTATTCATAGCCAGCTTTAATTTCGAGTAAAACTATTTTAATATTTTCTTCAATATCTCGAATTCTATGAAGTTTAGAAGATACAACTTATGAAACTTTTTTAAAGTAAAAATTATTTCGTACTAAATAGTTTAAAAATATACAGGTGTACCATTTAAAAAAAAGTAAAAAATAGGTATATTTCCGAAAATTAAATTATTTTTTTTCTGATTTACATTAATTTATATAGCTTATTAAAAAAACTAACAATTTTATTTGAAAGATTTCTTTGTATCTCTTATAACTTCCAAGATAAATCGCGTTCCCTAGTTTCATTTACACCCTGTATAAACTTAGTTCTCAAGTGAGATACGATATTATTCGTTTTAGGCATAGGATACCCTTAATAACATGAAGATAATACAAAAAGACACCCAACTGAATTGTAAAATATAGGGTGTTCCATTTGAAAATGACGAGTTATAGTCAATTTGATCCGCTTTATTGAACACCCAGTTTAATTACATTACAAAAATATGTGACAACATAGTATAGTTACAGTTGTACAGAAAAAAATCTTCATATTTTCTATTAAACTAACTTGAGTACGTGTTTATAAGCAATGCGTGTATTTGATCTTTTTTAGAGAATAAACGGAATAACTTGGCACTACTTCCTTAATCTCTAGATTTTCCAGCTAATGGGGACTTCCGCGTTGCGAGCTTTTCACAAAATTTTAATTGCATATTAATTCTATCTTCAAATAAGTTCGTAAAAAGTTAAAAAATATATAAAATATCTATTAGACTTAAACATTTTTTAGAAAAACTAATTCAGCAAATAGCCTCGTGACGTGTTACCCCTGAAGCCAATCTGACTTAGAGCGCATGTCTCGAAATCACTTAAATCAGCAGCCAGTTCAAGCTTGTTTTATACTTCATACTTATTTACTTGTGTTTTGATATACATATACAATAAAATATTACCTGATAACATATTTTGTCCTTTAATAATTACTTAATTAAGAAAATATATTAACAAAAACAAGTCTTTGATAATACACGAGCGAAATTCACAAACAAGCGTGGTTGAAACGAGAGGTTATGTTTGCACTGGCAATATTTTTACATACAAGTTTGAATTTGACGTTACGCGCGGCATTTGTAATGCTATGTTCACATTGGTTACTATATCTATCTCTTTCTAACATCTTGCCTTCTTTGTTTGTCAGGGGTAATACGTCACAAACCTATTTGCGAACATTTTTTAGCAAACCTATTAATTTATTTGCAAAATAAAAAAATACGGGTATTTTATTTTTAAATTTAGATTCATTTAAAAAAATAAAAAAAATGACGGAAGTCCCCATTCATTGTTAATCCTTTTCCCGAATCAAATGTGGCATATAGTACGTTATCTATTATCTACAACCGTGTAGAAATGACA
This sequence comes from Stenolophus ochropezus, assembly GCA_035578165.1. NCBI lineage: Eukaryota > Metazoa > Arthropoda > Insecta > Coleoptera > Carabidae > Stenolophus > Stenolophus ochropezus. The sequence goes on from JAQOWZ010000032.1 coordinate 790,676, forward strand.
AAAGGGGTAAAAAAACTATGAGGATTTCAAATCTGTACGAAGTTTTAACATATCAACGTTGAAGGCGTGGTAGATTTATTTCTGGCGCCTAAAACTAGCAATAAAGTCTGAAGCAAGTGTATTTGTGTATATCATGTTTAGTGCTGAAAGGTGCTGTATAAAGTTCTAGCATACTCTGTACCCAACTGATGGTATATACCTGGTTAAAGGTGGTTTGGGTCCATTGTTTTGTTGTTCGTTTGTTTGTTGTTTATTTTCTGTAGCACTAAATATATGTAATTAATATTATTTGTATTTTTTGTACATTTGTTGTAGTTTGTTATCAACTTCTTGAACTTTAAAAATACTACCCCTATATTACATATTCCGAAGCACCCAATTTCTATCTTGCTGCTTTCTCTCAAAAAAAAAAACACCCCTAAGTCAACCCATATACTGTAATTCTCAAAAAAATTATTCTTAGTTATCAATTTACTTTCTAACCTCACTAATACTAACCCCGCAAATTTTAAATTTTAAATTTCTAAAGACCAGTTTTTTCAACCCTGGTTAAGTAAATTTAACAACTGGTTAACTTTTCAGGCATTGTTATGAAATGTCTAAATTAAAATTAGTCAACTTGTCGATTACTACTTCACCTCTGATTTTGATAAAATTTGGTAAATAGTTCCTACTAATCATGACAAGTATGAGGGAAATAATAAAAAATGGCGGTCAGTCTCAATTGACCTTGAAATCGCTATTTAAAATAAAAGGTTTGTACACAGACACACACGCACCTAACTTAAGGTTAGGTTAGGTTAAGTTAGGTTGCGTTGAGTTAGTTTAGGTGAGATTAGCGTAAGTTGAGTTAGGTTAGGTTAGGCTGGGTTGAGTTAGATTAGGTTCATTTGGGTTAGGTTTGGTTGAGTTGGGTTAGATTAGATTAGACTGGGTTGAGTTAGATTAGGTTATGTTGGGTAGGGTTCAGGGTTGTTATAAAAGCCACTTTTTGTAATAAAAGCCAGATCAGTGGTTTAAATTGGTTTAAACCGGAATAAACTGGTTTAAACCGGCTGAAAGTGGTTTAAATCACTTAAAATTAAATAAATACATATTAGTTAATATTTTGAGACAAATTCACTAAGGGGCGGTTTTATAAACAAATTTAATACCCACTAAAATCTACTTGCACAGCAAATTTTCATCATCTAGTCCAAATGATAAACGAATGTATGATAAAATCATCATTTAATAAATTAAAACGATTGTATTTGATGAAAAAAAAAAAGAATTTACTGAACTAAATTTACTAATTTACTAAAGATTTTATATAAAACCGGCCCTAATAGTAATATGAAAATAAGATAACTCAATTGGCAATTACTTCATTCTGTAATAACATAACGACAAAAATATCTGAATACAAAAATGTATAAATAGATTTCAATATTCTGAATAAATAGTTAGTCTCTGCAAATTGATTGTACCTATTATTAATAATATAAATACATGTATAACTTTATAACTTATGAATGCAACACAATGCAGGACACACAAATCAAAAAGTGTATTTTTTTACTATTATTTTTAATAAAAACCACTGGTTAAAAGTATATAAAAACCACTCCGGTTTAAACCGGTTTAAACCATAGTGGCTTTTTCTTAACAACCCTGGTAGGGTTAGGTGATTTAGTGGATATTTTGTTCGTTACGCAATACCCCTTCACAGTTACGCAACACCCCTTTTGTCCCAGCTCCTGTACCCCCTACTATCCTCCCTGGAACCCCGGGGGTTACACAACATCCCTCCTGCCCTGACCTTTATTCCTATTACCATCCCACTTCTGTCTCAGCCCCTCTCGTTATTGTACTACTATAATAGAAATTTTTAAGCAGTAGAGAGACGTCATAGACCTGAAAAAAACGTTACAAAATGAAATAAAACTTGTAGAAATTTTCGAAAGATGTTTTTATTTAGAAAACCGAGTAGTAAAAAAAGGTATCATAAAAAATTACTTATTTATGATATTTACTATTATTTCAAATTAAAATATAAGATATTTAATGACATTTCAATTTATACATAATAATTGCAGTGTATTTTTTTTAACACACGTTGGCTACGACTCAAATAAAATATGTTTACATATATTTGTTTCTTGTCACGCCGATCGATTGAGTTGTCAAATAATATAATATAAAATCTTTGTTTGTTCGTTTAAGTTGTATTGTTCCTTATTATTGTTCGTTTTCGTGTTCTTTGTTATACGTTTATTTTATTAGCGTAAGTAATAATGCCTAAAGCATTATCGAAGCAGTCGCAAGTGCTAACTGCAAATGCGACTACATATTTTGAAAAAGAACTGGCACACGGTGGACCATTACTGCCTTAAAAGCAGTTCGAGAGGTATGTTATCATTTTATTTGTTGTTATTAAATTTGGCATTGCCATATGCAACACGCAACACATTTTCTAAACTAATGCACATATAAACTTTGTAATTCGTGACGTCATAATCTAGTTACAAATATTGATGACGTCTCTCTACTGCTTAAAAATTTCTACTATACATACTCTTCCTGAACTCTCTATTTCTGTCACCATCCGACAGTTATGCAACTGTCTCCACTTCTGTCCCAGCCCCTGTACTCCTCTATAACCCTCCCACTGTTGTTCTATACTCATCTACCTTTCCTGGCCTCTCTATTCCTATGACTAAAGAGCGGATTATATGCACTAAAATAGTGGCAAAATATGCATGCAATATGCATTCAAAAATCATCAAAATATGCATGATATATGCAAAAAAGTTATAAATATGCACTTTAAGCCGGCTTCCCACGACGCGAAGCTTGGCACCACTCGTGGACTTGGGACGTGCACGAGCTTTAACGCGCTTTCACTATTCCCACGGCGCCTGGTTCGTGGCTTGTGGAGGGTTTTTGGCTCGTTTGTACTAGCTCTGCCAAGCCATTCAGTTGAAAATGAATAATCGACGAAATAAGATTGTTGCTTGTGCCGCTGCTTATATCATTTTGAGAGGTGACTATTTAAAAAAACAACAGACTAAAAGAAAAAGACGCTGGTGGATGACAAATATTCTTGCTGCCAGCCGAATGCGAATGCCAAACACCCTGTATTCAATTGTAGCTACTTCTAAACTACTAATAATAATAATAATAATAATAACAATATAATAATAATTAAGATATAGATCAAAGATACATAGTTTAGCTGAGGTAGTTTAAAATAATACGAAAAAATAATAATTATAAATAAATACCTGATATACAGGTGAGTCTGGGAAGACGCCCCCCCCCCCTTTAACTTTTTTATTATAAGTAATAGAAAAAAATGGCTCTTATAAAAGTTTTATTATTTTACATATACTAGTTGATGGCAGATGTAGATATTTTTTATAAAGTCAGGTTTACAAGATACGACTATCAACTTTTATTTTTCAATGGCAACCTATAATTATTTTAATAAAATAGAAACCGCCATTTTTTTCTCTTTTCAACGATGTATTAACTTTTATTAATGTATTTGAAAAATTTCGAGAAAAATGAGATATTTAAAAATATTTGAAATAATTATTAAATAAATATTATCGGTGGCTATATGAAAGTAAACAAAACGTAACAATGTAAAACAATTAAATTAATGTCAAAAATGTATACATTTGTTTGTTACTTACTGAGAAGGATGTTTACCCGATTTCGAGAAACATAGCCACCTATGATATTTGTTTAAAAATTATTTCTGACATTTCTAAATGATCTCATTTTTCTCGAAATTTTTCAAATACATTAATAAAAGTTAATACATCGTTGAAAAGAGAAAAAAAATGGCGGTTACTATTTTATTAAAATAATTATAGGTTGTCATTTGAAAAATAAAAGTTGATAGTCGTATCTTGTAAACCTGACTTTACAAAAAATATCTACATCTGCCATCAAATAGTATATGTAAAATTATAAAACTTTTATAAGAGCCATTTTTTTCTATTATTTATAATAAAAAAGTTAAGGGGGGGGGGCGTCTTCCCAGACTCACCCTGTATACTAATATGTGTATAATAAAATACAGAGAGATAATATACCACGATGTCAAACACTAATGAAACAGAATTGTACAATAAATAACCACAAGTTTCATTTTCAAACAATGAGCCTGTTGGAACGTTGGAAAAGACATAACGAGCCGAGCTTAGGCGAGCGGCGCATTTCCTTTGACTTGTGACAAATTTACCGACAACTGACGGGAAGCCCGAGCCGAGCCAACGAGCCACGATTCACCCCATTCCCATGGCCCGAGGTTCGCCAAAAGCAGGTAAAAATTCACCGAGCCCCGCGTCGTGGGAAGCCGGCTTTACAATAAAAATATGCAAAAAAAATAATGTCATCAGGCTCGTTTTACTGATATCATTTTCTTATTTCTATTTTTACATGTGTTTTATTTGGAACATTTCATGAAATGTATAAAGACAATAAATATCACAGGTAATTCTAACAAAAATAAAAAAATCTCGAATTCATATTCATATTGAAATATACAAAAGCACTTTTTTGAAACAAAAACCAAAAAAAGTCATCTTTAACGAGAAAGTTGCTATATGCTGCTCATATTTTTAATACATTTTTTTCGGCATTACTAATTGTTGTTATAGTTCCAAACATACGAATTTCAGTGACAGATATTATTTACGTACCTTACTTACAAAATAAGAATTACTTAAGTTCTAAACAGTTCTAAAACACTGATAGAATCACTTTTTTTTGTGCTAACGAGAAATTAAATATGATTGTAATGGCTCATTATTTTTTTTTGATATTTGGCATTTATTTTTGATGAAACGTGAACATATGAAAACAGTTTGTTGATATGCCTAATATAAACAACACATGCAATTGCATAGAATCCGCTCTTTACTTATGTCCATCCCTCAGTTATGCAACTCTGTATACTCGCTACTACCCTGCCTGGTACCCTAGACTAACCCGCCAGCATTACACAACACCTCTTCTGCTCTGACTTCTCTATTCCTGTCACCACCCCGCTTCTGTCTCATCCAAGGATGTTATAACTAACACTGGATTGCTAACTTGTACACTATACGCCTTTTCAGAAGTGATGTAAAGCAGGCAAAAGTAGCGCGTAATTTAAATCTGTTATATGCCAACATTATAGAAAAACTATATTTATCAAATATGAAACTAAAATATAAGCATTTTCATGAATGATTATTATATTCATGAAATAAATATAAATATAATTTTGCAAATTAATGTTTAACCAAAACTAAAGTTATGCATTCAAAAATAATATTTGTTTGCTGTAATGATGTCGTTTACTAACAGGGTTAATTTTTTTCGAATAATATAATCCATAAGAAAATAGTCTAATTTTCAAATATCTTTTACAAATTGCAAATATTAAAAATGATTTATCAGCCTTTTCTTGGCAAAATAATTTTCTTTTGTAAATATATAGGAAAAGTTGGAAATACAGACGGAACTGAATTTCCTTACATAGGTACCAGGCCTTTCTAAATAATCTGATTCTACAAAATGATCAATACATATTTTAGACGCTTTCGTGAGCGTAAAATCTTTTCTTTTAATAGCAGAGACCCATAATTTTGTTAAACTATCATTCTTTAAAGGAAACCTACACACAATGAAAAAAATAAGAAATAAAATAATAGGTTATCAAATATACCTACTTGAAAAACTGTCGAGGATTATCTTTACTGTGCCTGTTAGTACAACCATAAGCGCAACACGAAGATGGCATATTGTTTATGAAGTTATTTAAAAAAATATAATAAAGAATATCAGAAAAACACAGAAATATACTACGCAACAGAATACAAGTATAGCTCGTTTTGCCTGTCCTACAAATGGCTGCTTTCCCCCACCACTTGCATCACTTTTCATTTGAAAGTTAGCAATCCAGTGTAGTTATAACATCCTTGGTCTCATCCTCTGTACCCCCTATAATCCTCCCGCTGTTGTTCTACTCATGTACCCTTCCTTCGCAACACCCCTCTTGCCCTGACCTCTCTATTCCTATCATCATCCCACAGTTATGCAATTGTATTCGCTTCTGCCCCATCCCCTGTACTCGTTATTACCCTGTCTGGTACCCCGGGGTTAGACATCTCACCCTCCAGCATTACACAACACTCCTTCTGCCCTGACCTATCTATTCCTATAACCATCCCTCAGTTATGCAACTCTCTATACTTCCTATTACCCTGTCTGGTACCCAGGGGGGTTATTCTAATTCAGATAGCGGTAGCGAAGCTTCGCTATGCGACTTCAAGCCATCTATTGGTCTTGAAAGGAACATAGCATATGACGTCATTGATTAGCGGGATGTCGCTAGATCCCGCTACGAGCATAACGCTTCGCTATCGGCCATTTTTGTCATTTTATGATATTATGCGGAAGTGAAAGTACACGATTTAATTAATTTTATAAACAGTAATTTAATGATAAGAATTGTTTATGATACATTGCCCGGTTGCAGAAAGGCTAATCAGGCTCTAATCAAAAAAATCACTGATTAATTTGACGTTGTTACCATGGCCACGTATTAAAAATACATTGCTGTCAAAAAATTAATCATTAATCAAAAATGATGAAGCTTTGTGCAACCCGGGCATATCTTTTATTTCATAATTATTTTAGATTATGGCTCATCATTTCGATGCTGTATTTGGCCGTATAGATGTTTGAAGAAGAAGGAAATCGATAATAATCGATATTATCGATTTCCAAACGATATACAATAACTATTCTTATCATTAAACTACTGTTTATAAAATTAATTAAATAGTATACTCTCACTTCCGTATAAATATAAAAATTAAAAATTAGCTTCTGTCAAAACATGTTGAAAAAATACAATAAAATAACAAAAATGCAAGATAGCGAAGCGTTATGCTGTTAGCGAGAGCTCTGTAGCCTAGCGACATCCCGCTAATCTATGACGTCATATTCGATGTTCCTTTCTCGACCAATAGATGGCTTCAAGTCGAATAGCGAAGCTTCGCTACCGCTATCTGAATTAGAATAACCCCCCAGAGCGTTAGACAACATATCCGCCAGGATTACACAACACCCCACCTGCCCTGACCTCTCTATCTACTATGAGCATCCCTCAGACAACTCACCCGTCAGCATTACACATCATCCCTCCTGCTCTGACCTCTCTTATCCCCTATTCCCTGTCCCAGCATCTACCCTTCCTGTCCTCTCTATTCCCCGAGTGACGCAACTCCCCGCTGGTGAACTCACCCGTCAGCGTTGCGCGGACTCTTGCAGTCGCTGCGGCTGTCGTCGTCCTCGTCGTCCTCGCGCGAGGTGTTGAGCGGCGAGCGCGGGCTGGTGGCCGGCGTGTCCGACCCGCTGTCCGGGGCCAGCTGGCCGCCCGCGCCCAGCAGCCCGTGCGGCTCTTCTCCCGACAGTGGTTCCACCTGCAACACCACTACCCTGTACTACTGTCCCACACATATACCTATTATCTATACAGGGTGGCCCAGCGAAAATTATCAGCGCAATTTTTGGCCACTTAACTGTAATTTTGCAAAAAACGCTCCAACACGTTAATTTTAATATAAAGGGGGACACCTAAATGGATTAGTACCAATGGCATAACTTCAACCCTAAAATAGGTGTGGACTGCACCTCAAAAATTTTAAATAGAAAAGGGTGTCAAACGTGACACAGTTCGAAAGGCCTTTCAATTCTCTTTTCAACAGTTTTTTTATTTTTCAAATCCGATCATTAGTTCCAGAGAAATATCGTTTTAAACAAATTTTATCAGGTGTTGAAAATTGCCATCAAGTAGACTTAAACAAAAGAAATAGTAATATTTATAAAACATTATTAAAAGCAGTAATAATAATAAAAATGATAACATATAAAATCTGAATGTTCAGTACATTCAAATATAAATACGTATAAAAATATTTTATATTAGTTGTTATATAATAAAAATGGTGTAAAGTAATAATTACGCATTTTGAAATTATAATACGAAATTAATATTATTTTATGTTTTATTGTTTATGGTTACCATAACAAAAAAAAATTGTAATTCGCCCCCCCTAAGAAAAGTTTCTGGATCCGCCACTGACAGAAACATCTTTCAAAGTTCAAATAATTGACGGCGGCATACAGCTTTAGCCAATCGTATTGCAGAAAATAGACATGCGCATAAATTGAAGGAGCCAGAAGGAAGCGAGAGAAAAATATATTCTGTCTCCCTTCCTAGTGGTCGCTAAATCTTCTTCATCAGCAGTATATAGTTATTAGGTATATGGTCCCACACAACACCACAGACAAACATAAACAGATGAACAGCCTAACGGCGCATTATGTCCACAAAATTCCAAGTAGTTATCACAATTAAACTAGATGGCGATAGTGCAGTAACTGCAGATTACATGCGTCCAGTTAAAGTTTCTCCAAACTTAAAATGACGTTTGTCTGTGGTTTCGGTAAACTACAACTGGGCGCATGTAATCTGAAAAAAGAGGCGATGCAACAGGCACTGACTCTCTGCAGAACGAAACACTTTATGCCCGGAGATTTCGTAGGCCACTTGGAAATTCTAAGGGAAGTAGAACCAGATAAACTGGCCTTGTCTGTCTGTGATAAGATGACAACAAAATACTATTTTGACCAGAAGTATAAGGTTGTTATTGGTAATCGCCTTGAATGGGCAACAGAAAGACCTGTTGAAAGGGATTCTTTGTCCTGGTTCACTGATGGTTCAAAATTGGACACAGGAGGAACTGGAGTAGGTGTGCTTGGCCCAGATTGCCGAATTAAGGAATCCATAGGCAACTGCTCCACAATTTTTCAGGCTGAGATTTATGCAATAAATCTCTGTGCTCACATAAACCTAGATAAAGGTCTAAAAGGAGCATTAATAAATATAATGTCAGACAGCCAGGCAGCTTTAAAGGCATTCAATGCCTTCACTTGTAAATCAAAACTAGTCTGGAACTGTAGGGAGACCCTCCAATTGCTATCCGAAGCAAACCACGTCACCCTACGGTGGGTACCAGGGCACGAGGGAATCCTAGAAAACGAGAAAGCTGATGAACTTGCAAAAAAAGGGGCTAAACTTTTATACCACGGGCCGGAACCTTCATGTGGTCTTCCACAAAGCCACTATAAGAAGGTGCTCAAAAACTGGGAGGTATCTGCCATATCCTCATATTGGAAAAATATTCCAGGCCTCAATCAAGCTCGGAAATTCATTTCAGCTTCGACAAACGCCAAAGAGTTACTAGCTCTCAGCAAAAAGGATCTTAATATAATGACAGGAATTCTCACTGGCCACTGTCCTTTAAAGTACCATTTGCACAAAATTGGTATAGCTGAAAATGAAACCTGTCGACTCTGTGAAGAGGACGAAGAATCGTCGGAACACATACTGTGTGAATGCCCAGCCGTAACTGCGCAGAGACTCAATCAACTAGGTAAGAGGTATCTTACGGCAGATGAGATCAAGAACTTGACTCCTGGAGCCATAATCGGCTTCATCAAAAATCTGGATCTACTTCCGGAAAACTAAGTAAGGGCTGTGTCACAATAGATCTTCTAGGTTGCGTTGACAAAAAGCGACAAAACGCTTAAACCCTCGTACACATACAATACAATACATACAATACTGTCCCACACAACAACACAGACAAACATAAACAGATCAACAGCCTAACGGCGCATTATTCCAAGTAGTTATCACGATTAAACTAGATGGCGTTAGTGTAGTAACTGCAGATTACATGCGTCCAGTTCAAGTTTCTCCAACCTTAAAATGACGTTTGTCTGTGGTTTTGGTAAACTACAACTGGGCGCATGTAATCTGCAGTTATCGCACTAGCGCTATCTAGTTTAATCGTGATAACTACTTGGAATTTTGTGGACGGAATACGCCATTTGGCTGTTCATCTGGTTGTGTTTGTCTGTGACAACACTTTCTTATTCTACATACATCAAAAGGAGTATACATTTTATCCTCCACATCTGCGAAATAGTTATTTATGATATAAGTGTTAAAAGTGTCATTTTATGAGTGAGTGGGGAAGTTTATGAAACGAGGTGAAGCCGAGTGTAACAAACCCCACGAACGAAATAAAATCACTTTTAACACAAATATCATACACTATTTTTCCTACGATCCTAGTTATGTATTTGTAAATAAAAACTAAGCATAATAGAATGACATTTATGACAGGTCATGATGTATTTGTTATGAACAACTGAACATAAGAAGTGTTAAAAGTAAATTTGTTTTTTACTTTTAATTCGTTGTCAATGACAACGTGTTAAAAGTGTTTACTGTGTTATAAACTGTTATTTTTAACTTGCTAAGCAACCGTTAAAAAGACTATTTTTAACAGTGGTCGTAGGAAAAAATAATTTTGTGTTGCTAGTAGGGTTTCACCAAGACAAGAATCTTGCAATTTTGCGCAACGTCTTGTCTTGCCTTGCATTACGAAGCAAGAAATAAAAATCATTCTTGTCTTGTGGATTTCTTGCTACCTTATTTCTTGTCTTGTCTTGCTAGTTCAATGAACTGTAGCAATAGTATAGGTAAATTAATTATTATTAATGATCATGTGCAAGCCGTGTGCCAATATTTTTATAATTATGCTCATAAATATTACTTTCTGTAAATCAATGTATATTACACATTTTTCATGTTAGTCAATGAATTTTATATAAAAATGACTTGAATTAAATTATAATTTAAATGTAGGTATTGCCCAAATTCATAAATAATCATTAAATTGTTTAATAATAATTTCTCCAATAACGAAAACAAAAGTCGATGTTGATGTTTAATAAAAATTTGAATTTGCTTCCTGACATAGATGTCGAAAATAAATTCGAAGCGTTATACTTATAACTATAACGAACGTTTGTGAATATGAACATCATTCTGGTAGGTTTGTCGTATAAGGATCACATGTACATAGTTATTTGTGTTTGAATATTGCAGAAAACGAAATCTATGTATATATCATAAACACGCAGAAATGTGGATTTAGTTTACAATTTAAAATATTCTACCGAAATATCTACTAATTATTATCCCTTGTCATTGAACTTACTTTTTTTTAATTAAAATTTTTATAATTACGCTAGTCCCATCTGATGTCACCATCTAGTAATAAACTTACGCTATTGCCATCTATTGTCATTCTCTATTAACATAAATCTTAACCTCAAATAGGCTCATTAACCATTTTTAAAATTATTATTTTTATAAATCTGCATACAGAAATATGTTGATAAGTGCAAATCCGGTTTGAAAATACTTAGTATTAAGGGAGAAAATAATTATTTAATGTACAGCGCTGCAATGTGACGTCATCGGTACTAAATAGTGGTACTCAACCAGTAGGTTTTCATGTTATTTGCATTTCCTTCATTTTATATTTGATAAAAAATTAAACATGTATTAAATGTTATCTTTGTTCAATAATTTTCTCTAAATAGATTAACAAATATATTTTTATGGAAAGTAGGTAAATATTGTTGTACATTTTGACAACTTTTTTCACTTTGACATTTCTGTGGCGCTAGTGGGCTTGAGTCATGTGTTTGAACTACGACAAACTTTAAAACTTACAATATTAAAGCAATATTACAATATTTACATAAAATATTTATATACTCATAGCATAAAATAAATCTTTATAGAAATTAATTTTCGTTTTTATTACAGAACACCAACACTAGAAAGTTTTCATATAAATTTGTATCCATTATGTTGCCTGCCTGAGACAATGGCGAGCAGCGGGCTTTCATTTTTTAGCCAATCAGAAGCTTCATTTTAAAACTATTACTGATGACGCGATGAATTTTTTAAACCTTAATATCTCTGAACTGAATAAATTTTTAATAATTTTTTTATTGTTAATCATACTTGCTAAATATATAAATATTATTTACAACACATATTTACCATAATTTGATTATGGTTGATGAGCCTATTCTCTTATATTTACGAATTTACGAGTATTAATAATTTAGTTCGTTACAAAAAATATCCCAGCGTTCGTATAAATAAATAAAGCAACGCGAAAAATAAAGTGCATTAAAAAAATTTAAGAGCAAGATTTCTTGCAAAATATGGCAAGAATTCTTGTTCTTGCTGAACTTATTTCATGTCTTGTCTTGCTTTTTCAATGTTGAGTCTTGTCTTGTTTTTAAGCAAGACGCAAGACAAGAACAAGTCAAGACCAAGAATTACAATATTTTAAAAGAATGTTGACGTATGAAATGTCTACTTTCTTGCGCACGCACACGCAGGAAAATCTTATTTTCAATATGTGTAGGATAAATAAATCTTACACACATTCTATTTTGTGCACATTTTATCATCCACCCATTTTATCTTCCATTCATTTTATGTTCCATTCATTTTATCTTCGCCATCGTTTCATTTTTAAAACATTATAATTATACCTTTCATTCATTTTATTGCCCGAGCAATTAACATACACTTATAGATAAAATATTCAGTGTTAAATATTTCGGAAGATAAAATGTGTAAAAGATAAAATTTGTGGATGATAAAATTATTTGGTAGATAAAATGTGTGGATGATAAAATTATTTGCAAGATAAAATGTGTGTAAGATAACTCTTTTCGCGAATTAAAAGTGTGGAGAATAAAAGGTGTGCAAGATACAATGTCGAGCAATATAACATGTGTGAAGGATAAAATGTATACGCCTCGAAAATTCTAGACAATTTTCAAGACAAACTGAGACACTATTTTTACTGTATTTGAAATCAAATTCCAGTGAAGTTCATAAATGTTTCAAAAATTTAATTCTTCATTACTTATCAATACTCTACATTAGTAAAAATATTAAATTTTCAAAATAGAAATAAACTCAAACCAAATAGTATCCGTATATACAAGGTGGCCCAATGAAATTTATCAGCGCAATTTTTGGGCACTTAACATCAATTTTGCAAAAACGCTCGAACACGTCGATTTTAATAAAAAGGGGGACACCTACATGGATTAGTACCAATGGCATAACTTCAACCCTAAAATGGGTGTGGACAGCACCTCAAAAATTTTAAATGGAAAAGGGTGTCAAATATGACACAGTTCGAAAGGCCTTTCAATTCTCTTTTCAACAGTTTTTTTATTTTTCAAATTCGATCATTAGTTCCAGAGAAATATCGTTTAAAACAAATTTTATCAGGTGTTCAGAATTGCAATGAAGTAGGCTTAAACAAATGACAGAAAATAAATAAACAATTCTTTTCACAATGGCTAGCAAAAACGCCAGATCCATCACCGTTAGATTTCGGTTTTCAAGTCCTTCAATTCATTTTGACTATAGCTCGTCCAAAATAGAAAAGGACCTGTCAATCATTCTCGCGCATATAATGCAACAAACAAGTTGAAGGAGACGGCAACATCAATATAGTTCAATGTGCCGCACACTACATACTAAACGTATCGTAGACCCATGCCTGGCCTACCAGTGGCCCTGTGCAGTTCTGGGTTATAGTAGCTATACCTACCCCATGTCAACCAAGTTCAAAACTGCACTGATCCAATAAACTAGGGGCGTAAACCATAAATGGGAAAGCAATCTACCAGTGGCGTGGGATTATTTCAATAACAAATTGAATTTTTCTAAATATTTATATTTTAAAATGCATAATGTTTATGAATAACAAAAGAAAATATCACATTTATGAACATCATAAAAAAATTCTAATTAAGTAGAGGCAAATGGATTACATCGGTTTGGTCACAGACAATATTTTCCTTTGAAATAACAGCTTCTTTAATCTCTAGATTTTCAAGCCAAATTATAGTAAATGCTTTTTCTGCTACATGTAAGATTACGAATCACCCTTTCCATAAATGATTATTACCTGCTAATATAATCGTCGGCAAACCCTGTGCTGTTTTCTGTTCATTACAATTATATGTTCTTTAAATCTTAATTTCGAATTTCCTTAATATTATATAATAATTTCCTAATATAGTTTCCTCATATGAACTAGGAACTAAGTACGCCACTGGTAAAAAACGCAATGGGGGGTACCTTCTCCCATTGGTTGCTCAAAATATGAAGGAAAATGCGTCTTTCGCGCAGGTTCATTTCTATATTGGACGAGCTATAGCTTTTGCGTGACGTCTGTACATACCTACGTATCTCACATAACTCAAAAATGATTGGCCGTAGAATGTTGAAATTTTGTATATGGGACTGCTATAACATCTACTATCGGCGAAATAATTATAGTCAGTCGGAAATAAACATCAATAACTTTTACAGTAGGAGTTCGATTTTTAAAATTCATACCTCACATTAAAGCCTGAATATTCCTCTTTAATATATGTAAAAACAAAGCTATGTTTTAGTAGAATATTTATATAACATAAATAAATATTCAAAATGATCAACATTTTATACAGTTTTTTTCTTACATGCATATTAAACTTAATATTGCTCTTAAACTATACGGCCAAAAAAATTTATTTTTACATATATTGTTCTTTATACAGTACACTTTTAGACAGTACATTTTAAATGATATATTTTATTATAATAATTGTATATTTGACATAATTATAAATAATGTCTATTCGGGAAACCACTCAACGGTTTTATTTGAAATTAAAATATGTTATATAAAACATTAAATCTAAGAATATTTTATTAATTTCACGAAAGAAAACGACATTGTTTTAAAAATAATAATAATTTTCACTGCCGGTGCGTCTAAAATGTTGCCATATAACCTTAAAAAATTATTATACTCGTAAGTAATGTACATTTTTTTATATTTTATGTTTAAGTATTAATAAAAATGTGCACATTAATAAACTACTCATGTTTAAAAGCGGTATCACGGACAATAAATGAAACGCTGTCTTTTTGTTTTTATTATTATATAAACTATACTATGACAATTTTTTACTTTCTGTTTCTGCATTCCTTTTCTAGGAAGATGCATTTATAATATTCTAAAATTTGAACGTAATAAGTACATCTTGTTTATTAGTAATACTGGGTGGCGCAAAAGTTGTCACCCGATGTTCTTTGGCTGCAATTTTTTTTATGAATGAAAAACTTTGGTTCTGCTTTTTGATTATGTTTAGTTGATGTCTTAATTTTTTTCCTATTAAGTCGAGAAAATGATATCGGCCAATTGGTCGCCGCCAGAATGGATGATCATACGGGCCCGATTTATAGCATTTTCCATTACTCTTGCCAGTACTTCCGGCGATAGGTTCTCGCATTCTTGACAGATATTCTCTTTGAGGGCTTGAAAAGACTGAGGCTTGTTGACATAGACTCGTGACTTAAAGAAACCCCACAAAAAGAAGTTTGGAACGGTTAAATCGGACGACCTTGCCGGCCAGTGAAAATCACCAAAACGAGAGATTAGGCGACCCGGAAATGTAGCCCTCAGAATTTCTGTTATGGGTCGTGCAGTATGCGCCGTTGCTCCATCTTGTTGGAACCACATGTTCTCCAGTTCAAATTCATGCAATTGAGGAAGAAGAAAGTCGTTGAGCATAGCTCTGTAGCGCTCGCCGTCCACAGTAGTCGTCTTCAGCCACAGCCGCGATATTCTGAGCAGAACGGCTCCTCCGGGGCCGGCCAGACCTGGCAGCATCTCGTCTTGTACCATATTCTTCTAGGCGAGCGGCTGAACGCCGCAGTGTTTGCCCAGTTGGTGTCAGGCGACCGGGAAATCTGCGCGTAAATTCACGCTGCGCCAACACCAACGACGAATTATTCCGCGAAAAAATCGAAGTAATTAAACCGCTTTTTTGAGGAATATAGCGATTCATGTTTTATGGACATGTATTTTGCATTTGTTTACTTCACAAATGTCAAAGCAGATTTGACATTTGCCGCTATTTGCAAAAATTATAGCATGTTTCAATAGGGTGATTACTTTTGCGCCACCTTGTATAAAGTTAAACTTCCTCATAATGTGTACAACTTTAATTCTAGCATAGGGAATCGGTGTTTTTCTATTTATTTTTTTTCGAAATGTACATAAAATTAGCTTTACAATGATACCAAAATATCATTGTTTTACTTCAACCATTTCAATATGGCGACACTTTATTTTTAAAATATTTACTAATAAAAATTCATAAAAAATACTCCATAGCCAGCTATTTGAGATTTTGTTACCTGAAACTG
The DNA here is from genome assembly GCA_035578165.1 of Stenolophus ochropezus. Classification (NCBI taxonomy): domain Eukaryota; kingdom Metazoa; phylum Arthropoda; class Insecta; order Coleoptera; family Carabidae; genus Stenolophus; species Stenolophus ochropezus. The sequence continues at coordinate 806,889 of JAQOWZ010000032.1, forward strand.
AAAAAATAATGTCAAAAAATATTAGATCTACCTTTCTTGACGATGTAATGGCAGAATTTGTTATAATATGTGACAAATTGTGCAAAAAATGACGGCGGCCATTTTGAGTATTTTTAATTTTAATTTTGTTTTTTTCTATATTTACTAAGAGTTATTGTATTATGTTGATTGTTATAAGGTATTTTAAACATATTTTTTTCGTTAATTACCTAAGTTGTAAGTACATAAATATGAAAATAAATTGTCGCCATTTTGAAATGGTTGAAGTAAAACTATACTACTATATTTTCGTATCATTGTATAGCTAATTTTATGTACATTCCGAAAAAAAATTTAATAATATTGATTCCCTATGCTAGAATCAAAGTTGTACACACTTCCGCTAAAACCGGAAGTGACACAAAATTCTTACTAAGATCATTTTATGAGTCCCTTTGACTAGTTTAATTTTGTTCGGCAACATTTTTCTGTATCTCTCATAATAAACGAAATGTTCTGGGTGCCGGCCTTTCGCCAAACACCCTGTATATATCAAGAAATGAATGATGATCATTTTAAAGTTTACCGCAATTTTTTATATGGATTATTATAGAATATATATATTCGTGTTCAAAGTGAACAAATTATATTTATTTCTCCTACACGGTTACATATACACGTGTGGTTTTGGCCAATCGATTTAGAAGGTTTTGAAGTATGTATGCACTTACTGTTATTTATTACAGTTCACTGCTATATTTTTTATTGACTTGTATAAATGATAAACAATAAATAAAATTGAACCCAGTTTGGAAGTCAACCACACCTACACCGTTAAAGATACAGAGTCGAGACTATAAAATTATTAATCCTTACAGTTTTTTTAATCCCTACACAAATTTTTACTGAAATCTTACACGTGGTTTCGAAATAAATAAAGTGTATTAGATGAACCACCGTCAACACTTGATTACAAATTACAACAAAAATTACAGGGGTGTCACTCCTACACGGTTAAAGATAGAGCATTGAGACCTCAAAAATATTAATCCCCATAGTTTCTTTACCCCCTGTACAAGTTTTCTTAAAAATGCCATGAAAAATGTGCATATTAATCAAAGATTGATGTTTAAAAGCGATATCACCAACAATAAATGACATGCTGTCTTCTTGTGTTTATTATTATGTAAACCTATTAGGGTTGTTTATGCTTTTCTGATTTTTTTATATGTTAATCTATATTTAAAAATATGACATACGTATTTTTTTATTTTGCAAAAAAATACTGCATATAGCAATAAAAAATTCACAAAGTTCCAAAAATATACTCTCGCGAAAAACAGTAGTATAAAGTGACGTCACGCTCACTGCTTAGAAAGAGAAGTCTGGAATGAGTGAAACAGGCGTAGTGATAATACCTGCCGTATTTCGAATGATGTATGAAAAGATAAACGTTCTTCACAACTACTTGTTTACGACTGTTGTGCGCATGCGTTAGTCGTACGGCTTTCGTCAGCAAAATAGCGTTCGTTTTGAACACAGTGAATTTTTAATTGATAATTAGTAATATTAAAATGTCAATAATTTAACATTTTTCTATTTTAGTATATTCTATTCGACACTAAAATTAAGATGCAACATGTTTTTTTAAAAAAGCAGCATACTGAAACAGGCCTATACTGTGACACTTTGTCTTTGAATTTATAAGATAATGATTCGTTTTCAATTAAAACTGATTTTTGGACTTCCATTATCTTTATTGCTACACACACATACACACATAACACAACGTTTCGGTAACTCACGATATGTTACCGTCATCAGGTGAACTGATACTAGTAGTTAGTTAGTAGTAGTTATTTTAGTATCAGTTCACCTGATGACGGTAAGGCTGCCGCCACACTTGCGGCAGAGCCGCGCGGCGCTGCCGCTGCGGCGTGGCCGCTCTACGTACAATTCTTATGAGAGATGACACATTTGCGGTTACGCCGCGACGCGTGTGTTGCATTGTTTCTTATGGACCTGTTCACATTTGCGGCGCGGCCGCTACTCGACTTCACTAGATTCTCTGTTTATATTTCATTCTGCATGTATTCATCACGTCGTCATATTTGACACCGAAAAATTTATTTTGGCGGTCCAGAGCCATGAAGCGATTTGGAATGTATCAAGCCGGGACTACAGCAACAGAGATTATAAAATTAAATGTTGGGAGGAAATATCAAAGAACGTATACGCAGATTGGGAAACTTTGAGTATTGAGGAGAGGCGGGAAAATAGTTATTTGTGTACCAAGGTTGTAAAAGTAATCTTTTTGGGCCGAAACCGAAATTTGCAGCCGAGGCAAAGCCGAGGCTACAAATCAGATGAGGCCCAAAAAGAACTTTTAGCCGAGGTGCACACAACATTTTTTAGGCGATTACAATAAGAAATTATGAATTTTCATTCAAAATCAATTTTTGACATCTGTCAAAATTTACTTTACGGCCGCATTTACTTTACGGCCGCATTTACCTTACGGCCGCATTTACTTTACGGCCGCTATTTTTACTCGCAAATTCATTACTTTTTCATTAATATTTGTAAAGGAATAGTTACAATTTTACTTACATTTGTTATTATATTCTAAAATAATTAATCACATTAATATGAACTATGTAAATCAATAATGAACATACAAGCGGCCAAAAATTTTGACGTTGACAGATGTCAAATAAAAATTGATACTTTAAGGTTGCAAACAGATACGAAAAACAACAATTTATGTACCAGCCGCCTAAAAAGGTATATTTACAAAAATTTTCTGGGTATTTTCGTAACTCTCCGTACAAAAAACTAAATTGCCCAAAACTAATTCGTCTCATATTTAATGGATGAACCCAGTATTGTCTTTTACGTTTAGTTCTTTTATGTAGGGCATAAATTACACATACAAGCTCCTTCGTACACATCGACATTTTGTTATCTGAAATTTTTGTTAGAAAATAACATAAGTTGGCGGTTATGCCGCCAAGTGTGAACGAGCAAAATTCTCGACGCGGCCACGCCGCAACGGCAGTGCCGCGCAGCTCTGCCGCAAGTGTGGCGCCAGCCTAACATATCGTGAGTTACCGAAACGTTGTGTTATAGTTTATAGTGTATGTGTGTATGTGTGTGTAGCAATAAAGATAATAGAAGTCCAAAAATCAGTTTTATTTGAAAATACTATGACACGTTTTTACTTTCTGTTTGTACATTCCTTTTCTAAGAAGATGTATTTATAATATTCTAAAATTTAAATGTAATTGTACACATTCATTAATAATTTAAAGTTAAACTTCCTCATATTCGAATTCGTATCAAAAATGTTGTTTTTATACAGGGTGTAACAGCTAAACGAGCTACCTCAAATAATTTCTATATTATTAAAGATACAATAAAATGCTATAAGACAATTTTATAGAGGGCCAAGGGGAACATCCGATTAGGGAAGAAAATATTGTTTTAAACCAGTGACTCTCAAGTTACAACACAAAGTTATATTTTCTTAAATGGGATAGTATGTTTTTTTATGTCTATTCGATAGAGTATTTTTTTCTGAATTCAATCATGTATTCATTTTATACCCTAACATAACAAAAATATTGAGAAAAATGCATTTGAAATTTAAATAAATCTATTTTTTTATTTATTTTTCAGTAGGCTATGTATAAAAAACAAAAACTGCTATCTGTCAGTTTCAATTATTTAGTATTTCAAATGCATTTTTCTCAATATTTCTGTTATTTTAGGGTATAAAATGAATACATGATTGAATTCAGAAAAAAATACTCTATCGAATAGACATAAAAAACAAACAATCCCATTTAAGAAAATATAACTTTGTGTTGTAACTTGAGAGCCACTGGTTTAAAAAAATATTTTCTTCACTAATCGGATGTCCCCCTTGGCCCTCTATAAAATTGTCTTATAGAATTTCATTGTATCTTTAATAATATAGAGCTTATTTGAGGTAGCTCGTTTAGCTGTTACACCCTGTATATTTATTGTATTATTTTTGAAATGGCTGTACTTAAACAATCCTTATGTTTTATATCTATCAAGAAATAAATAATGATCATTTTAAAGTTTACCACAATTTTTTAAATGAATTATTATAGAATATATTTACGTTCAAACTGAACTGACTATAATAGGTTTCCAAGATTTTTTGATTTTTTTATATGATAAACTTTGAAACAAAATATTGGACCCATATTTTTTTATTTTTCCAGAAAGTTGATAGTATCCGAGAAAAAAATTAATAAAGTTTACGGACAATGGATGTGACGTCATTCCCCTGACTAGAAAAAGATAGTCCATGTGCGCTATGAGATAGAACTATAAGTAGCTAAAAAACTGAAGTGAAGTTAGGCTACGAGTACCGCTTAAATTCAAACATTGAATATAAACATAACCTGCTTTCGTGATTCATGCTTTCGATAGATGCATTTACCAGTTACCATGTGTGTGTGTTCTCATATATTTTGAAAACCAGGCAGGATATAAATATCAGGTACTGAATTTATAATAATATTTAATGAAAAAAGAATGTACTTATACATAAAGTATTTTATTTTAGTTATGAATGAATATTATTTAGATTTTCTTGCTATCGCTGCTTTTATATTTGCAATTTTCCTTGTGGCTATTATTGTTAAGTATTGTTTTATACCTGTTGCACTGTCATTTTATCACATGAAGCTAGCTATTGGGGGCAGTGTTGCGAACCGGTGAAATTAAAACTTATATACTTATAGTTGGCAACACTGATCAGGGAAATGACGTCACAAGGTCATTTAAATAAAATTTTAATTTCAATTTTTAAATAAAGTATTCAACAATTACATATTATTTTAGTTTTATTACAATATACTCACGACCAACATTGATATGCAGAATATATATTTTAAAAAGGCGTTGTATTGGAAACCCCCATTATTCTTCGATCGTATAAGCATACAAAATTTCAAAATGTCTTAAATTTATATTATTTAATATTGTCTGTAACAGTTTAAATCCCTTCTCAACTTTATTAGCTTCGTCCTAAACAGACTCAAACTATTTTAAAACATTTTAACTTAATTCTAAATAAATTGGCACTGTTTTAAATGTTGTACAAGTGTCTTAACTTTTTTTAAATCTGTACAATCATTTTAAATTCATTATAAACCAACCGTCACTGTTCTAAACACTAAAATAATTCCAAACGTTTTCAAACTGTTTTAAACCACATAAAACTGTTTTAACTTAATCCCAAACAACATGAACCTGTTTTAAACTCAAAATATTATTAATTATATGTTGTAAAACACTTACTGAATTGCAAAGAGTGTATTTAATAGTTGGGTAATTCATTTCACAATAAAATATCTAGGAAATATAATTTTACAAACATTCTAAACCATTTCTAAATGACAACTGAGCAGTACATGCTTTTAAAAGGATATAGAATCCTTACAAACGCAAGGATACTACGCTACAATCCTTATCCACCCGAAATGTTGCTCTAAATATAAAGTGCATTTCTGCCTCTCGCCTATATACAGGGTGGAAATGAACAGTGTCATAAATTTAAGGTTGAGTAGTATGACATGTGTAGATTACGAAAATGAAAGAATGGGGTCATTTCAAAAAATATATACATATATGGAATCTACGACACTTACTATGCATATTGCAATATAATGTACGCCGAAATATAATACTTTTCATTCATAACTTTGTTATAAGATATTCGCGCTGCGAAATTCGTGACGTCACGAATCAAAAACTCACACAAAGATACATCTCACACATACACGTACACCGAGGCGCTACAAGTTGAACGTCAGTGTAACGCAGGAAGTATAATTTTATTCTTTGTGATGTAAAGTAACCTAAACTTTATATAGTTGTCAGAGGAAAAGTACGCAGGTTTTTGTTTTGTTTATTTTAGTGTAGAACTACAGGTTTGTAAGCGTGAAATATAATTGAAATTACATCAGAGTGTAATATATTTATATATTTAGGTCATCTAACCTAATCATTCTGATTCGTGACGTATTGGCAAATGGCGTCCTGTTGAGATTTGAAATCGAAGTCTAATTTCAAAAAATTATATCTACAAAACAATGTACCCAAATGACATGAAAATATTATTTACATATATTGTAGACGGTAGACTTTCAGGAAAAAAATAAAACAGAAAATGTGAAATGACCCCATTGTGTAAAAATTCGAAACACGAAATATCGACTTCCCTTAAGGAAACTTTTTTAATGCCGTTTTAATTCACATTTCATTAAAAATATGTTTATGAAAAATATGTACATTCAAAATTAATTGTATAAGATATTATACACATGTCATCATACTCTCCCTTAAATTTATGACATTAAGTTCATTTCCACCCTGTATAGATAAGGGAGCTATTGTTTTTGATCAAATTTATCCAATGTGAGTTTTCAACATATGAGCACGAATTAGGGTCACTAAAATACGATTTTACTATTTTTACCCTCATGTCTGTATATCTGTGTATGTCCGTGTGTGTGTCTGTGACGATTTTTCGTCCTCGATAACTCCAATGCGATACATGTAAAAAATAAATATTTGGTATTTGAGACTTATATTCAAATATGATGAACTGATTAGATTTTGACCACAATTGGTTAACCGGAAGTAGAACTTTACTTGAAGCTTTAAACAGTTTTTCCTAAAAATACGCCTTTAAATTACATTTTTTCGCAAATTACGTTTTTATTTAATATAAAGATTATTTAATTTTCTACCGGTCTGCATACTTACACTTATATATATATATATATATATATATATATATATATATATATATATATACAGTGTGTGCAAGGAAATGCGGAACATAGGACTTTAAGGCTGCCGTCCAATCGGGCTTGACAAACTATTCCGCTACGCGGCGACACTATCATCATCATGACATCAAAATTATTTCCATGCACTAGACCCCTTCTTTGCCTGAATTATTAAAGATAGGACGCCTGGGGTTCATTACGAAATATTATTTTTATATGTGCCAAGTTTGTGTCTTTAATGCGAGAGAGAGAATGTCACTGAAAAAGTCAATCGAACACACTAAAGACAACATTTTTTTTACCAATAATATATTTATTGAAATAATACTATGACAAATTCAATCATTTTTTGGTAACCGGTATCAATACAATAAACAACAACTTTTTTTGACAGTTATAGAAAATAGAAGTTCATGATACACGTATATTATATAAAAACGTACAAGTGTAAAACAAACACATTGCATATGGCATACGTATCATACAATATTTTTTGTATGATTTATTATGAATTTCTTTATTAAAACTATTTGACAGTAGACGTGATTAGTATTTATCTTAAAAAATCACATTATTTTTTTTTCTACTCCTGCTTTGAAAATACAATTTTCTGGTTTGTTTTTCATGTTAAAAGTGACTCTTTGCAGCACTAATAAATGTTTGTTGCATTGTTGCTGCCATGGATACGCATCACTTGCGCATCACAAATACAAAATTTGCAATAAATGTCAAATTATGTTTAAAAAATAATTTTTTATTTCCTTATTTTTTATCTTGCAGGAGTAGAAAAAATAGAGTGTATAACACGTGTTGAAAGTCCTTTGTCGAACACAAACGATTGCAGCCTGAGCGAAAAGATAGACTTTCAGCACTTGATATACAAATAACTATTTCATGACTACAATCACCATTGAACCACAAAACAAAAATAAAATTATCTGTCATTCTGACATGAATGTCAATTCTAAATAAAAATTGTTGTTTTATGGTAAAAATGAGTCCAAATGAGAGTGACGGTGAAATATTACAAGGTAATCGAAGTAAGAAAAAAAGCCATTGATGATACATGCGACAAAAAACAATCATTTGGCGGGTTGATAGTGGTCATGTAAATAACAACTTCTCATGACAGTTTTCGAAAAATAGTTACTTGTGTATCAAGGTTCTAAAAGTAATCTTTTTTGGCCGAACCCGAAGTTTGCAGCCGAGGCTACAAATCAGATAAGGCCCAAAAAGAACTTTTAGCCGAGGTGCACACAACATTTTTTAGGCGATTACAACAAGAAATTATAAATTTTCATTCAAAATCAATTTTTGATATTCGTCAAAATTTACTTTACGGCCGCAATTACTTTACGGCCGCTATTTTTACTCGCAAATTCATTACTTTTTTATTAATATTTGTAAATGAATAGTTAAAATTTTAGTTACACTTGTTATTATATTCTAAAATAATTTATCACATTAATATTAACTATGTAAATCAATAATGAACAAACAAGCGGCTAAAAATTTGGACTTTGACAGATGTCAAATAAAAATTGTTATTTTAAGATTGCCAGCAGATACGAAAAACAACAATTTATGTACCAGCCGCCTAAAAAAGTCTTTTACATCCAGGAAATAATGGGTCGCAATTTAATCAAATTTGTCATTTTAGTGTATTTGTTGCTTTCTAACTTCATTTTAATAGCATTAAGCAACGACGTATTGAAATATTTACTTGAAAAATTGATATTTAAAACATTTGCTTGATTTCTGCTGTCAACTAACTGTCATCTGTCAAAAAATATTTGATTTGATAAATGTTACAATTTTTTTTTGAATTTTTACTAATTTTGGAACGTAATTTTCGACAAAATGCCTTTTTATACTTGATTGCGAAATGCTTTTGCATTCTCGATTTTTTTTTGCTCGCTGTGCCCGCAAAAAGTTTTAATCTCGAATGCAAAGTGACATTTCACAATCTATAATCAAAAATAACTATAAAATATTCTTCTTTAATCATATAAAATATACGAGTATAAAAATTAAAGTTCGAAGCGCAGCTGAGAGCTTAAATTATATTAGAGCGGCAATACTATTTTGCACTCGTGGTACACACATTATTTTTCCTTCAACAACTTTCAATATTAAAATAAAAATATTTAATGACATAAGTACAATATTCAAACATGCTTTATTTGCTAACAATGATAAGTAATTAAGTGACATATATAATCCTCACATTTTATTTTATAATCAACATTCATTTTCTAATAAATGAAAAACAGTTCATTTTTTCTTCAATAAAATATATTATTGTTTCAAAAAATCCACTAAGTAATAAAAAAGTGTAATAAAATAAATTTCTCTAAATAAAAATTAATAAAAGTTCAAAATTATCAGTATTGAAATATTCTAGAATGCACATAAAAAAACAAATTAATAATCATCCGACGGACTTCTTATAAAAATATATACATACAACAATATTTGATCTGACCCTTCCGTATTGTATTAGAAAAAATAAGGGTGAAGATGAACCCTCCCACTTTCTGCGTTTACTGCGATAAGTGCAAGTAATTGTCCAACTGAATACTGTTTACTTTTAAGCGAAGCTACATGTGCAACACAATTGGCTCACCATATTATAAGGAAAGTAGTTTTTTTTCAGGTAGTACGACCTCTCACGCCAAACCTCTGAACTAAATTAACATTACGTCTTTTGGGAAAATCGTAATTCCACTCCCATTTCCAAATGAGACATTATTATTTAAAAACTTTTGTCTTACTGAATTTGTTATTTTTTATTCTAGGGGCAGACATATTTAATTTTTTATAAAGTATGCAAATAATAATTTTCATTTCAATTTTCGGACATAACAAATAATAAAAAAAAAAAAAAATATGTCTGCCCCTAGATACAGTATCCTAATATTACATATCAAAATTTCAAAACATTTCATCCATTAGTTTTCAAATGCAAGTAGTATTACGAATTCAACACTTCAAACGGCAGCCTTAACATGGGATTTCAAAAAATTGCGGATACTCTCTCTTCTGATAGATTTAGAACAAAACTGCAAGAGTACAAAGTTGTTCAGAATTAAATTCTACGTCAGATAAAATCATAATTGTTGCAACAGCACGTCTGCAGTACGAGATATATTAAATATAAAATGTTATACAATTAATATCAACAGTACTAAATACAACTTTGAGTCCCATATGAAAGTTGAAATTTAGTACGAATTACTCAAAAAGTGTTCGAGCTACAAAAATTTTGAGAACCGCTGTCAATTCTAGAAAGAAAACTAGAAACTTGTATGAATTGAAACAATAAGTCAAAAAGTAAATTTTTCAAAATCAGCATTTTGTTCATATTTAGTGGACTATGCATGTTTTGGGGAAAATAAATACATGATAGAAATGGGCAACTAATGCGGCAACTTTGCCCCAATTTAACCCACTTCGTATCTCTTACGGTTCTCCACATCCCACTGCTTACCCTCTTAAAGCGGACACCCTGTATGTATCTGTATATCGTATATTAATGTTTTTTTTTATTTTGGCCCCGGTACTTATAAAGAGCACGAGCCGCTACTGTAAATATTTAATACAGGATTATTTGTTTCATTTATAAAAACTTTCTGAAGTTTAAGATTCTTAAAAACAGTTAATTAAAAATTATTAATAAGTTTTAATCTTTCAAATATGCAAGGAAAATATTTTACGAAAAATAAAAAAATACGTAACCAATATTAAAGATTAATACCGTGAATATTTTTTAACGTGACACATGGAGATTATTATAACCATAGTTACGACTTGATATTTGATTGACAGCAATTTATACTTGCTTGTCTCATTTTAAATGAAACATACGGAATTAATTTGACAGTATTAAATTTTAATATTGTAAGAAATTACAAAATAAATAACTAATAAACCAACTAACAAATAAGTAAGTATAATAACGAACAATTAAACAATAATTACAATAAATTTTCAAAAATCCATCCATTATCTGGTAAACAATGAATCAATCTGCTATAAAACTTTTGAATTGTAATATATTAAAAAATGATTTAAATTTTAACTTTTAATTGATCTTATTTTTGAAGATTTTCCCTGATAGAAACTTCTGATTTTAAAGATCACCAATAAAAAGTATCTAGATGTGTAAAATCGAGTGATCTAGCAGACCTTTTTACTATACTACCATTTCCTCTAAATCTAAAGTGATTAATGATTCTTAAAATTGTTGTTGTACTTGGGGTAAGCCTATCAGAAAATTCTATAACCCAAAAATCAAATGTCAAATTCGTTCCCTACGTTTCATTGTAAATGTGACAAGCAAGTATAAATTGCTGTCAATCAAATATCAAGTCGTAACCATGGATGTAATAAATCCCATGTTTCGTGTTAAAAAATATTCACGGTATATAAAAAAAAATCAAAAAAATCTGATGTCCAACACATACCTCCCGCCACTGTAGATATATATTCTACATGTTTTTCAGTACATTCAATTTGTAGTTTCATAATTAGTTTGTTATTGTAGTTCAGAATATTTTTAATTCATTTCATACCTAAAAATTCCTTCATAAAATTTGTATGTCCAAAAAAACAGCAATTTTTGATGTTACTAAAACCTGAACTTACCTTGATTCACACATGCAAATATATTCCTTATGCATATTTCTTCCATCTTTTTTAATTTTAAAATAAAACTACTTCATATTTACTCATTTTGTCTTTTAAACTCACTTACATCAAATTTGACATCATATGTCAAATTCTGTGAACATATGAATAACTCATTTGTTTTGTACATTCGAGTGTTAATGGTTGCATAGTATACCATGTGTTTATATATAATCTTGTCAATTATTTTTATAAAATAAATTAATTCTACAATCAATGCCTATAATGTATGAGCTTACTGTGTTTATACATATCATATATGACATTTCGCATTGCACATTGCTTAAAATCACACATGTCACCTTTATTAGTTTTAGATATAATTTTAGTCACAGTTGTAAGACTAATTCCTAATGCGGCTGCCGTACGATTAAAAAAACAATTACATGTATATAATTATTTTAATTACTTCTTTTGCAGCTGGTAATGGTATGGTTGGGCCTTGATTGTCACGTTCTTGTTCAAAATATCTTATAACAAAATTAACCATTTTAAATGCACAACTTCCTAAATGTTTATACATTTTTAAAAATAATATTATTTTTTGACATTTCGAGAATAGCAACGTTGTACAGGATTGCCAACCATTGATTAGTAAAAGGCATTAAGTTCCGTGTATTTTATTGGGTATATGCTATACTCTGTTTTTAAACTATAGACAGGAACTAGGAATCCTAGTGAGAAAATAAAAGCCTGTGATTGGCTGCTGCACCATTTCTTGAAGCCGCATTTAACCAGACGAAATTTCAGGTTAACCTTCTCAAACGTAATTGAAACGTCAAACTCTCGGAAGTTGTCAAATCAATTGTTGAATTTGCACGTGTTTTTTGTTTCATTGCTCTTTTTGTGACATTTCACGAATAAAACCAGTTCTTTTCAGAACTATTAGTATTTCACTAACGCTGTGTAAGCAGATTATCTATCATAGTTTTGGATGATGAAAATATAGCCTGGAAAATATAAATTCTGACGTGACCTTCATTTTGATATTTCATTTCTCCCGCCAAATAAATCTAGTGTTTTTTTTTTTGGTAACTTCTAGCGGTGTAAATGTGACTTCGTCTAGTGCTGTCTATAGTTTAAAAACGAAGTATAGCGCTAGGGATAGTAACATTGCTCTTTTGGTTACAATTTACTATATTTAATATTTAATAATAACGTAATTTGTGAAAAAATGGTATTAAGAGGTATTTTTTAGAAAAAAACTGTTTAAAGCTTCAAGTAAAGTACTACTTCCGTTTAACCAATTGTAGTCAAAATCTAATCAGTTCATCATTTTTGAATATAAGTCTTAAATACCAAATATTATATTTTATCGTCAAACACATACACACACACACACACACACACGGACATACAGACATCACGGTGAAAATAGTAAAATGATATTCTAGGGAGTCTAATTCGTGTTCATATATTGAAAACTCACACTGGAGAAATCTGACCAAAAACAATACCTCCCTTATCTATACAGGGTGTTCCATTTAAGCGTGCCACCATTGCTATCTCGAGAACTATAAGAGCTACGAGGTTGGTTAAATTAGCAAAGAACCACCATTTTACAACACTAATACAATGAGCAAAAAAAAATTATTTTCAATCAGTGGTTCTCAAAATACGGGGCACAACTTTCTTATTTTAAATGGGAACGTATGTTTAATTTTAGGTTATTCGATAGAGTATTTTTTTCTGAATTCAGCGATATAAACATATCATATACTATTATAACAAAATAATTGATAAAAATGCATGTTAAATTTATATGTATTTTATTTATATCTGGCTGAAACAAGAGTGCTATGGTTAGAAAACATAGACATGTAGTTCTGTCTAACATTGTTTGATTATTTTTTGTTAAATTTTATTTTCTTAAACTGTCAGTTTTAAGAAGAAAATGAATTGTTTTCTATCCAAAGCACTCTTATTTCAGCCAGATATAAATAAAATACAAATAAATCTATTATGCATTTTTCTCAGTTATTTTGTTATATTAGTATATGATATATTTATATCGTTGAATTCAGAAAAAAATACTCTATCGAATAACCTAAAAATAAACATACGTTCCTATTTAAAATAAGAAAGTTGTGTCCCGTATTTTGAGAACCACTGGTTCAATTTTGTTTGCTCATTGTATTAGTGTTGTAAAATGGTGGTTGTTTGCTAATTTAACCAACCTCGTAGCTCTTATAGTTCTCGAGATAGCAATGGTGGCACGCTTAAATGGAACACCCTGTATATTGATAGGCGGGAGGTAAAAAGCGTGGAGAACCCCATCCTAATAAATAACTGTACCAATTATCTATGTTCGTCACTTTTCCGTGATTTCAGGAAAGAATTTATAAGGACGACGCCTGAAAATTTAATTTATTTCAGAAAGCGTCGCATGGAGTCTAAATATATACATAATCCTTCATATTCCCCACAGTAAGCTCTTAGAAATTGTGTTATAACGTAGCTTATACAACTTAGTAAAATATCGTAAAAAAATCATGTTTCAGGTTTGCCACTCGTACACGGTTAAAGGTAGAGCCTCGAGACCTTAAAATTTTTAATCCTTACACTTTCTTCCCCCCCCCCCCCCTGTACCAATTTTCACTAAAATCCCCCCCGTGGTTGGGGAATGAATAAATAAAATGTTCTTCGATAGTTTATGTGGTGGAAAATAGTTTTTATCTACTCTCACACTATAATGAACTCATTATTATTGTTATTGTATGTGATGTGTGTCATTATGAAATCGTATGTTAAAAAACCAAATCGTGTGTAAAAGAACAATGTAAATTAAGTGGCACTTTCATTATTAAACGATTTCTGTTAACAAATGAAAAACATGTTTTGACACAATGGTCATGTACAACACCCGTTAGTACAACCAACGATACATTATCGTAGAAAAATATTATTATCGTACATTTACATTCTATACAATATATTTTAAATGTTAGAAATTTGTACGCTAGTTTTATTTTTCAAATAGGTAATATTTTACCGCTGTCAGCTTTGAGGAATACTGAACGCAACCCAGTATATTGTTTACCTGTGTTGCTGTGTGCGTTGGGTATGTTTACAATCATCGGTAAAAAATGAATTACATACTTTATTGTAGATATAAGGATATTTTATCATTTAGGTTTCGTTATTTTAGACAGAATTGATTTTAAAATAATGAAGAAGAAATTTGTTAACCTCCCAGAAGTAGCTCATATAGCAAACAATATAACCTCAAATTTGCTGCCTGTTTACCTTTTTACATTTCTATTTATTTTTTGTAATTGGTACGTAGATAAAATATTGTATGACACTCATGTGTGAAGGATTTTTAAGCACTCATTATGATAAAGACACCCTTAAACCCCGAAACTCATGCATAAAAGTACTTCTTCCCCCACTAGTATCATAAATCACTATTGTATGTTAAATCGCTAAGATCGGATGTTCATCACCCTGTATCAAAAAATAATATATCCGTATTTTTTAAAATTATTAATTTGATGTAATTTTAAAGTACAACGTTTTACTACAGAATAGTTACACACAATCACACACCGCGATCAAAAACATTTATAGAATTCAAATAAACTACAACGCGTAACTCGATTCTATATAAACTCTAAATTCTTACTTTTCTAATTTACAAACAATTTTAAAATTCTTTTTACATCGATCTACAAATCAATATTAATCAACACAGAATATAATAAAAACTACCTACAAATTTACACCACGATGAGAGAGCCTTTACACACAGTAAAACAACGAATTGGTTATTTCACTAAGAAATACCAAGGTATGTCTGACGATTCAGTCAAGACATCCACAACAGTCGAATACTACAACAAGAGAGAGAGATTTCGAACTTCAGAGCACCATTTAATGGTAAAAATCCACAAGTAATAAATAAAAACGAATACAATATATTACAAACTTGGAGAAATGTTTTTGACATTTTCTTTACCACCTGACGGGTTTTTGCTAGACTTAAGACAGTTATAAAGGGCCTTAATCTAATTCTAAACAAGTTTGAATAATCTTTGGAAACGTTTGAAATAGTTTGAGTGTGTGTAAGGTTAAGTTAAAACAATGAGGAATGGAAGTGCAACTATTTGAGACGTTTTAGAACAGTTGAAACCATTCAGCCCTGTTTAAAACAGTTTCAGGTACTTATGTTATTCTGAATCTTTTTTCCGTAATGTCCTTTCTAAAGCATATTTCACCGATTTCACAATCCATTGAACCGAATCTTTTGATGAAATGTCTTCGAAATCTTACAACAAAGAATCTTTAAAGACTTAAAGGATGTAGTTTAGAACACCATCTCAGTTCCGAAAGAAACACAACTTTTTTTAATATAGTTTTCCTACGAATATCAAAAAGAAAACTAATGTTTGCAATGGCAATGTACTTTTCTACTTCCGTTTAATAAAATACTCTAATTTCAGTTAGTGAAATAATAACATTACTATGTCACTGGAAACGAAAATGGAAAGTAGACTTATATAGAGAAATTAACAGCTAGAAAAATATAGAAATTAGTTTTTATTTTCTTTATAAATATTAATAAGACAGTTATTATATTATCATATTTCACAATTTAAATAATTTCAATGATAAATTTATTTATCCAACACCGTGTAATTATAACGATATAAGTAGTTTTTTTTAGTTACAATATTATTAATATGCGCGGGTAGCAGTATTTTATTTACTCGCTGGTGGCAGCACTAGTAGCTTCGTGCCATCTAGTGAAGTTGATACGCACTAGGTATATTTGTAGAGTGTCCGCCATTTTAGAGATTTGCATAAGGTTATTTTTGGGCAAGGCAGTTCGTGCATAAGGCAGGTTTTGAAGATTATAGGAATGCGTAAGTCGGTGAATGAGAAAGCAGTGTTTGCATAAGACTGTGTTCAGACTTTGTAGTTTTTTAGTTTTTAGTTAAAGAAAGTAGGTCATAAGTCACTAGTGAGTTAATAGTTTTTTACATAACAAGCGTGGAAAGTGGAAAATAGCAAGCGTGTGTAGAGATTGAAGAACGAGGCGTGTAGCGCCGAGTGATTTAATACACGAGCGTTGCTCTGCACTTTCAAGCGAGTTATGTACACTATTTTTCAGACGATCACAAAATATTATAATAAAAACAGGATTTATACAAAAGTGTCAGTGTCAAACACAACTCACGAAAACATTAACGTTTGGGTTTGAGGTTAAGTATCACTAGTTAACCGGAAACTGATTTGGAAGTCTAGTACGTATTATTTGAACAATTAGTAAAACTATCAGTACATTTTGACTCTTTATTTTTGTTATTAATTTACTACCAATTTTAAAATCGTAGTTTTAAGCAAATTTTCATTAATTTTGATACATTTCATTATCAAAATTCCATCTACTGACCACTAATCGTCATATCCGGTTATATAACACACTAGTGTGTTATTATAACACACGCCGTGTACTATGTTACATTTTCTGGTGTTAATTACAGTGTAAATATGGCTACTTTCATATGTGGTCGTCTGAAAATATATTAGCTCACTGTTTTTTGGTTCGTATCATAGTAACTACGTTATAAAACCTTCTCTACACTATTTTGTTCCTAAATGTCATTTCGAAATTCCATCTGTCAAAAATCTTATATGTATTTTATATGAATGATTAAAATGTGTTGGATAAAATGTTGTATGGCACGTGTGTTAATTACCTAAGTCACTTGAAAAAATACCAAAACGGCCTCGTGAGCTAAACATTTCCCACCTGACTTATCTGTAATGTAACACACTTGTACCATAAATAACTATTATATCGTTTATCTATTTATAACAATTTTGTTATAGTAACTTATGCACTAAGTTAAGGAATCCTTTGTATTGTCGTTTTACCTCCCGCGTCCCGCCTATCAGTGTATAGATAAGGGAGGTATTGTTTTTGGTCAAATGTCTCCAGTGTGAGTTTTTAACATATGAGCACGAATTAGACTCCCTACAATACGATTTTACTATTTTTGCCTTGATGTCTGTGTATATCCGTGAGTGTGTCTATGACGAATTTTCGTCCACGATAACTCCAATACGATACATGTAAAAAATATAACAATACGATACATGTAAAAAATATAATATTTAGTATTTAACAGATATATTCAAATATGATGAACTGATTAGATTTTGATTAAAATTGGTTAACCGGAAGTAGTTCTTTACTTGAAGCGTTAAACCGTTTTTCCTAAAAAATACCTCTAAATACATTTTTTTTTGCAAATTACCTTATTATTAAATATAAAGAATTTTTAATTTTCTACCGATCTGCATAATTATGTTAATTATCTCTTATAAAAGTTTTATTATTTTACATATACTATAGTTGATGGCAGATGTAGATATTTCTAAAAAGTCAGGTTTACAAGATACGACTATCAACTTTTATTTTTCAAATGGCAACCTATAATAATTTTAATAAAATAGAAACCGCCATTTTTTTCTCTTTTCAACGATGTATTAACTTTTATTAATGTATTTGAAAAATTTCGAGAAAATAACTTTAAAAGATAAAATATATAAATATGAAATAGTTTCATTGTAAAATTAAAAAATCTGATGTGTCCAACACAATACTTCCTGCCACTGTAATATTCTATTTTTGTCAATACATTTAATTTGTAGTTTTAAAATTAGTTTGTTATTGCAGGATCAGAATATTTTTAATTCATTTCATATCTAAAATTTCCTTCATAAAATTTCTATGACCAATATGACAGCTATTTTTGACGGTACTAAAATCGGAACTGAACTTACCTTGATTCATGCATGCAAATATATTCCTTATATATTTCTTACATTTTTATTAATTTTACAATAAAACTACCTACTTCATATTTACTTATTTTATCTTATAAACTAACTTACATTAAATTTGACATCACATGTCAAATTTTGTGAACATATGAATAATTCATGTGTTTTATCGAAATTCCTCAGCCTAAACGATATGTAAAATTATTATAATTTATATTTTTTTTTTTCTATCTAGCTGGAAGTTATATATAAACGTAATTATGCATATCGGTAGAAAATTAAAAATTCTTTATATTTAAGGTTTTTTTTTTTGGAAAAACTGTATAAAGCTTCAAGTAAAGTACTACTTCCGGTTAACCAATTGTAGTCAAAATCTAATCAGTTCATCATATTTGAATATAAGTCTTAAATACCAAATATATTTTTTACATGTATCATATTGGAGTTATCGTGGACGAAAAATCGTCACAGACACACACACACAGACACACGGACATACAGACATCACGGTAAAAATAGTAAAATCGTATTCTAGGAACCCTAATTCGTGCTCATATGTTGAAAACTCACACTCGAGAAATCTGACCAAAAACAATGCCTCCCTTATCTATATATTGATAGGCGGGAGGTAAAAAGATGGAAGAAATATATAATGAATAGCTGTTTTTTTGTCATACAAATTTTATGAAGGAAATTTTAGGTATGAAATGAATTAAAAATATTCTAAACTGCAATAACAAACTAACATTAAAATTACAAATTGAATGTACTAAAAAACTTATGTAGAATACATTACAACAGGGGCGGGAGGTAATGTGTTGGACACAGCAGATTTTTTTTAAATAAAAAATAAATCATCTCTAAAGGAAACCAAATTGACAGTTGTAGAAAATATGTTAAAGCAGATGTTTCTGTCTTAAAAAAGCCATGAGCTGTCTGTTCATTTTGGAAACATTTATCTTCCAAAGAAGATTTCTTGCTGTATTGTTCATTTGCGTTATTCAAATTCGTGTTTTGTGTCATAAAGTCGTTAACTGCTTTCATAAAGGCTGTATTACACGATAAAAGATAACTAAATTAGCCTGAAAAGCCTCAATTAATCGGGGAAATCTTAAGATGTCCGGAAAAGAAAGAAAATTCAATTAGGACATTACAAAACTTTATATACAGAGCTGTATTTACAGATTCTCTTGAATCAGAGCTGAAATGTATCTCTATATTTAAATCTTTTTCGTGATTTAGATCATTTTAATGATTTAAATCAATGTATTTAAGATATTTATGTTTCAAATGATTTATGATTTAAGATTTAAATATTTTTCAAAATGATTTAATATCTTTCTTCAACAAATCATGATTTAAATCTTTTTGAAAAAGATTTAAATATTTTTTGTGATTTAAATCTTTTGAAATGATTTAGATCGTTTGAAATGATTTAGATCTTTTGAAATTAATTAAATCATTTAAAATGTACTTGAAAAGTTTTGAAAATTTAGTGTTACTTAAGGCTAATAAAAAATTTCAAATTGTAAATTTCAATCACATTGCACTGAATGCTAGACTCTAAAAGAAAAATAGACGATTATTTTTCTACTGTGCTAGTTTGCTTCTAGTGCTACTGCATATAAATAATCTGTTTTGTTTTTTTATTAATTATTATTATTTTAATGCTACTGTTTGGTTATATATTTACCGTTTATTTATCTTGAAATTTACTTATGAATCATAATAGTATATTACATAACGAGAGTTGTAAGAATCACATTACGCACGAAGTGGTAAAGTTACGCACGAGCTGCCAGGTTAGTATGTAATTTCTTTACATATATAATTGTATTACAATACAAATTATTTACTATATTTTTTCTACGATTATTATATAAATAATAATGTCGATAATTATAATTTATTTTACTACATGTACGTAATGAATAAATACTGATACTGATACAAGGTCTGCCGAAAAATAAAAATATTATTTTAGAACATTTATTACTGTGACTTATAAGATCATTAGTTCAATTTTCACATTTTATTATAGTAATTATAAATAACTAAATAATTGTAACGTTACAATTGTTGAACATCAGGGATTTTAAAATATTTGTATATATGAGAAAATATCTTAAATACAAAAAATATTTTTAAATCATTTTAAAAAGGATTTAAATCATTAATATATTATTTAAATCGTTTTAAAATATTTATATATATATAGAAAAGTATCTTAAATACAAAAAAATATTTAAATCTTTTTAAAAAGTATTTATTTATGGTTAAAGTATTTAAATCTTTTAACTATCTTATATTTAAATACTTTCAGTTTTAAAAAAAGATCTTGTATTTAAATCATATTTATAAGAAGGAAGTATCTTGTATTTAAATCTATTTAAAAATGATTTGTTGCAGCTCTGTCTTGAATAATGGCGGTTTTTACGGGAGGTAACATTTTGAAACCGGTCCTAATATTGTTCTTAAAGTTTAGGAGATTATATTTTGAAATAGATTTATTATTAGGAGTTAAAATATTGTTCAATTTTATTATCAAGGGAAAAGTGAAAGAAAAATGAAAAAAAAAAATTGCAGGCATGTATTTCCATTTCTTATCTATTTGTAAACGTAGTTCAAATTTAATTTTTCATTAGAAAATTAATCTGAGTGTTATTTTTACCTACATAATTGTTACAATCAAAATAGTTGAGATAATCAACGAAAAATATGACTAAATTGTAATCAAACAAATTATTAAATTACTTTTAGTAGTTTTTCCACAATAACAATACATTAAAATTAACTTTATAAAAATCAAATGCAATTACTGGTGCAACAAATAGCATGTCAAATATGGGAAAAAATAATAAAAAATGGCGGTCAGAGTCTCGGTTGATCTTGAAAACGCATTACGCTCATTAACCATTTTTTTTTAAATATTTATAAATCTGCATAAAGAAATATGTTGATAAGTGCAAATCCGGATTAAAAATTCTTCGTATTAAGGGAGAAAATAATTATTTAATGTACAGCGCTGCAATGTGACGTCATCAGTACTAAATAGTGGTACTCAGCCAGTAGGTTTTCATGTGATTTGCATTTCCTTCATTTTACATTTGATAAAAAATTAAACATGTATTAAATGTTATCTTTGTTCAATAATTTTCTCTAAAAAGATTAACAAATATATTTTCATGGAAAGTAGGTAAATATTGTTGTACATGTTGACAACTTTTTTCACTTTGACATTTCTGTGGCGCTAGTGGGCTTAAGTCATGTGTTTGAACTGCGACAAACTTTAAAACTTCGTTTTGTATACTACAGTTTCGAGTTTTTGTAATTCGTTTTTAGATAAAATGGATCCAGGTTTTATGAAAGCCGATTCAGGCAATTTACCTGCTGTAGATTTTTTTGCTATTGAGTTATTTATCTCAAAATCCAATGTATGTGTCTGCACAGACGAAAAATATAAAAACATTAAGATATGTAAACACTTTATATTATTGTTATTACTTTATATGAAACTTGACTTGATTTTAGAAATGCATATAAATTTGTATCCATTATGTTGCCTGCCTGAGTTAATGGCGAGCAGCGGGCTTTTATTTTTTAGCCAATCAGAAGCTTCATTTTAAAACTAGTACCGATGACGCGATGAATTTTATAAACCTTAATATCTCGGAACTGAATAAATTTTTAATCATTTTTTTATTGTTAATCATGTGATAAATACAGGGTGAGTCTGGGAAGACGCCCCCCCCTTTAACTTTTTTATTATAAGTAATATTAAAAAATGGCTTATATAAAAGTTTTATTATTTTACATTTACTATTTGATGGCAGATGTAGATATTTTTTATAAAGTCAGGTTTACAAGATACGACTATCAACTTTTATTTTTCAAATGGTAACCTATAATTATTTTAATAAAATAGAAACCGCCATTTTTTTCTCTTTTCAACGATGTATTATTATTTATTAATGTATTTGAAAAATTTCGAGAAAAATGAGATAATTTGGAAATATTAGAAATCATTTTTACACAAAATAAACAAAACGTAACAATGTAAAACAATTAAATTAATGTCAGAAATGTATACATTTGTTTGTTACTTAATTTAACTTATTTTGTAAACAAAAAAAAAACATTTTGAAAAGTTCACGAAGAACGAATTAATTGATATGATTCTAATAATTGGTTAATCGACTTGCATCATAAGAAGAGCAAAAATAATTTAGCGGGAGCTGTTTCCTAAACGTTGGTAACTGAGTTTAAGAACACTGAGAAGGATTTTTACCCGGTTTTGAGAAACATGGCCACCTATAATATTTGTTTAAAAATGATTTCTAATATTTCTAAATTCTCATTTTTCTCGAAATTTTTCAAATACATTAATAAAAATTAATACATCGTTGAAAAGAGAAAAAAATGGCGGTTTCTATTTTATTAAAATAATTATAGGTTACCATTTGAAATATAAAAGTTGATAGTCGTATCTTGTAAACCTGACTTTATAAAAAATATCTACATCTGCCATCAAATAGTATATGTAAAATAATAAAACTTTTATATGAGCCATTTTTTTCTATTACTTATAATAAAAAAGTTAAAGGGGGGGGCGTCTTCCCAGACTCACCCTGTATATAAATATTATTTACAACACATATTTACCATAATTTAATTATGGTTGTTGAGCCTTTTATTTATTTTTAAAGCTATTTAATACAAAAGGTATGTACACACACACTTAACTTTACCTTATCTAATCTAATGAAACCTAATTTAACCTAACCTAATCTAATTAAGGCCAATTCTGAACAAATCTGTAAGTCTTACAGATCTGTAAATCTGTAAAAAACTGACAAAAATGCATCTATTTTTGATGATTAATATAAAATTATACATGAGTGGCTACTTTCGTTGCGATTTTGTTCATTATTTATAGATTTACGGATCTGTAAGTCTTACAGATTTGTTAAGAATTAGCGTATTAATCTGAGAAGGTTAGGTTAGGTTAGATTAGGTTAGGTCGGATTTAGTTAGACTAGATTAAGTTAGGTTAGATTAGTTTGGGTTACGTTAGGTTAGATTAGATTATATTGGGTTAATTTATGTTGCGATTTCAGGGTGAACTAAGTTAGACCGTAATTTTTAATTATTTTCCCATATTTGGCCTACTTAGTTGAAACTTTTTGACAAATCTCATCAAAATCGTAGGAGAAGTAGTACATCCACAAGTTAACCAAAAATTTTTAGTTTATAAGTGATTTTGACGCAGGTATAGAATTGACATAAAGTATCATCGTTTGTTGTAATCAAATAAAATTGAATAAGTGGTACAATAATCTCAATTAATAGAATGTAATTTACATTTTAAGTAATACAAAAGTGGAATTTTTACGATCTTGAATACGAAATATGCAATAAGATCTATTTAAGAAGCCAAGGATTTATAATATCGGTTATGAAACAACTGTCAAAATACAATTTATTTTATCAAATATTACAATTAGGACCTGAGCAAAAACAGTTTTCCCATATTAATTTTCAATATAAAGGTTTCTAGTATTCACCCTTTAAATGTGATCATCTGATTGGAGAGATCTGAATATGAAATTGTATTTATGGTAAGAAATACATGAAAATGTTTTACATTTTTACCTCCCGCCTATCAATATAGATGGTGTTCCATTTAAGTGTGCCACCATTGCTATCTCGAGAACAATAAGAGCTACGAGGTTGGTTAAATTAACAAAGAACCACCATTTTACAACACTAATACAATGAGCATAATTAATATTTTTTTCGAACAGTGGTTCTCAAAATACGTGACACAACTTTCCTATTTTAAATGGGAACATATGATTATTTTTAGGTTATTCGATAGACAATTTTTTTCTGAATTCAACGATATAAACATATCATATACTAATATAATAAAATAACTGACAAAAATGCATTTTAGATTTATATGTATTTTATTTATATCTGGCTGAAACGAAGTTGTGTCCCGTATTTTGAGAATCACTGGTCGAAAAAAAAAATTTTTTGCTCATTGTATTAGTCTTATAAAATGGTGGTTGTTTGCTAATTTAACCAACCTCGTAGCTCTTATAGTTCTCGAGATAGCAATGGTGGCACACTTAAATGGAACACCCTGTATAGATAAGGGAGGTATTGTTTTTGGTCAGATTTCTCCAGTGTGGGTTTTCAACATATGAGCACGAATTAGGCTCCCTACAATACGATTTTACTGTTTTTACCGTGATGTCTGTACTCTATACGATAACTCCAATACGAGACATGTAAAAAATATAATATTTGGTATTTAACACTTATATTCAATTATGATGAATTGATTAGATTTTGACTACTGTTGGTTAACCGGAAGTAGTACTTTACTTGAAGCTTTAAATCGGTTTTCTTAAAAAATAACTCTAAATACAATTTTTTTTTTAATTTTCTACCGATCTGCAAAATTTCGTTTATATAAAACTTCTAGATAAACAGAAAAATATATATAAATTATAATAATTTTACATTGTTTAGGCTCAACAATTTCTATAAAATAGATGAGTTATTCATATGTTCACAAAATTTGACATATGATGTCAAATGTGATGTAAGTTTAAAAGATAAAATAAGTAAATATGAAATACTTTTATTGTAAAATTAAAAAAGATTGAAAAAATATATAAGGAATATATTTGCATGCATGAATCAAGGTAAGTTCGATTTCAGTTTTAGTATCGCCAAAAATAGCTTTTTTTTGTTTATAGAAATTTTATGAAGGAAATTTTAGGTATGAAATGAATTAAAAATATTCTGAACTGCAATAACCAACTAATTATAAAACTACAAATTGAATGAACTGAAAAACTTATATAGAATATATTTCTAGATTAGCGGGAGCTAACAGATTTTTTAATAAGTTGTAGGAGAGTTAGAGGGGCATAGAAAGATGTGTAAGGGGTTGATTGTCTGTAGTAAGAATGTCAGGTAACCTGAACTATGCCGAGAACATAATTTAAACTTACTACCCCTTAAATATAGGGGCAATTTGTCTTAACACAGAGGCGTGCCATCTTAAAGCGCCCCGGAATATATTATTGTCGCCAAAATTAAATTTCAGACAGGTATTTGAATGGAACGACCTTTAAATTTCCAAAAAAATACATATTACTTGAATGTTGTGCGAAATAAAGGGTCGTTTTATAAGGGTAGAAAATACAAGGGTGGGGTATCTAAATAAATTTCGGTTGTTTTAGTCATCCCTAAATTCATTTTGATTAGTATCTACCACAACTCAAAAATGATTAGCCTTAAAATGTTGAAATGGGGAAGTTTAGCGTATTTTATTTATTTTATCAAGATTGCCCTCAAAAGTGATATTCTACACGTTATTTCGCCCAAATATGACTAGATTTCTCAAAAAATGAAATGTTATACAAAAATGACGTGAGAGTGGCTCGCGGAGAACGTATCGTCTATGTTAAGCAGCGCGCGCTGGGTTCCCATGGCAACAGAGAAGCGTGTGGTGTAATGCCACAACATACAATCTACGTTCTAAAAGTCAGGTCTCACCGTCCTTTCTGCGCAAGCGCATAACTCACTTGTGACGTCAGAGTGGCTCGAAGATAAATCATTAATTATAAATAAGGCAACATAACTTTAACTTTCAATTACATTTTAAGTTATAATTATTCATATACTTACGACTAAAAGATATTTCACATGTAATTTCAACCACGCTAAACTTCTCTATTTTGTATATGGGACTGCTATAAAATCTAGTTGTGCACCTTTTTTTACCTCCCGCCTATCAGTATATACAGGGTGTCCCTATAAGCTTGCTCACTATTGCCAACTTTTTTATTTGAAGAGTTACAAGTTTGGTTAAATGAGTAAAATTGTGCCATTTTAAACAAGAAATTTAATGGTTCTTGAAAAAATAAGATATTACCAGTGGTTGCCAAAATATGGGATAAAATATATATTTTTTAAATGGAATTATATATTTTTTATTTTCTAATTAAAAAGAGTTTTTTTTTCTCTTTTCAAAAAGCTAATATTGTTTCTGTACAATTTTTACAAATAAACGAGTTATTAACATTTAAAAATAAAATTGGTCAATTTGGCCAAGTAAGCCATGGAATCAATTGTTTTACACCATCTTTTTATTTTAATAACTTATTTTACAATAATATGACTAAAATAATACAAATAAAAAAATAATTAATTTAAATATTCAAATTGAAAACCATTATTTCTTAAGCACATTTCACATCTTTTGGAAACAGATCTGACCGCTCTTCGTAACTGATGTCTAGTTACATCTTGACAAGCCTGAAAAACTCTTTCTTGTAATTCTTCAATGCTATTAACTTCGTTAATATAAACTTGATCTTTGAGGTGTCCCTATAAAAAAAAGTCCATTGGCGTAATATCAGGTGATCTCGCCGGCCAAGCAATAGGACCATGAGTTCCAATCCAACAACCAGGATAATTTAAATTTAAATAATTTCTAATAATATGGGAATTATGTGCGGGAGCACCGTCTTGTTGAAAGTATTTTAAATGTCGTATGTACATTAATGGGATATTTTCCAGTAAGGGCTCTACATCATTTTGGAGTAAAGCAAGGTATCGATTTGCATTTAATGTCTCTTCAAAAATTATGGGGCCTATCAAACAATTATTTAAAATACCACACCAGACATTAAATCCAAACCGTTCTTGAAATCTGGTAGTTCTAATTTGGTGAGGATTTTCCACGGAGTAAAAATGGTGATTATGTCTATTATACAATCCATTATTAGTGAATCTACTTTCATCAGACCAAAGTATTTTTTGATAAAATTGTGGATCTGCCTGATTTTGTTGTAAAAACCAGTTACAAAATTCGGTCCGTCTGATTTCATCACCCGGTCTTAGATTATGTACTAAATTGATTTTAAATGGCCTGAATTTATGTTTTCTTAAAATTCTGTTGACAGAAGATTTGCTTATAGCACAATGTTGACTTATCTCTCTTGTAGATGATGTTGGATTTGCCGTCACAAAAGCTAACACATTTGTTTCATTTTCTTCATTATTAACAATTCTAGCCCTAGTGTTGTTCTCTTTACAGAATGAACCAGAAGTTTTTAGTGCCAATTCCAATCGCTTAAATATTGTCCTATGGGGTTGATTCCGCTGCGGAAACAATCTTCGATATTCGGCACAAGCTAGCACGGAATTCTTATTACACTTTCCATACAACAATAACATATCTACCTTTTCTTCGTTTGTAAAATTATTAAACATAATTGCTATTAACAACAGCGTAGTAATTAAACGTCAACGAAAGAAACAAAACACAAAGCATAAACATTGAAAAAAGATTCAATTAATTCCATGGCTTACTTGGCCAAATTGACCAATTTTATTTTAAATGTTAATAAATCATTTATTTGTAAAAATTGTACATAATCAACATTACTTTTTTGAAAAGAGAAAAAAAAACTCTTTCTAATTAAAAAATAAAAAATATATGTTTCCATTTAAAAAATATATATTTTGTCCCATATTTTGGGAACCACTGGTAATATTTTATTTTTTCAAGAACCATTAAATTTCTTGTTTAAAATGGCACATTTTTGCTCATTTAACCAAACTTGTAACTCTTCAAATAAAAAAGATAGCAATAGTGAGCAAGCTTATAGGGACACCCTGTAGATAAGGGAGGTATTGTTTTTGGTCAAATGTCTCGAGTGTGAGTTTTCAACATATGAGCACGAATTAGACTCCCTAGAATACAATTTTACTATTTTTAGTGTAATGTCTGTATGTCCGTGTGTGTGTGTGTCTGTGACGATTTATTGTCCACGATAACTTCAATTTGATACATGTAAAAAATATAATACTTATTTGATATTTAAGAGTTATATTCAAATATGATGATTAGATTTTGTGTATGAGTGTACTTTATATGAAGCATTTAACAGTTTTTCCTAAAAAGATGCTTCTAAATAATTTTTTTCGCAAATTACGTTATTATTAAACATAAAGATTATTTAATTTTCTACCGATCTCCGATCTGCATAATTACATTTTATATATATACAGGGTGAATACTGAAAACCTTGACATAGGGAAATAATATGGGAAAACAGTTTTTTGCTGTTTCCATCTGTCCCGCTAAATAAAATCGGGTGTATATGGTATCGTTAGTTACATTACTAAATTTTGCATCTAATAAAACCAAATGTTGTGTAATATGGCCTTTTCTAACTGTAATATTTGATAAAATAAATTGTATTTTGAAGGTTATCCTTCATATTTTCGAATAAGAAACGTCAAAAACAAAATGCTCCATAGCCGAGTGGATACGAGGGCTGTTTCATAACATAAATAATCTACAAGACCTGGTTCGAGACCACCTCAGCCCTATTTTTTTTTAAATTAAATTATGCTTAAAATATCTTTATTATATCAGACCATTTTAATAAAATAGCAATATTCATATTTTTATAAATAAAAAAATCCAAATATTTAATAGAATTATTATTTGCTGTCTGTCAAACTTAACAATTAATTCGAATTTAGTTTTTAGTGTATAATTTTGTATTTCATGTTTCGAAACATGATATTTTAAGTATAATTTAATTTAAAAAAAAAATAGGGCCGAGATAGTCTCGAACCAGGTCTTGTAGATTATTTATGTTATGAAACAGCCCTCGTATCCACTCGGCTATGGAGCATTTTGTTTTTGACGTTTCTTATTCGAAAATATGAAGGATAACCTTCAAAATACAATTTATTTTATCAAATATTACAGTTAGAATAGGCCATATTACACAACATTTGGTTTTATTAGATGCAAAATTAAGTAATCTAACTAACGATACCATATACACCAGATTTTATATAGCGGGACAGATGGAAACAGCAAAAAACTGTTTTCCCATGTTATTTCCCTATGTCAAGGTTTTCAGTATTCACCCTGTATATATATATATATATATATATATATATATATATATATATATATATATATATATATATCTCTGACTAAACAAAAAAAAATTATATTAACTTTACACATCGTTCAAGCTGAGGAATGGGGTATTCCAAGCCTACGGCTTTTAAAGAAATTCTTATTGGATATCATTGTTTACCATATATAAATAATATTAAAGTGAATATAATCATTACTTTTCTGATTTTTAATACCATAATATCAAAATGAAATTGTAATGCATTTGAATCGAGTACGTAAAATTCAGTATCAGCCATGTTGTGACGAAGAAGGCACTCGCTTCAGCCTATTGGCTCTTGTTCGAACGCGCCACGCCTCTGACTCAAACCTACGAACGATGTTCTCAGCTGGTTCTCAATGCCTGTGACGTCACACGCACGGCAGATTTTCTAAGGTGTAATTTATTGAAACTTAAAAAAAAAAATTCTGGCGTGTTTGAAACCTTTCGGCGAAAAGAAAAAATACGGGTCTCATATTTTTATGCATAGAATAACATATTAAAAAATGAAAAAAAACTTGGAATACCCCATTTCTATAAAACATAAGACTTATTCATACATTTACAAAATTTGACAAATGCTGTTGTCAAATTTGACGTAAATAATTTTCAAAGATAAAATAAGTAAATATGAAGTTTTTATTATAAAATACAAAAATAGAGGAATAGGTATTAGTTACGCCAGAAGTAACTGTTTTCTTCGTTTTCCGATGCATTATTAAAAATTCGATGCAAGGAAATTGCAGCTACGAATTGAATTAAAATATTTTGAACAAACTAATTTTAAAACTAAATATTTGGATACAAGAAAACATTTCTTCTCAAAATAAATATTTTCTTCTTTTTAAAAGTGAGTTTATAAAATTGTTTTATAATAGCGACCTTACTGACATAAGATAAGTACATTAATAAGCTAATTCTGAAAAAATCTGTAAGTCTTACAGATCTGTAAATCTGTAAATAATGTACAAAATCGCAACGAAACCAGTCGCTCTTATGCAAAATTTTACATTAATCAACAAAAATTCATGCGTTTTTGTCAGTTTTTTACAAATTTACAGATCTGTAAGACTTACAGATTTGTTCAGAATTGGCCCATAAATAAAACAAATTTTTAATATATTTACGGACGAAATATATATATTTCTAAACAAATTTTAGACTATAACAAAAATTAATAATAACATGTAATTAACTGTCACAACTGTTACATAGATATTTTCTTTTATTTAACATAAACTTTGACTTTTCATACCTTCTTGAAGGTTATATTGTACTTACATTCGTTGTAGTTTAAATAATTATTTAAATAAAATGTATATTTACTTTCAGAAAGAACTATATTTAGAAAACTATCTCATAAAAAATAAGTTTGGAGGTGTGCCACTTCTACACGGTTAAAGATACGGCTTCGGGACTTCAAAATTCGTAATCTACATAGTTTCTTTCATCCCTGTACCAATTTTCATGAAAATTCACCGAGTGGTTGCACAATAAATAAATAAAACGTGTGGCGTGAACAGCATATATTTACTCAATATTATTCAAATTGAAAAAAAGCGAAAAAAAGAAGATATTATTTTTGGGTTGTGGTTGTTTTGATTTGTAAAGGTAGGTATTTTAGGAGTTGATCACCAATGGATTCGGAATTGAGGCTAGGAGTTCTATGTTTGGAGAGTAAATTATGAAATGCGTATTATTCAAAATAAATAGACTGAAAATAATGTTTTTCTGCTTAGAAAAGCATAAACAATTGCAGGTAGGGTTGAAATTTTTCAAAGTATTTATCAGCAACGTAGATAACTAAAAAGGGTGCAAGGTTAAAAATAAAACATACTTCTGCGCTCTGAAAAAATATCATAAAATATACACTCAAACCAACTAGTCTGCGTACAAACATCTTTACACTTTGTTTTTGAAATATATAAACCACCCAGAAACCTTCTGAAACTCAGTAATTGTTTCAGATGAACCAAAATAAACGTTTTTAGATCAGATGGACGAATTATTATTTCAACAGTGAAATATGGAAGAGGTTATGTGCTTGTATGAGTTCAGAAGGGGTGGAAAACTTATTTTTTTTTTATTTGAAAATTTTAAAAGAGAATTTGGAGAAATGTGCTGAAAAATTAGGTTTAAGGGATTCTTAAATCTGTCAACAAGATAATGTCCCAAACATACATGTAAACTGCTAGAATAGTTATTATTAAAGAGCGGATTATATGCACTAAAAAAGTGTCAAAATATGCATGCAATATGCATTAAAAAATCATCAAAATATACATAATATATGTAAAAAAGTTATAAATATGCTCTTTACAATAAAAATATGCAAAAAAAAAATAATGTCATCAGGCTCGTTTTACTGATATCATTTTCTTATTTCTATTTTTACATGCAATGTTTTATTTGAAATATTTCATAAAATGTATAAAGACAATAAATATCACAGGTAATTCTAACAAAAATAAAAAAATCTCGAATTCATATTCATATTGAAATTTACAAAAGCTCTTTTTTGAAACAAAAACAAAAAAAAGTCATCTTTTACGAGAAAGTTGCTATATGCTGCTCAAATTTTTAATACATTTTTTTCGACATTACTAAATCAGATATTATTTACTTACCTTATTTACAAAATAAGAATTACTTAAGTTCTAAGCAGTTCTAAAATACTGATAGAATTACTTTTTTTGTTCTGACGAGAAATTAAATATTATGATTGTAATGGTTTCAATGGGTACATTTTATATAAATGCTCACTTGTTAAAAGTACGCTCAAAATTATATTTCTTGTAATATACTGTTTTCAAAAAAGAACAAAATTTGTCAAAAATTAATTTTTGTTTTTGAAAAAGTCTTAAAATATGCACTAATATGCAAAAAAAATCACAATATGCAATAAAGTATAATTAAATGCAAAATATGCATTATTTTTTTTTTGATATTTGGCATTAATTTTTGATGAAACGTGAACATATGAAAACAGTTTGTTGATATGCCTAATATAAACAACACATGCAATTGCATAGAATCCGCTCTTTAGTTATTATACAATTATAGAAAACAATTAAAAACCACGGTCTCCAGATATAAAATCCCATTGAACATCTCTGTGATTTATTTTAAAAAATGTGTAAAACAACACGCCCAATGAAAATAAAGAAAGTTATTCTAATGAATAATGATTTAAAAGATCATTGATTTTATATATATGGTGAAAAATTCTAGTATATAGTCGCCGCCAGCCCATATAGGAGTGACGTCACTCCATCGTCATGTCAATGTTCGTATGAATAAAGGTTTCATTTTAGTTAATATTAAGCTTCAAAGATGACACTATGATTATTAAATATAATTATATTTCATTTTAAATATTTAAATTTTAATAATTATTGGTAGTAAGAAATAACAGAAATATAATTTCATTTAAAAATCAATAGAATAGTATATTAAAAAAATACACAATGTAAAACAAAATACAAAACCGAACTGTCACATTGACATAAATAGTTTCAAAAACTCAAAAATATTTAAAATTAACTGCTGACACGTGCTGTTAATAATATTTCTCGGCATTTTTACTAAAATAAATAAAAATTAATATATTTTAGGTATAAATATTGTTATTATTAATGAAAAGAAATAGACATAACCTTAAAAACAAATAAGCCCCGCCCCTTAGACAAACTTCAAGTCGTAGACCTATACGACTGTAATGAGTAAGACAAAGACAAATAATACTTTTAATGCGCATAATAAAAATCTTCGAAGTGACGTCACTCCTCTATGGGTTGGCGGCGACTATATCACAAATATTATCGGGAGCTTGTGGTTCCAACATGATGGTGCACCAGCTCACAACAGTCTTCGGGTTAGGAATTATTTAATTGAAGAATTTCCTAACAGATGGATGGGAAGAGGTGGTCCAAGAACTTGGCCCGCTAGATCTCCGGATCTTACAACATTAGATTAGAATTCGTAACTGTTTTGAAACTGTCGATGCAAATATCTGCGAAGAGTAAATTACTCATTTATAAACCGTCTGCAAACATGTTTCCGTAAGAATAGCGGTTACAAGTCTTTTATAATTTAATTTTTAGAAATTTAAAATAGTAAAAACTTCGAAATTATTGGTTTTAGGCATAGGATACCCTTCATAACATATGTATATAATACAAAAAGACACCCAACTGAATTATAAAATATATAGAGTGTTCCAATGACAAGTTACAGTCATTTGAAATTGAGTAAATTTGATTTATTGAACACCCTGTATAACTACATTTAAAATAACATGGAGTATAGTTACAATTGTATTTGGTATTTTTTAGAGAATAAACGGAATAACTTGGCAACGCCGCGGAAAACTAAAACAAAATTCATATGTCCGTATAGGAGAATAAAATGCAATTGGAAAAATATAAAAATAGGGTGTAATTTTACGTTACGCTCCTTGAGTGGTCAAATAAATTCTGTTTATAAATTGATGCTGTATTTGTAACGACGTCGGAGATATCGAAGAAGGGTATTTCAATGACTCACCCTTTATTTATTTATTTATTTAGAAAATTCCACTCTACAGGATTTTAACAATCCCAATTACAGAGGGAGTTAAACTAAAATATAAATAGAACAGCAAGACAAATAGAAAGTCCCAAAAATGGTAGTTACAAAAAAGACATAGAAAGAAATAAATCTAATATATTTTCATACCAAAAAATTATTAACATTGAAATAAAAACTCAACCTTCTTTTTGAAACAGTAATAACTATCAAAGAAAATATCACATTCTAAATTAAGCTTATTAAACAGTATACTAAGTCTATTACATGGTGTATTTTGGTCAAAATTTGTTTGCGCGAATTTGACATAAAAAGTTAATTGATGTCTACAGCTAACACGAGGTACATGTAAGTTTAGCATAAATGAAAGTTCACTGTCACCAATTACATTATGCGGCAATTTGTAAAGAAATAAGGTAGATAATATCTTTCTTCTATTTTCTAAAGATATCAATTTAAAAGTTCTTAACGCCGTTTCATATTGTAAGTA
Source organism: Stenolophus ochropezus (assembly GCA_035578165.1). Lineage (NCBI taxonomy): Eukaryota > Metazoa > Arthropoda > Insecta > Coleoptera > Carabidae > Stenolophus > Stenolophus ochropezus. The sequence goes on from JAQOWZ010000032.1 coordinate 841,247, forward strand.
ATGATTGTAAACTTTATATTTTTTAAACCAACAATACTTAACTAATTTTTTCTGAACACTTTCAATATGATCTATAAATTTAGCGTAAAACGGTGACCATACTTGAGAACAATATTCTAATGTACTTCTAACATAATAATTAAATAACATAATAGCAGTTGATTCATGTTTAAAATTTTTAGATAATCGCATGACAAAATTTAAATTTTGAAATGACGAAGAAACTATTGATTGAATGTGTTGAACAAAATCTAATTTAGGGTCAAACAACAGCCCTAAATCCTTGAATTTCATTACTCTTTGTAGTAAGTTATTATACATGTAATATTGATGACAAATATGTTGCTTTTTTCTAGTATATGTCATTATTTTACATTTGTTGGTATTAAAATATAGTTTATTTGTCTCAGACCATGCTAAAAGATTAGATATATCATCTTGTAATTCAAAACAGTTAGCCACAGAGTTAATCGTTTTAAACAATTTAATGTCATCAGCATACATAAGAATTTTAGATGATTTAACAAAATCAGTAATATTATTAATAAATAAAAGTTTATTAAATAGAATTTTTCTGCCACTCGTCACATGGTCTGTACATACTTTTCCTTTTCCCACTTGTTAGTTTCAGATATGCCTGTTTCTATCTTGTGTTCATTTCACTGTATAGTACCTATCAGTATAGGATACGTACCATTCATATGTGTATAATATTATTAGATCGATGGTTGTACATTACGTAAAAGAGTCTCAGACACTTTAAGAATTGTTTAAAACAGTTGTACCTACAAGGTGTTGTACTGTTTTAGATGGTTAGGACTTGAATAATTAATTAGGTCAGTTGTACAATGGGTAAAATAGTTTCAAATGGTTTGAAAATAAGATAAAATAGTTGTACACAGTGCAAAATACTTTGAGGCTGTTGTACAACCTGTTTCAGGAAGTTTAGTATTAAGTTAAACATGATTTAAATGAGTTGGAAAATTTCAAGTGGTATACAGGGTGTTCCATTTAAGTGTGCCACCATTGCTATCTCGAGAACTATAAGAGCTACGAGGTTGGTTAAATTAGCAAAGAACCACCATTTTACAACACTAATACAATGAGCAAAAAAATTTTTTTTTCGACCATTGATTCTCAAAATACGGGACACATCTTTCTTATTTTAAATGGGAACATATGTTTATTTTTAGGTTATTCGATAGAGTATTTTTTTCTGAATTCAACGATATACATATATCATATACTAACATAACAAAATAACTGAGAGAAATGCATGTTAGATTTATGTGTATTTTATTTATATCTGGCTGAAACAAGAGTGCTATGGATAGAAAACATAGACATGTAGTTCTGTCTAACATTGTTTGATTATTTTTTGTTAAATTTTATGTTCACTGTCAGTTTTAAGAAGAAAATGAATTGTTTTCTATCCAAAGCACTCTTGTTTCAGGCAGATATAAATAAAATACATGTAAATCTAACATGCATTTTTCTCAGTTATTTTGTTATATTAGTATATGATATGTTTATATCGTTGAATTCAGAAAAAAATACTTTATCGAATAACCTAAAAATAAACATATGTTCCCATTTAAAATAAGAAAGTTGTGTCCCGTATTTTGAGAACTGCTGGTCAAAAAAAAAATTTTTTTTGCTCATTTGTATTAGTCTTGTAAAATGGTGGTTCTTTGCTAATTTAACCAACCTCGTAGCTCTTATAGTTCTGGAGATAGCAATGGTGGCACGCTTAAATGGAACACCCTGTATAGTTGTACAAAATTTTAATATGTTTTTAACTAGCACAACTTTTTTATAAATACAAGTTTAAAAATCTGACGGACATACAGACATTACGGTAAAAATAGTAAAATCGTATTGTAGGGACCCTAGTTCGTGCTCATATGTTGAAAACTCACACTGGAGAAATCTGACCAAAAACAATACCTCCCTTATCTATATTGATAGGCGGGAGGTAACAAGAGGTCCTTAATTAGATGTTATAGCAGTCCCATATACCAAATTTCAACATTTTACGGCTAATTTTTGAGTTATATACGTACAAACATCGCGCCGAAACTTGTCAAAATGCATTTAGGGATGGTCAAAATAACGAAAATTGATAGGCGGGAGGTAAAAACAACGCAATATCAAAATGAATAATTGAGAAAGACGTACGATTGTCCTTGTGTTCTATTTAAGATAATTCGAGGGTAAATGTTATGTATTTATAATAAATAAAGAAGAATCGATTGGCTGTGGATTTATTTGTAGTAGCAAAGTGGGTCAGAGGATAGATCACTGAAAATTTAACATTTCCTTGACCAGATTCTAAAAATCAATAGGGCCTCGGCGGGTACATCCTCTTTAACGTCGCACTCGTAGTGGAGCAGTTGTAGAAACGTACGAGGAATCATCGCAAACCTCAAATACCTAACATCTTACTGGAAATGTACAAGATACAAAAAAATGTCGCATATAACTACAAAAATACAAGGTAATAGTCAGTGGTGTATTATCCTACAGTGGCGGATTCAGGACAATGTTCTAGGGGGGGCGTAAAACCGCCACTGCCCACAAAGCCCGGGCTTGTAGCGCAAAATTTTTAGGGGCGCAACAGCAGTTTATTTCTTTTTTATTATTTTTTAATTAAAATTAATTTTAAACATAACTGTAACTGTAAAATTTATTAAAGTTTTGAGCTAAACCGCAGTTGACGGGCACCTATGAAGTTCTCACATTTAAACCTACTTAAGAAGCTAAAAGCTAAAAATATAACAGGTGTATTTCCAAATGTGGAAGTAGCACTAAGAATCTTCGCCGGTAAAGCAGTGACTAACTGTTCAGGAGAAAGATCGTTTTCGACCCTTAAAAGAATAAAAAAATATTTAAGGTCGAAACTGTCAAACTCAAAATTGAGCAGTTTAGCTATAATGGCTATTGAAAATTAATTACTGAATAATCTAGATTTTGCGCAGATTATTGAAACGTTTGCGATTAACAAATCTCGAAAAAAGAGTTTTAATTAATATAATATATTTCTATGTTTTTTGTTTTATCACATAATGTGGCTGTGTTTATATTTCTTATGTTCCTGTTTGTCTTCTATGGTATAATTTTTGTTACATTCTTTATGTATATTGGAGTTTTTGTTTATTAAACAATAGTAAGAAATAGAAACTGAAAATTTTATTTAATTAAATAAGGATGCAATAAAGTCTATATGGCCATATATTTGTACTAGATTAGGTATATCTTACTTTAAACATAAAAAAAAACTATAATCAAAAAGGGCGCAAAATGTACCGGGCTTTGGGCGCTTATATTGCTTAATACGCCACTGGCAATAGTAGATCTTCGGCAATGAGTCGGACCTTTTTACTTTTTTGTACAAAGTAAACAAGTATTGTAATTGCGAAATAGTATATTGCGTCATAAGGGAAGATATAGGTATATTACATCCCGAAGATGTAATATGCCGTTAGATTCCCGTAGGACACAAACTATTTTTCCCTTTCCGCGAGAAGATTGTATTAAATAAAAAAAATAATTATATAATGTAAAACACAAACCTATGTAATTTTCATTCTCAATACTGAAACCATGGCAACAGATAACAAAATACCTAAACTATTTTTTCCAAAACTTTTTGACATATAACCTTAATTTATAAATATCTAATTTTGATATTAATGATTATTTCTATAATAAATTTACGCGACAATTGTAATTACATTCATCTATTTGTATTTTTAAAAATAATTTATAGTCACCTTAAAAAGTATTTTGTTGAAAATAAAATTATTTTTATTTCAAATTTTATCGCTAGGTGTCACGTCGTATGCTTGCACCGCTAAAACCCACAGCTGTTCATATCATCCCGCTTTCACTTATTATTAACCTGAAATGAAGTAAACAATTTGTCAATTACATACCATGGATACGGAAAAAATATTTTGACTAATAATACATATTTCGTTTAGTTAAAAAATTATTAAACAACCACCGAAATTTCTTGCTTTTTGTGACCTGTTTTTCAAAATATTTTATAGAAAATACTCAATTAAAAGATATTTATGTAATCATAGATGTTTTATATTTATAAGATATTGACTCGTTATACAGGGTGCATAATTGTAATATCAAAAAAAATCGGTTTTCAGGTTTCAACGGAAATATACATTTTGACTATTTTCGGCGTGACGTCTGTATGTAGGTATTTCGCATAACTCAAAAATGATTAGCCATAGACAGAAATTTTATTTATGTAGTTAGTTACTATAACATCTAGTTATGCTCCTTTATTTTTTTGTTCCAATCGGCCAAAGCACTTTACTTTTGGTAAAAACTTAATAAAAATAATAATTTAGTTGGCTTTAGGTTAGATTGGTTTAGGTTAGATTAGGTTAAGTTGAGTTAGGTTAGGTTAGATTAGGTAGGGATGAGTTAGGTTAGGTTAAGTTAGAATAGGTCGCGTGCAGCACGTGACTCGAAGTAGGCAACCCGCCTGACTGGTAGACCAACAAACCAATTCACTCGCTTCGTTTCCATCAAGCAACAACCTGGTTCTTTGTGTTATAGAGTTTTGGAGAGATTTTTCAAAGATATTATTTCATTTTTCAAATTTTTCACATTTGTAGAAATTTCATGATTAGTTTCAGTGTAAGGAAATTTTTCGTTAGTGCAAAAACTAGTGCTAGCAATGTTAGTAATAGCCTGTTCCTTATTTACAGAAACAGGCTCTACGGAAGAATTTACAGCTTGTTTCTGTAATTGTATAAATTTGTTATTTCATGTATATAATAAAATTATTTACCAAAATAAATATATTTTTTCTAAAAGGAAGAACATTTACTAACTATTAGTAACTTTAGTAATAAATGCATTATGAGTTGTTAGAAAAAGTTATTTATATGACATATACTACTACCATTCTAAACAAGTCAGTGATATGTATGTTTATAACTAAATGATAATTACGACATATTTTTGTTAATAAAACTTCCAAATCGTAATATGTTGATCTGTTAATCTGTTATAATGCTGTAAACTTTTATTTGAATTATAACATGTTTTTGCATAGCCAATATTTAACGATGGTATCCAATCGGGATTGTTTTTATCTTTCAAATTAGCTAGTTTCTCTTAAATTTTGCAATAATTTTTGAGCATATTTGGTTACGATAACATTTATCACAACACAAGTATCTATTTTAAATTAATAAAAATATGGGTTTTATATAAATCATATTTAAATAATATTTTTTCTAACTTAGTTTAAACAAAAATATATATAATAATTTGTTTCGAAACATCGGGTAAACTTTCTACCTATATTTGTCATAATTTCGTTAGGTACTTCATGAGAATTCCAAATACTAATTTATTATTGTTTGTATTCAAAGAATTAAGGTATTAGGGACAACAAAATACCTTTAATAAAATGTGTCGAACATATTCTGCCGTATTTTATTTTATTTTCTGGTAAGTCTTGTCTCTTCACCGCAGTTATCCACTTTTTCCGTATTTCTACCGCCAAAGGAATAATTCTACCTCTATTATCTTTTTTTTGAAAGAAACCTATGAAAAGATATTCCATCCCAAATTCCACTTTTTTTGAACATCCCACAACAACACAGAATTGAGGCATTTTTGGCTATTTCTGCGTGGTGTACAATGGCATGTTGGTCCACCAGGCAGACATCTTTAAATGGCCGTGACGTCATGTGCACACGACCCATAGATTAGGTTACGTTAGATTAGGTTAGGTTACGTTGGGTTAGGTTAGATTAAGTTACATTCGTTTATGTTAAGTTAGATTAGGTTAAGTTAGGTTAGGTTAGGTTAAGCTGGTTTAGGTTAGGTTAGGTTGGTTTAGGTCATATTAGGTTGGGTTGGGTTAGATTAGATTGGGTTACATTAAGTTGGGTTATGTTAGGTTAATTTAGATTAGGTTTTGTGTACACATACCTTTTGTATTAAATAGAACAAAAAAAAAAAACAATTTCAAGGTCAACCGGTAGTTTGACCGCCATTTTTGATTATTTTTCTCATATTTTGTCACGCTTAATTGAAAATTTTTGCCAAATCTCATCAAAATCGGAGGCGAAGTAGTATATCTATAAGTTGACCCACGTAATATAACAAGTCAATATTTATATTTATATATATAAAACATCTATGATTGTGTAAATATTATTTATTTGAGTATTTTCTACAAAGGTCACAAAAACAAGACATTTCTGTAATTGAAATGAATTTAAATTTACTTTGCCAGTATAAATCTTCAAGAAAGTTTGCCAAAATTTTTGTAAAGATGTCAGTCAATAGTTTACAACATTATCAGTAAATATAAAATTGAAGACTAGTTAGATACATTTATTGTGTATACATTTAATTTAAATAACAAAAATAATATTTTATTCGTAATTAGTTATTGCATTTTATTTTTGTAATTTGAAAGAATATGCCGTCAGTAATATTAATTTTTAAATAAAAACCTGAGGTGTACGAATAATGGGGTATTCCAAGTTTTTTTCATTTTTTAATATGTTATTCTATGTATAAAAATATTAGACCCGTATTTTTTCTTTTCGCCGAAAGGTTTCAAACACGCCAGAAATAAATTTTTAAAGTTTCAATAAATTACACACTAGAAAATCGGCCGTGCGTGTGACGTCACAGGCACTGAGAATCAGCTGTGAACATCATTCGTAGGTCTGAGTCGGAGGCGTGGTGCGTTCAAACAAGAGCCAATAGGCTGACGCGAGTTCCTTCTTCGTCACAACATGGGCTGAGACTGAATTTTACGTACTCGATTCAAATGCATTACAATTTCATTTTGATATTTCGGTATTAAAAAAATCAAAAAAGTAATGATTATATTCACTTTAATATTACTTATATATGGTAAACAATGATATCCAATAAGAATTTCTTTAAAAGCCGTAGGCTTGGTATACCCCATTCTGTGAGCCACTGTATGTTACACGCTGAAATGGGGAAGTTTAGCGTATTTTTTTTATTTTATCAAGATTGCCCTCAAAAGTGATATTCTACATTTTATTTCACCCAAAGATGCCTCGATTTCTCAAAAAATGAAATTTTATACAAAAATTACGTCAGAGTGGCTCGCGGAGAACGTATCGTCTATCTTAACCCGTAAATGGGTGTTGCTATTTCCTCGATCAAATTATTATTTGTTTGACCAGGAAACGAGATATCTTGACCACAACTTAAATGTAATACGCATAATATCAAAATGCGTATTCCATGCATTCTTTCTGTAACAAAAAATAGTTTATTCATGTTTCTACCTGTTTTAAACATGTATAAGGTTATTGACGCAGAAACAGTGGCGCCTCTAGTAGAAAAACCGTGTAATAAATCTTATACACAATGGGGAAGTTTAGCGTATTTTTATTTATTTTTTTATTTTATCAAGATTGCCCTCAAAAGTGATATTCTACATTTTATTTCACCCAAAGATGCCTAGATTTCTCAAAAAATGAAATTTTATACAAAAATGTCGTCAGAGTGGCTCGCGGAGAACGTATCGTCTATCTTAAGCAGCGCGCGCTGGGTTTCCATGGCAACAGAGAAGCGTGTGGTGCAATGCCGCAAGATACAACCTACGTTCAAAAAGTCAGGTCTCACAATCCCTTCTGCGCAAGCGCATAACTCACTTGTGACGTCAGAGTGGCTCCAACATAAATCATTAATTATAAATAATTGGCAACATAACTTTAACTTTCAATTACATTTTAAGTTATAATTATTCATATACTTACGACTAAAAGATATTTCACATGTAATTTCAACCACGCTAAACTTCCCCATTGTGTTAACCATTTCTTAAAAGTCTTATATTGATTTTAAATATTTAAAACTGTTTTCTCTCTAACTTAACTGAGTCCTAAATAAACTGAGACCATTTTAAACCTTGTATAATTGTCTAAATTTAATCACATAGAAAAATAAGTGACGAGTACTATTGAGAAGTATTGAGAAGTTGAAACTAAAGTTACATCTTCATCTTTGGAAATATCACCGCTTTATAAATAACATCGTTTTACAGGATGTAAGCATTAGTCCTTATCTTGAAATAAGTTCAGGTAAGTGTAAACATCAATTGATTATATTTTAAGCAGCGTAGCACGCCCGATTCTGTACTATCGGCCGCCCTCGTGCAAGTAAAATGTTTGGCGCCCCTCAAATGCAGATGAAAGAGTTAATGAAATAGGCTCATCAACCATAATCAAATTATAGTAAATATGTGTTGTAAATAATATTTATATATTTAGCAAGTATGACTAACAATAAAAAAAATATTACAAATTTATTCAGTTCCGAGATATTAAGATTTATAAAATTCATCGCGACATCAGTACTAGTTTTAAAATGAAGCTTCTGATTGGCTAAAAAATGAAAGTCCGCTGCTCACTATTGACTCAGGCAGGCAACATAATGGATACAAATTTATATGAAAACTTTCTAGTTTTGGTGTTCTGTAATAAAAATTATAATTAATTTCTATAAAGATTTATTTTATGCTGTGAGTATATAAATATTTTATGTAAATATCGTAATATTGTAAGTTTTAAAGTTTGTCGTAGTTCAAACACATGACTCAAGCCCACTAGCGTCACAGAAATGTCAAAGTGAAAAAAGTTGTCAAAATGTACAACAATATTTACCTACTTTCCATAAAAACATATTTGTTAATCTTTTTAGAGAAAATTATTGAACAACGATAACATTTAATACATGTTTAATTTTTTATCAAATATAAAATGAAAGAAATGCAAATCCCATGAAAACCTACTGGTTGAGTACCACTATTTAGTACTGATGACGTCACATTGCAACACTGTATATTAAATAATTATTTTCTTCCTTAATACTAAGAATTTTCAAACCAGATTTGCACTTATCAACATATTTCTTTATACAGATTTATAAAAAAATAAAATTAAAAAATGGTTGATGAGCCTATTGCGCTGCAAGAAGTTTTTTTCATTTACTTCAACTAAAATTACTTATTATTAAAAATTACATTTTTAAAGGATGTGAATCTTCTCGATTTTCTCTGTCATGCACAAAAATAATGTGCGCATATACTTGACACACGTGTCGTAAATTTAAATTAAAAATAATACAACAGACTATTGTTATTTATTGGGTTGTTAAACCTTAAATTATTGAAAAATTATTTTTATTATTTTTTTTATTATTCATTGTGTGAGAAAATAAAAATAATTTTTGGCCGCCCCAAATTTTGGCCGCCCACGTGCAAGGGCACGCTCTGCACGTACACCAAAATCGGCCCTGCAGCGTAGTAGGTACTATTTTACATACCAAATTTTATCTATATTTAAGAGATGTACTCCATTTTACCACGCATTATGTATTGTTCATTTCATTTCCATATGCTTAAATAACAACACAAAATTTTTAAGTTTTTCACTTTTTCAGTTAAAAATAGATTTACGTTACACAATCATTGTTTGTTTACCTGATGGGTCAGTAAATCATTAAACATTCACATTTCCAATTAAAAATTAAAGTATTTTTACATCTCCAAGTTATTTCCAATCACAGATAAACATGAAAACATAAAAATTTTTGTTTTTCATTCTAAAATTTTTATATACAGACGAAATAATCCAAAAATAACAAATATGGGGTCTAAAATTTTGATTTTTAAAAATATATTAATAGACGCCGTTGCGCTGATTTCAAATTTACAAACAGAATTTAATTATCTCTTTTCGTTCTTAAGATATTTGCTCTCAAAGTTGCACTTCAAAAAAGTGTATTTTTTTGGTATATCTCTAAAATGCGTAGAGATAAATCTCAACGATTATACCAGTCGATTCTACTGGCAAAGTTACATAAAGAAATGTTTTCTCCGCATATACGTTCTCTGTAACCATTTGATGAAAAATGACAAAAACGAAAAAACCGGAATTTCAGTTTTTCACTCGAGAACTCTTTGTCTCATTATATACAGGATGTCCCATTTAAGGTACGAATGCATTGGTATCTCGAGAACCGTAAGAGCTACGAGGTTGGTTAAAGTAGACAAAAGTTGCCCAGTTAGGAGGCTATTTTAATAGGGTTTTGTTATTTCCGAAAAAATGCATAGATCACTAGATATAGGGGAAAATGTAAATTTAGCGATTTTCTTTTTTTGCTTTTAACTTTGTTATATGAAATAATACGAGATTCTGGTTTGAACTTCCTTAAGGCACTTTTGTCTGGTGAATTTGCAGAAGTACTCAATTTTATTTTATATCTAACCATTTACGAGTTACTGATAGCAACTTTTATTTTTCATATGGAGGTCATATTAAGCTATGATATTTTTAAATAGAGATTTTTTTTAGCTTTACAACGATATAAAACAGTAATAATTTATTTTTATAATTAACAGAAAAATTGACAAAAATTGTTATTTGTACTAAAATTGAATTGAAAAAAGTAAATCGAAGGCGGCTGTGGAAGAAAATAACTATTTCATAACATATATTGCAATAAGTTTATTTAATTAAAGTTAAAAATACAAAAATCATTTGCGAAAGACGGCCGTAGTTATTGAAATTGAAAAAATTAAATCGAAGGCGGCTGTGGAAGAAAATAACTAAATTTATTGTAAAGTTTTCGCAAATTATTTTTGTATTTTCAACTTTAATTAAATAAACTTGTGGCAATATATGTTATGAAATAGTTATTTTCTTCCACAGCCACCTTCGATTTACTTTTTCAGTTCAATTTTAGTATAAATAACAATTTTTGTTAATTTTTCTGTTAATTATAAAAATAAATTATTACTGCTTTATATCATTGTAAAGCTAAAAAAAATCTCTATTTAAAAATACCTTAGCTTAATTTGAGCTCCATACGAAAAATAAAAGTTGCTATCAATATCAATATCTCGTAAATGGTTAGATATAAAATAAAATTGAGTACTTCTGCAAATTCACCAGACAAAAGTGCCTTAAGGAAGTTCAAACCAGAATCTCGTATTATTTTATATAACAAAGTTATAAGCAAAAAAAGAAAATCGCTAAATTTACATTTTCCCCTATATCTAGTGATCTATGCATATTTTCGCAAATAACAAAACACTATTAAAATAGCCTCCTAACGGGGCAACTTTTGTCTAATTTAACCAACCTCGTAGCTCTTACGGTTCTCGAGATACCAATGCATTCGTACCTTAAATGGGACACCCTGTAGATGCGCTGATTTCAAATTTTCAAACAGAATTCAATTATCTCTTACCGTTCTCGAGATATTTCCATTTAAAATTTAACCTGAAAAAGGAGATTTTCAGTCGTAGCCCTGAAATGGGTCGAGATACGACCTCGGCGACCTCACCAATCGATTTTTATTCCAACGGATACAATTTTTAGAAAGGAAAAACTGAAACTGGTCAAAATCAAATTGTAAGGGGTACATCAGGCATTTTTTTCGATTTTGGCCAATTTTGGTTTTTTGTTTTTTCACTCTAAAAATTGTATCCGTGGGAATAAAAATCTGAAAATTTGTACACTTATGTAATTTTGCCCGTAGAATCGATTGATGACGTCGTCGAGATCATATATCGACCCATTTTAGGGATATTTCTGAAAAAAAAACCTTTTTTCAGGTCTAACTTTGAACGTAAATATCTCGAGAAAAGTAAAAGATAATTAAATTCTGTTTGAAAATTTGGAATCCGGATTATAAAAATACACAAAATAAAAAAATTGGAGAAAAAAGTTAAAACTGAAATTCCGTTTTTTTCGTTTTTCTCATTTTTCACCGATTCGTTCCAAAGAATGTATATCCGGAGAAAACATTTCTTTCTGTAATTTTGCCCATAGAATCGACTGGTATAATCGCTGAGATTGTATCTCTACTCATTTTAGAGATATAGCCAAAAAACAAACTTTCTTGAGGTACAACTTTGAGAGCAAATATTTCAGGAACGAAAATAGACTATTTTCAAAAACCAATTTTTTTCACTCAAGAATTGATATTTTTGGATTATTTGGGCTGTATATGAAAAATTTTACCGTGAGAAACTAAAAATTTTATGATTTTATATTTAACTGTGATTGAAAATGACTTGGAGATGTAAAAATATTTTAATTTTTAATTGGAAATGTAAATTTTTAATTTTTTACTTATCCATCTGTTAAACAAACAATAATTATGACCCAGAAAAGGGTACAGCTATCTTAAAATAATTTTAAACAACCTAAAACTATTTTATACCTTGTCCAAAAAGGCTGAAACGATTTGAATAACTACTGTATTATAATAATTTTTCAAAATATCCCCTTTGTAAATTTTTCCATTTGTGTTTATTTGTAAATATAAATATTTGGCAACAAACAGAGAACAATCTAAAAAACACACCTTCATTTAACAATGTAAATAAAACAGAAACGTTGACTTTCCAAAGTAAATATTATTTTAAAAAAATACATAACAATAAAATAAATATATGAGTTACTCAAGTTTGGAGGTGTACCGCTCATACACGGTTAAAGATAAAGCCCCCAAAAAATATAATATTTGGTATTTAAGACTTATATTCAAGTATGCTGAAATGATTAGATTTTGACTACAATTGGTTAACTGGAAGTAATACTTTACTTGAAGCTTTAAACTGTTTTTCTGTATAATTACGTTTATATATAACTTCTAACTAAACAGAAAAAAAATATATAAATTATAATAATTTTGCATATCGTTTAGGCTGAGGAATTTCTATAAAACTGAGGAGTTATTCATATGTTCACAAAATTTGACATACGATGTCAAATTTGATGTAAGTTTAAAAGATAAAATAAGTAAATATGAAGTAGTTTTATTGTATAATTAAATAAGATGAAAGAAATATATAAAGAATATATTTGCATGCAAGGCCGTAGTCAAGGGGGGGGAGGGGATTTGGGGGTTGAAACCCCCTCCGAAATGTAAAATAAACTATAAAAAACCTGTTGCCATTTTGTATTTCGTATTTGACGGTTTTGATGCATATAGCAATTAACTGTGTCATTGTTATTAATTGTTGTATTTTATTATTTTAATTGTAATTGTTATTGCTTTTATTGTTTTTTTCTATTGTTTGTGAGTGTTGTCATTCTCCAAAAATATTGGTTTTAGGCATAGGGTACCCTTAATAAAATATGAAGATAATACAAAAAGACGCACAACTGAATTATAAAATATAGGGTGATCCATTTGAAAATGACGAGTTTTAGTCATTTGAAATTGAGTAAATTTGATTCACTTTATTGAACACCCTGTATAATTACATTTAAAAAAATATATGTGAGAACATAGAGTGTAGTTACCATGGAGGTAAGAAAATATGGAGGGAGCGTAAGCTGACAAAAGTGAAGCCAACTACCCCCCACTCCTTGTGGGACCAACTGTCATTGTGGCTTGTTCTGCTGTGGCGTGTAGTATTGTACTTCGTTTCGTTTTCTTCAAATATTTGTTTTGTTTTGTTTAAATAATTTGTTTTTGCTAGTGAATTAAGTTTTTTGTTAAATTGTGGACGTTTTGTTATAATTATTATTATTATAAGATTGTGTTAACGCACTATACGCGAAAGAAGAAAATTTTAATTCAGATATTTACAATTTAATTAGTACGAAAACGCGGGGTTATTTAATTTTTCCAAGTAGTGATATTATAAAAGTCTGTTCAAAAAGTGAAATTTTATTAAGGAAAAAAATGTAAGAGGACGATGGAAAAATATTTAAAATAAAAAATATTGTACTACATAAGTCAATAATTATTTTAAAACAGTTTTTAAACACAGAAATATTTTTCACGTTAAATCATTCTTTAGAACATGTATTTGTATGGAATATTTGAGAGTTAGAATGTATTTTCTAGGTAAAACTACACTTGATAAATCATTAAATGTAAGGACCTGGAATAACAAAATGACATTGTTTTCAGGGTATTAAAATTTTTTGTTGTACCCCCTACCATTTTATTGAAACAAAAATTATGTAACTTAGTCTTATAAATTGAAGTCTGTAAAGAATAATAATTATTTATTCAATTAATATGTCGACTATATACCTACACCTATTTGAAGTATTTTTTTGTTTAATATTTGCAAATTGTTTTTAATATTTTTTTTATAAGAAATATAATATATATATATATATATATATATATATATATATATATATATATATATATATAATATAAATTTCTTATTGTAATAACAAGTAATGATATTTACATTTACACGTATTTTGTAATTCAAAAATACCGCGAAATCCCCACTCTTAGTGGGACCAAGACCCGTATGCGTCCGTCCCCACTAGGCTTCACTCCCCTCGCCTATAATACAAGTTTATGCTCCCTCCATATATTCTTACCTCCATGGTAGTTACAGTTGTACAGAAAAAAAAATATTCTTAAGTTTTACTATTAAAATAACTTCAGTACGTCATTATAAAGCAATGCGTGTATTTGGTCTTTTTTAGAGAATAAACGGAATAACTTGGCAACGCCGCAGAAAACTAAAACAAAATTTATATGACCTTATAGAGGAATGAAATACACTTGAAAAAATATAAAAATATACAGGGTGTTCCATTTAATAAAAGGCAAACAATTTTAGCCGAGCCGTAACGCAACACCCTATATATGTGAAAATAATTTTACGTTATGCTCCTTGAGTTGACCAATAACTTTTGTTAATAGATTTATGTTGTATTTCTAACGACAAGGGAGATATCGAAGACGGGCATTTCGATGACACAGCCTGTATACAGGCTGGCCCAGTGAAAATTATCAGCGCAATTTTTGGCCACTTAACATTAATTTTGCTAAAAACGCTCTAACACGTCAATTTTAATATAAAGGGGGACACCTAAATGGATTAGTACCAATGGCATAATTCCAACCCAAAAATGGGTGTGGACTGCACCTCAAAAATTTTAAATGGAAAAGGGTGTCAAACATCACGCAGTTCGAAAGGCCTTTCAATTCTCTTTTCAACAGGTTTTTTACTTTTCAAATCCGATCATTAGTTCCAGAGAAATATCGTTTAAAACAAATTTTATGAAGCAAATTTTAGGTATGAAATGAATAAAAAATATTCTGCTGAATTGTAAATACAAACTAATTTTAAAACTACAAAAAATGTACTGAAAAACTTATATAGAATATATTTCTACAGTGGCGGGAGGTAATGTGTTGGACACAGCAGATTTTTGAATAAGTATCTTGAGTTAATTTTCGAAGCCCTTATTAAAATTTAATAAAAACTAGTACAAAAGGTACAAAGACACTAATGATTAAAAATATTATGGCCTTAAAATTGTATTCTCTGTCGTTTCGCAAAAAACTATTGTCACATAAGAAAGAAAATTGAAACGATTAGTAGTTGTCAAAATCACATAATTCATCTTGAGTTGTGTCCTATTTTTCTACACAAAAGTCCTTAATACGGTCCTTTAATAAACGGACAATTATAAATGAGACAAAAAGTAGCAAAGATTCACACAGGACCGGACTGAGAAAATTTACAAATTATTATTGACGTATTTTTAGTTTTCTTCATTTTCTTTTCGTTCATATTTTGAGCTACCAATAAGAGAAGGTATAGCTCGTCCAAAATGGAAAAGGACCTGTCAATCATTCTCGCGCATATAATGCAACAAACAAGTTGAAGGAGACGGCAACATCAATAGAGTTCAATGTGCCGCACACTACATACTAGACCCATGCCTGGCCTACCAGTAGCCCTGTGCAGTTCTGGGTTATAGTAGCTATACCTACCCCATGTCAACCAACTTCAAAACTGCACTGATCCAATAAACTAGGGGTGTAAACCATAAATGGGAAAGCAATCTACCATTGGCGTGGGATTATTTCAATAACAAATGGAATTTTTGTAAATATTTATGAACATCATAAAAAAACTCTAATTAAGTAGAGGCGAATGAATTGCATCGGTTTGGTCACTAACAATATTTTCTTTTGAAATAACAGCTTCTTTAATCTCTTAGATTAAAATGCAGAGGAGAATGGATTACATCGGTTTGGTCATTGACTATATTTTTCTTAGAAATAACAGCTTCTTTAATCTCTAGATTTTCAAGCCAAATTATTGTTAATCCTTTTTCTGCTACATACAAGATTACCAATCACCCTTTCCATAAATGATTATTACCTGCTAATATAATCGTCGGCAAATTATCTGTTGTTTTCTGTTTATTGCAGTTATATGTTCTTTAAATCTTAATTTCGAATTTCCTAAATATTATACAATAATTTCTTAATATAGTTTCCCCATATGAACTAGGAACTAAGTACGCCACTGGTAAAAAACGCAATGGGGGGTACCTTTTCCCATTGGTTGCTCAAAATATGAAGGAAAATGCGTGTTTCGCGCAGGTTCATTTCTATATTGGACGAGCTGTAGGTACATTAGTTGAATTTTATACAGGGGCGTATTTAGTTCCAAGTTCATACACGAGTACTCTACAGGCTTCGATATCTTCCTTGTCGTTAGAAATACAGCATAATTTATTATCAGAATTTTTTGGTCCACTGAAGGAGCATTACAGGGTGTTGCATTACGGCTCGGCCACAATTCTACGCCTGTTTTTAAATGGAACACTCGATATATTTTTATACGTTTTTAATTGTATTTTATTCTCCTATGTGAAATCTCCGAAATTATTGGTTCAAGGCATAGGATACCCTCAATAAAATATAAAAATAATACAAAAAGACACCCAACTGTATTATAAAATATAGAGTGTTCCATTTGAAAATGCCGATTTATGTTAAATAACAAATTGTCAATGTCCTATGATGTTTGAAGGCTGTTTAGTGTTGACATACATAGTTTTAAAAATGGAACCGGAGTAATCTGCCAAATGTACATTATTCTATAATAGATTATTTTTATGGAATGAATTCAAATTCTCCAAGTCTCCTACGTAACGTCACATACCTCACGAATGTGCAAACTAGAAAATAGTATGAATGAGGAAGTTTAGCGTATTTTTTTTATCAAGATTGTCCTCAAAAGTAATATTCTACATTTTATTTCACCCAAAGATGCCTAGATTTCTCAAAAAATGAAATTTTATACAAAAATGACGGGAGTGTGGCTCGCGGAGAACGTATTGTCTATGTTAAGCAGCGCGCGCTGGGTTCCCATGGCAACAGGGAAGCGTGTGGTGTAATGCCGCAACATACAACCTACGTTTTTAAGTCAGGTCTCACCATCCCTTCTGCGCAAGCGCATAACTCACTTGTGACGTCAGAGTGGCTCCAACATAAATCATTCATTATAAATAATTGGCAACATAATTTTAAGTTTGAATTACATTTTAAGTTATAATTATTCATATACTTACGACTAAAAGATATTTCAGATGTAATTTCAACTACGCTAAACTTCCCCATTGAAACAAGAAAGTTATAAGTCAAAAGTAAATTGGCTAAAATCAGTGTTTGGTCATATCTAGTGGGCTAAGCATGTTTTGGGCAAAACAAACACATGATTGAAAAGGGCAACTTTGCTCCAATTTGACCGACTTCGTATCTCTTACGGTTCTCCACAACCCAATGGTTACCTCTTAAAAACCTTCTATAACTAAAGTCCATTTTTTGAGAAGAAAGTTCTCGAGTAAAAAACTGAAATTCCGGTTGTTTGGTTTTTCTCATTTTTCACCAAATCGTTCCAAAGTATATGCGTAAAAAACACTCCTTTATTTGAAATCAACGTATTGATTTGTATCAATATAATAGTTATTTACAATACAAATGCGGAAACATGAACTTCCGTGCAAGATATTTTGTTTGAAGTATTTTATTTAGGCGAATGCACGGAAGCTATTTCCGCATAAGTATTCTACAAGATTTATTGTAACGAACGAATTAATTATAAAACGTAATTAATAAAAATGTAAAACTGTAATTTAACCGTCAATAAAGCGAATAAACATTCGTTGCTATGGACTGTATGCCATTGTTCACCGTTGTTATTGTTTGTTGTGTTGCTAATAGATAGCGCTAGTAGTATTAAAATGTCAAAATTAGCAATGAATTTTCTAATTTAATTTAGATAATTTTTATACTTGTAACTAATTGTTCTCAATTATCTTGTTCTTATATCAAATTTGTTGTAATGTGCAAAAAAAATAAAATTATAATAACACTTTTAAGCTACTCGATCAAAGTAAGTTCCGTTGAGACACTAGTGCGCGAAAGTAAAACAATAGCGGGAATATGGCCTTTTGGATTGTGAGTTGGCTGCGGGAAACATTACTTTCTAGGTAGTGAGTACAAATATTACGTTTACATGTAGCAGAAAATGTACTAGGAATGAATTATTTCGGAGGGTTTTTGGGCACGTACTACCCTGTATATGTTTCAAGGCCAATCAATAATGCCCTTTGAACTGATGTCTCCCCCCCTCCACTTTTCTCTAAGCCCTTCAGACCCACAAAAAAATCGACAATCGAAAAATTACACATCTAAAAATAAATATATCAACCAATTCTATTACCAACGTTCGAATTCTACATTTGGCTCTTTACTTACGGTATATGATATTCAAAATTATTTTCCATTCAACATAAAAATATGTTTATTGGGAATTTCCAAGTTACCAATTAATTTTAATTAGTAACAAAGTATTAGAGTTTTTGTAGACAAAAAACATAATTTATATTCAACAAATAGTACTAATATACGAATAAAAATATATATAAAGGTCTCAAGTTCTTTGAAACCTTGTTCAAATGGCTAATGTAAATCCAAAGCAGCCCATATCTTTTGTAAACCTTATACAAGTGTCTTTATTTAATCCTTTTAAACATCTTAAAATTATTTTGATACTTTTCTTACTGTCTTTACTTAATCTCAAATAGTCTGAACTTCATTTAAACCTCATTTAATAATAAAAATTAATAGTCGTGCGTATAAATCGGCTTACAATGTTTTTCTGTGTAAGTCATTAAATAACTTATTAATATAATAAAAATTTTATATGAAGCAAATTCGTTGATACACCCTACACCGTTTAAGTTCTTAAAAAGAAAACGCAAGACTACAAGAATTGAACTTGTCTTCCGAGACAATTTCTTGCCTTGTTTTGCTTTGAAATTTGGTAGCTGTTGTCTTGATCTTGTCTCGCATTTTTTGCAAAACTGATGAAAAAGGAAGAAAAATACAAAACTCTCGTGAAACAGTCGAAAATAGACATCCGATTAAAGAATAATATAAAAGAGTCAGTTTCAAAACAGTTCCGAATTCTAATCTAATGTTGTAAGATCCGGAGATCTAGCGGACCACCTCTTCCCATCCATCTGTTAGGAAATTCTTCATTTAAATCATTCCTAACCCGAAGACTGTTGTGAGCTGGTGCACCATCATGTTGGAACCACAATCTCCCGATAATATACCTGGTATACTACATTTCATTTTGAATTGAATAAATAATTTTAGAAAAAAAATGGTGGAAATCTGCATAATTATTGGTTTCAGGCATAGGATACCCTTCATAACATGAAGATAATACAAAAAGAAACATAACTAAATTATAGAATATAGGGTGTTCCATTCGAAAATGACGAGTTATAGACATATGAAATTGAGTATATTTGATTCGCTTTATTGAACACCCTGTATAATTACATTTAAAAAAAATATGTGAGAACAAAGAGTGTAGTTACAGTTGAACAGAACAAAAAATTCTTAATTTTTATTATTAAAACATAACTTCAATACGTCTGCCATATGCAACACGCAACACATTTTCTAAACTAATGCACATATAAACTTTGTAATTCGTGACGTCATAATCTAGTTACAAATATTGATGACGTCTCTCTACTGCTTAAAAATTTCGACTATAATAACATATGAAGGTAATACAAAAAGATACCCAATTGAATTATAAAATACAGGGCGTTCCATTTGAAAATGACGAGTTATAGTCATTTGAAAAATATAGTTACAGTTTGACAGAAAAAATAATTTTTGCTATGAAAATAACTTGAGTACGTGTTTATAAAGCAATGCGTGTATTTGGTATTTTTAGAGAATAAGCTTAATAACTGGGCAACACCACGGAAAACTAAAACAAAACTTATATAGGACATTAAAATACAGTTGAAAAAATATAAAAATATATAGGGTGTTCCATTTAAAAAGGCGTAGATTTGCAGGCGAACCATAATGCAACACCTGTTATGCTTCTTGAGTGGCTGAATAAATTCTGTTAATAAAAAGCTGTATTTCTAACGACAATGGAGATATCGAAATGGGCATTTCCATGACTCACCTTGTATACAAATCAAAATTTGGTCACTTCATTGTAAACCTTGTACAACTGTTTTATCTTAATTTAAAATTTAAATTTGATTATATTAATTTGTTAGCATCTTTCGAAAATCACTTTGCATTCAATAATAACAATTTAGAACAACAACAACAAATTGATTAATTTAAATTTACACAACATTCGAAATGTCAGATTGTATTGCTCTGAACTCATGATAATAAGTCTCATTAAAATCACACGTAATTTTTTAAAAAATAATCCGGATATTATAATAACTAGAGCAGACAAAGGTAATATTACAGTCATCTTAAATAATGCTGAATGTTTAATTAAATGTAATGAGTACTGCAGGACACTAATACTTACAAAGAACTCAAAAAGGACCCTACTGACTCTTTCCAATTGAAAAATAACAAACTGATACATGATTTAGAAAAAACCAATAGTCTGGAAAAAAATTTAGGAACTAAACTTAAAACTCACAATTCTGTGAGCCCCATACTTTACTGCTTACCCAAAGTACATAAGCCAGATTGGCCAGTAAGACCTATTGTTTCCGACATAAATTCTCCAAATTGTAAATTATCTCAATATTTAGCTTCCACTTTATCCCATTTAAAATATAAATCAGAACATTTCATTAACAAATTCATTCACATTCATTCACAAAATTAAAAATTTAACTATTCCTCCTTCTTACAAATTAATCTCACTTGATGTCAAATCACTTTTTTCCTCCACATGAATTAGTCTATGTTGTCATCACAGAACGTTGGTCTGAGATAAGTGACCATACCTCCCTTCAATTAAATGAATTCCTAAATTGCATTAAATTTTTTTTACAGAGTTCGTATTTACAATTTAACAATAAATTTTACCTTCAAATTTTAGGTTGCCCTATGGGCAGTTCCTTAAGTCCAATTTTAGCCGAATTAATTATGTATTATTTAGAATCCACTATCATAAATAAAGAGCGGATTGTATGCAATTGCATGTCTTGTTTATATTAGGCATATGAACAAACTGTTTTTATATGTTGACGTTTCATCAAAAATTAATGCCAAATATCAAATAAAAATAATGCATATTTTGCATTTAATGATACTTTATTGCATATTTTGATTTTTTTTTGCATATTAGTGCATATTTTAAGACTTTTTTCAAAAACAAAAATTAATTTTTGACAAATTTAGTTCTTTTTTGAAAACAGTATATTACAAGAAATATAATTTTTATCGTACTTTTAACAAGTGAACATTTATATAAAATGTACTCATTGAAACCATTACAATCATATTTAATATCTCATCAGAACAAAAAAAAGTGATTTTAGAACTGCTTAGAACTTAAGTAATTCTTATTTTGTAAGTAAGGTAAGTAAATAATATCTGTCACTGAAATTCGTATGTTTGATCAATAACAACAATTAGTAATGCAGAAATAAATGTATTAAAAATATGAGCAGCATATAGCAACTTTCTCGTTAAAGATGACTTTTTTGATTTTTGTTTCAAAAAAGAGCTTTTGTAAATCAATATGAATATGAATTCGAGATTTTCTTATTTTTGTTAGAATTACCTGTGATATTTATTGTCTTTATACATTTCATGAAATGTTCCAAATAAGACACTGCATGTAAAAATAGAAATAAGAAAATGATAGTAAAACGAGCCTGATGACATTATTTTTTTGCATATTTTTATTGTAAAGTGTATATTTATAACTTTTTTTGCATATATCATGCATATTTTGATGATTTTTAATGCATATTGCATGCATATTTTGACAGTTTTTTAGTGCATATAATCCGCTCTTTAATCATAAATAATAATCCACAATTTAATCTTCTCTTTTACTACAGATTTCAATTTAAACAAAGCCATAGTCTCTAATATCTAATTCCTTTTAATTTAAAATTATTTGAAACCTTGCTTTATCTCAACTTGAGTTTCAAATAATAACAAACCTTAAACAAACAAACATTTTGATATAATTATAAACTTTGTACTTCCCAAATGTGAGAATCTTCAACGTTCAACCTATTCTTATCTATCGGCGAATGCATCTAGGAGTTATCTAGTGTTCCTAGCCTTGCTGAGGAGGCCAAGGTTATGTTAAGGTTAGGATAATTACGTATTTCGCTCGCATATGATCCTACACAAAGCAGTTTGGAACCGTCCGCACTCCCGACATGTCCGCAACATTTTGTCGTTGCAAAAGTGAAAGTTTTTATCTAAAAAATCATTGTATTATAAACAATACACCACAAACGTAACGTAAATACACAGCGCGTAGTTTTAGTGAGTTACAACTGACTTATTTGGCTTTAAAATTAGTTATGAAGTCACTAAAGTGAAAGATGTTTACTTAAACTTTATAGTGTTTATCTTAAAACTGCTTTAAATATAGAATAATTAGTGTTAAAACAACTGTAAGTGTCTTAAATTTATTTACTGGTTCTTGGAGCTGTCTTAATTTAATTTAAAAGAGTTGTAAACTGTCTTAGAATTATTTATTTTTAAACTATTGTCAACTGTCTTAAATTAATCCCAAAACAATTTAAATTGTCATACCTTTACTTTTATTTAATTCTAAACAAATTACAGCTTTAAATCTCTTTAGTTTACAATTACTAAAATAGTTTTGTTTGACAAATTCAGAAACTGATCTTTTGCATGCGATTTTATTAATAATAATCATAATAATATTTAAAAATGTAAACACTATCACAGAAATTCATAAAAGAAAATAGGCAGTAACTCTGATTAGTGATACCCCTTATGAACATCCTGAAATGTCACTCCATTCCCAATTCATAAAAACAATTCACTAGATTACTTAGTTCCAAACATAACTGCACTAGTTTGCTGGAATTAGCAATATTTGTACCTGATTATCAGCATTTCTAAATGATACAGGAAGATTTGTGCTGATATTTCAAAATTTCGGTTTTCTAGTTTGAACGGAAATATCAATTTTGACTTGTAATAAATGATATTTGGAGTCTAAGGCTAAATTATAATTAAAATAGTTACCCCTTAAATTTAAAATTAATTTTATTTCAACATTCTATATAATTGTCACTTTCAGGCTTCTTGATAGCTAAGTAAATAAACAATTACTGTAAATAACCTGTAAAAATAATAGAAAATAATGAAAGGTTTTATGCATTTTATTATAAATATTACAAACTTAATATTAGGTTTATGTGAGTAATTATATACATTTATAGTACATTTTGATTCACTGGCGAAACTCATTTGACAACGTCTAGCTATAGATTGTTCTACCACCGCCAACTATAGTCAATCTTTTTTTTTTTGAAGAATAATAGTTATTTAATGACCAAGGATATTAATGCAAGCGATTAATGATTGAGATATTTTAACGCTCGAGCGAAGCGAGGGCGTTAATATTTGAGATCATTAATCGCTTATTAACATCCGAAGTAATTACAATACTTTTCCGTCCAGCGTTTCTTGTTAAATTCCAATTTTATTCATTGATAATTTTTTTAGGTTAGGGTAAGTAACACATTTGACATTTGACTGACCTACCTTGATACGTCAAAAATCAACAAATTTGTCAATTGTTTTCAGTGAATGCGTTGAGTTTACTGAACGCTACGTAGCACAAATACTTTTTTAATTTTATTTGACAAGTATTATGGGTTCAAATTAATTTTAAATGTATGTTACGTGAATATACCTAGCTAGTAATTGTAAAAATCATATCTTTTAATTTTATCTAGCATTTTCGGCAACTATATTCCGTGTATCGAACGCACCAAAAATTGGTCATTAATAAAAATCAGGGCATTAATGGATGTTATTAATGACCAATTTTTGGTACGTTCGAGGCACGTAATATAACCTATTAATAACCGGTGGGCGGAAAAGTAAATTAATAAAAAATAACGTTATGAAGGTGGAAATAAAATTTTGTACGCGGCACTTGTGCAATTAAACATTACAGAGCTCACTGGATTATGAGAGCTCACTGGATTATGAGAGCTCGCTCCTTTGTCGCTCGCCTCACACTCGCCCTGTAAAGATTAACTTACACCGCTGGCCACGTAAATAACTATCTGTCTCTATTTCATGGCTACTGCTATTTTTGGGGTGATTTACGTTATTTTCATACCTAATTTCTGAGCTTACGAGACACGTAAAATTAATTTTGCTTCTTGATTCAGATACAGAATTGTACGCTCTACAAGAGTTATTTGAATTTTTTTTATCTAAAATAATTAGGGAAGCAGGAAATTACGAAAATATGATTTTACTTGTTAAATCCCTATGTTCGGTTGTTCGAGTCAACACCCTGTATATTTTAAATACATAAAATTATAATATTTTTATGAATGACACATTTGACAGTTCATTCATGATTTACTAACACGAGAATTAACTGCGTGAAAAATATCAGTTTTACTAAAATATACAGGGTGTAACAGCTAAACGAGCTACCTCAAATAATTTCTATATTATTAAAGATACAATAACATGCTATAAGACAATTTTATAGAGGGCCAAGGGGGACATCCGATTAGGGAAGAAAATATTTTTTTAAACCAGTGGCTCTCAAGTTACAACACAAAGTTATATTTTCTTAAATGGGATAGTACGTTTTTTTATGTCTATTCGATAGAGTATTTTTTTCTGACTTCAATCATGAATTTATTTTATACCCTAACATAAAAAAAATATTGAGCAAAATGCAATTTAAATAAATCTTTTTTTTTTAGTTATTTTTCAGTAGGCTATGTAACAAAACATCGAGCCTAAATTAAAATTAAACATAAATATTTATTATTAACTTTATAAATAGCATTCAACACAACAAATAACACTGTGACAAATAGAAACTATGTACTAAATAATTGAAATTGACAGATAGCAGTTTTTGTTTTTTATACATAGCCTACTGAAAAATAAATAAAAAAATAGATTTATTTAAATTTCAAATGCATTTTGCTCAATATTTTTTTTATGTTAGGGTATAAAATGAATACATGATTGAATTCAGAAAAAAATACTCTATCGAATAGACATAAAAAAATATACTATCCTATTTAAGAAAATATAACTTTGTGTTATAACTTGAGAGCCACTGGTTTAAAAAAATATTTTCTTCCATAATCGGATGTCCCCCTTGGCCCTCTATAAAATTGTCTTATAGCATGTTATTGTATCTTTAATTATATAGAATTTATTTGAGGTAGCTCGTTTAGCTGTTACACCCTGTATAGGGAAATATTGTACAAAAGTTGGTTAAAATCATTATTATAAACGTTTTCGTTAAGTATGATACGAATATTTAATATATAAATAGTTGATTTTACTCATATGAGATATAATTGTAATCTAATAAGCTGAGATTGAATTTGAAATAAATTAAAGCAATTTGATGGATAAAAATCATTATAAGTAACAATATAATACATCATTAAGTATAAAACCAGAAAATTATTCAAGAATGAATTATTTAATCAATTAATCTGCATTTCAAAACTGACAATTACATATTGTACAATTTTCCATTTTCATGAATAAATATATTTTTATCCATTTTAAATATGATGAAGATATATACAAAACGAATATTATTTGATTACAATGAAAAATTGACAAGCCTTTAAATCATATCCTTTTGGAAGAAATATTTCACAATTTACTGTACAATAATTATTTTAATTATGCATATGGATTGTATTGTTCTTTAAGTAATTGCATTTTATAATTTCCTTACACATTTCATAAAATTTGAGATTAAATTATTTGATTACAAACAATGAATTGATCTTCAACCATACGACCAGGGGCGGACCGTGAACTTTGGGGGCCTTGGGCTTATACTGTTTGGGGGCCCCACCTTAAGTTTTTTTAATAAAAAAATATGTAAGGCACCGGGCGTAGAACTTTTAATATTTTATTGGGGCGTATACATTTTATCCTCCAAACATGTTATATTGGTCGACATTATACCTTGTACACATTTAAACTTGCACACAGTATGTCGTGCACACTTTTTATTGGAAATAATTTTTATCCTGCACTCATTTTATCTCAATACATATTTAATGTAGTACACATTTTATTTTCCTCACACTGTATCTTCCACACATTTTATCGTTCACACATTTTATCATCCACACATTTTATCTTCCACACATTTTATCTTCCACACATTGTATCTTACTGCCATCTCTTTGTTGCTCTCTTGAAGCATAATTAAAAAAAGATCTAGTATGTAATTTGAAATAGTTATAATTTGTCAATTGCTTTGACAGAAACGTATAGCTCGCCGGACATGAGTTTTGGTAATAGCGACAAAGGAAAGAAGTTTTGATGTATGGAAGATAAAATGTGTGGAATATAAAATGTATGGAAGATAAAATGTGTGGATGATAAAATGATTGCAAGATATAATGTGTGAATGCTAAAATGTATGATAGATGAAATGTATGGAAAATATAATGTATGGAAGTTAAAATGTGCACAAGATAAAATTGGTGTAAGATCATTTTTTACGCAAATTAAAAGTGTGCACGACATACTGTTTGGATGTTTGAAGGTGTGCAAGGTACAATGACGAGCAATATAACATGTGTGGAGGATAAAATGTATACGCCCCATTTTATTTTCTAAATTAACATTAAAAAAACAAAAAATAACACTTATTCTTATAAATAATAATAATTTAAGTACATATATGGGCAAATTCATAAAAATGATAAAACTAATCCTCAATTTTTGATTAGTGAATTCTATTTTATTCATGTATTTAAAATGTAATATTCACTGTTATATAAAAAGATAGATACTAGGATTAGATTAAAAAGAAACTGACGTCGAAATTTATTTAAGCATCCATGCAGAGAATGCTAATGACTGTGGGGTTATTCTGATTATCCGAAGAAGGGGGCCCCTTCTATCGCGGGGCCCTGGGCTGCAGCCCATAAAGCCCATGCCTAAATCCGCCCCTGCATACGACACTTAGTTTAGAATAAAATAAGATAATTTTGTTAAAAGAAAATCTTTACAAGAATAGAGTATTCCATTCAATTATTCATTTACAATTGAAACATAAAATAAGAAACCCATCTAAAAATTAAATAATAAGTTGTTATAAAAATATAAAATTTTGCAGTTTGTTTATAATTTCTGTTGGATATTCACCGCAAACAAATATTCTGAAATAGAATGGGGAAGTTTAGCGTGGTTGAAATTACATATCTTTTAGTCGTCAGTATATGAATAATTAAAACTTAAAATGTAATTCAAAGTTAACATTATGTTGCCAATTATTTATAATTAATTATGTATCTTCGAGCCACTCTGACGTCACAAGTGAGTTATGTGCTTGCGCAGAAGGGATGGTGAGACCTGACTTGTTGAACGTAGGTTGTATGTTGAAGCATTACACCACACGCTTCTCTGTTGCCATGGGAACCCAGCGCGCGCTGCTTAACATAGACGATACGTTCTCCGTGAGCCACACTCACGTCATTTTTGTATAACATTTCATTTTTTTTGAGAAATCTAGGCATCTTTGGGTGAAATAAAACGTAGAATATCACTTTTGAGGGCAATCTTGATAAAATAAAAAAATAAAAGAAATACGCTAAACTTCCCCATTTGTGTCGAAGTTAACGTTTTTAGCTGCTTAATTTGGTACAAAATATTACTATAGAATTCGTTCGTGGGGTTTGTTAAACTCGGCTTCGCCTCGTTTCAAACTTCCCCACTCACTCATAAAATGTCACTTTTAACACTTATATCATAAATAACTATTATAAGTGAAATGTTACAATTATCAATATTATGGTTATTTGTAAACATATGTTGTGCTACACTAGATTTTTCCGGGTTCCCGCTTTTTAAATTATAAAAATGTTCTTTGAAACGAGTGTCTATTTGTGTGTTAGTTTGACCGATGTATACTTTATCGCATTCGTTACAAATAATTTTATAAATTACGGATTTTTTATCCGTATCAATTTTATCTTCCCTAATTTAATGATATTGGTAGATCTATATGTTACTGTTAACTTTTGGTTTTTAAAAATTTTATTTAAACTTTTGGAAGCGTTATCGTAAGGTAGTGTTATGTATTTATTTGCCCATCAGAGTTGTTAGGACCCCTGGCATGGTTGACATGTTGAGTAATCTTAACTATTCTGTTTAATCCTTTTCAGTTATACTATAGACTGCATTAGTGTGAGGGTCATTTTGGGGCGCCAAATTCAAACTGAAACCCTAACTCGCCTCTGCCGATTTATACGCCCATCTTATTCTTATGGGAATCAAAATATGCTACCTTTAAACTGCTACAAGCTATTATAAAATGGAAATCTTAAATATTAAACCTTATAAATACTAATTTCTAATGTTTTATCTATCTTCTAATGTAATATACACAACCAAAAAACATAATATTATTTAATAAACTTCAATTTAAACAGTAGGTGTAAATTTCTGAAAACGTATGTCGTAGCTGTCTTAGTATTCAGTTGAAATTAAAATTCATAAACATGAAATTTCATTTCATCTACACCTTCCACGGGACATTGAAAAGAAATATTATAAACTGAAATAAGTGAGTAGTATGACATGTGTATATTACGAAAGTGAAAGAATTTTTTAAAAATTCACATATTTAAGGATACTTTTCATGAAGCTAACATTTTTTGTACTACTATACTACTGACAACGTATTTGCATTCTTCCGTAAATAAAAACATAATTTTCGTTAAAAATACTTTATTTTAATTATTAAGAATAATATGTTATAAAATTAATTTTGAATGTATTTTGATAAACATATATTTTATAAAATATGAATTAAAAACAGCAGTAAAAAGTTTCATAAGAAAAGTCGAATTTTCGTTCTTTAAATATAAAAAATTCTTTCACTTTTGTAATCTACACGTGTCATACTACTCATCCTTAAATTTATGACACTAAGTTCATTTCCAGCCTGTATATTTTATTACTACAATATAAAATAAAAAATGGGGTATATGACCATTTTTTTTTTCTTTCATTTTATGATTCTATGCCAAAAATAAAAATACCCGTATTTTTTTAAATCGCTTAATTATTGATAATTCCGGAGAAAAACAATAATAAAGTTTAGGAGAGGGGATATGTTTACGTCACCTAGGAGAATTAGACAAAGAGAGATGCTAATAGAAAGAGAAAGATATAGTGCGACCCGCGCGAACCTTTTGCTACCTGATTCTAACCCGTAACCATGGTAACCAAACAATAAACACGTGCGAGTGTTTATATACTGTCACTGAGACTCGTCAGGGACTTCAATGCCAACCAGATTTACATTATAACATTCGTTGTGTAGTATCAAAATATTTTAATTTTATTCTATAAATTTCTAAAATTGATATCTCATATATTGTTTCATTAATAATTATGACTAATTTATCATTAGCAACATTTATTCGATATCATTTAAGTAAAATAAATAAGTTCATTAAATTCCTACTTTTAGCATTGTAAACTGCTCTCTCATTCTCCTAGGTGACGTCAGAGATAGGGCGCTGTTACATATTAATTGCGAATTTCAGTGAAATTATAAGATAATATTTAGTTTTTATCATTATTATTGGTAGTCACAATGGTTAATTTTTAATTTTTATACTTTTTTCTTTCAATTCGAGAGTGGTCATATAGCCCATTGTATACTAAATTATACACATTTTTTGCTGCATTTCATTTAAACTTATTTCACTTGAAAGTGAGATCTTTCCACGGCTAATCATTCTTCAATTTCCGTCCGAAATGGACCATCTTTTGAAAATTTTATTAAAATGTTTATCACTATTCCTTAACGTATTACACAAATTTATTTTAATCGCTCAAAAAGTTACAAAGAAAGAGATATCGTTTAGATTTATTACGTACATATTTCTCAGAAATATTACAATTGTCAATGACAATTTATAATCAAATGTTTGCTACAATAATTAAAAGCTTAAATTAAATTATTATTTTTATTTTTTGCCAAAAGTAAAGTGCCCTTTGAAAAGGCCAATTGGAACAAAAAATGGAGGTGCATAACTAGATGTTCTAGCAATGAGGAAGTTTAGCGTGGTTGAAATTACATGTGAAATATCTTTTAGTCGTAAATATATGAATAATTATAACTTAAAATGAAATTGAAAGTTAAAATTATGTTGCCAATTATATATAATTAATGATTTATCTTCAAACCACACTGACGTCACAAATGAGTTATGCGCTTGCGCAGAAGGGATGGTGAGACCTGACTTGTTGAACGTAGGTTGTATGTTGAGGCATTACACCACACGCTTTTCTGTTGCCATGGGAACCCAGCGCGCGCTGCTTAACATAGACGATACGTTCTCCGCGAGCCACACTCACGTCATTTTTTTATAAAATTTCATTTTTTGAGAAATCTAGGCATCTTTGGGTGAAATAAAATGTAGAATATCACTTTTGAGGGCAATCTTGATAAAATAAAAAAATAAAAAAAAATACGCTAAACTTCCCCATTCCATATACAAAATTTCAACATTCTTCGGCTAATCATTTTTGACTTATGCGAAATACATACGTACAGACGTCACGCCGAAACTAATCAAAATGTATGTATATTTCAGTTGAAACCTGAAAAGTGAAAACCGATTTTTTTCAGAATTACAATACTTTAGTTTGTACAAGGAAGTAAAAAGTTACTTTAACGTTTCTATTCCATGTAATACGAATTCAGAAACCAATAAAAATATTTTATTGTTAAATTATTACCGGAAAATATAGTGAAGAATATTTTACATAAAAATATATTTATTGGGTTTTTCCAAGTTGCCAATTAGTTTTAATTAATAGTAAAGTTGATATTAGAGTTTTTGTGGACAAAAAAACTTAGTTATTATTCAACGAGTACTGAAATCCGGATAAATAGTTTTAAATAAGTTGTACTTGTTTAAAGATTGTTTTATATTATGCCCAAATAGTCTGAAAATAATATACAGGGTGGCCCAATGAAAATTATCAGCACAATTTTTGGCCACTTAACATTAATTTTGCAAAAAAAAAAAAACGCTCGAACACGTTAGTTTTAGCATAAAGGGGGGACACCTGAATGGATTAGTACCAATGGCTTAACTTCAACCCTAAAATGATGGTGGACTGCACCTCAAAAATATTAAATGGAAAAAGGTGTCAAACATGACACAGTTCGAAAGGCCATTCAATTCTCTTTTCAACAGTTTTTCATTTTTCAAATCCGATCATTAGTTCCAGAGAAATATTGTTTAAAATAAATTTTATCACGTGTTCAAAATTGCTATCAAGTAGGCTTAACAAATGACAGAAACTATACTAAATAAACAATTCTTTTGACAATGGCCAGCAAGATCGCCAGATCTATCACCGTTAGATTCCTTTTTGTGGGGTTATTTGAAGCCTAACTTTAGAAGATTTACGGCAACGTATCGTAAAGTGACAAGTTGTAGTCATTGGAAATTAAATAAATTTGATTCGTTTTATTGAACACCCTGTATAATCATATTTAAAAAAATATATGTGAGAGTATAGTTACAGCTACTTACTCGTTTATAAGTTATTGGAGTTCTTAATGCCTACCCTATTCCGAATTCTCTGATTCATTTTTTAGAGCTTCCTTACTGACATTAATATAATGGGGAAGTTTAGCGCGGTTGAAATTACATGTGAAATATCTTTTAGTCGTAAGTATATGAATAATTATAACTTCAAATGTAATTGAAGGTTCAAATTCTGTTGCCAATTATTTATAATGAATGATTTATCTTCGAGCCACTCTGACGTCACAAGTGAGTTATGCGCTTGCGCAGAAGTGATGGTGAGACCTGACTTGTTGAACGTAGGTTGTATCTTGCGGCATTACACCACACGCTTCTCTGTTGCCATGGGAACCCATCGCGCGCTGCTTAAGATAAACGATACGTTCTCCGCGAGCCACACTCACGTCATTTTTGTATAAAATTTCATTTTTTGAGAAATCTAGGCATCTTTGGGTGAAATAAAATGTAGGGTATCACTTTTGAGGGCAATCTTGATAAAATAAAAAAATAAAAAAAATACGCTAAACTTCCCCAATGTGTATAAGATTTATTACGCGGTTTTTCTACTAGAGGCGCCACTGTTGCTGCGTCAATAACCTTATACATGTTTAAAACAGGTAGAAACATGAATAATAGTATATTATTTAACAAGCATAATATGTAGGCTATATTACACGAGGATGTAATTAAAAATACGAGCGGTAGTGAGTATATTTAATCATCCGAGTGTAATGTAGCCATATTATGCGAGTCAAATACTATACTTTATCTACAACTATCAGGCATATAAAAATCTGATATTATTTGTTAAATATTCAGTTAGGTGTGAGTAGTTCATATATAGCTTAACAGATGGCGCCACAGTAGCACTTAAATGTCAAAATAACTATTCAAATTGTATTTATTATACTTTTATAATCATTTATATTGATATTTATGATAAAAATATATTTTTAATAAATTAACAGTTTATTAAAATGTTATGTGTTAAATTACATGCTCTATTTATTACAGAAAAGTGTAGCGTGTAATATAACATTTCATATTACACTTGTGTAATATGAGTAGTATATTATCTGTGTAGGAATGACGAAACCCGAAAATTTTAGTACCCGGGTACCCGATGTGAATACCCGGGTAGTACCGGATACTCGATAATTACCCGTTACCCGATAATTACCCGATACCCGATAATTACCCGATACCCGATAATTATACCCGATACCCAATAATAACCAGATGCCCAATAATTACCTGATACCCTTAATATATCCGTTATTTTTTCATGTTCATCTTTTTAATACAAATTTTTGTTATTTGCATATTAATTTATTAATGAACAAAAAAATATTATTTTCTTTATTGTTATTTTTTATAATATACGAGTATATCAGTAATATAAAATTACAAAATTAAAGAAGTACATTTGATTTAATTACTTAGGAATATCTCATATTTCTATAAATATCAAATAGCAAATATCAGAATGGATGATGTATCAACACTCAGTCTTGATCTTCGTTTTCTTAAAATATTTCCGGCAGCTGAATACTGTCTTTAACTGGCAACAACAGATTTTAGGTAATGGGTAAATTTCGGGTAACGGGTAATTAACGGGTAACGGGTACATTTCGGGTAATCGGGTACTATTTTTGATACCCGGGTACATTATTATCGGGTAGGTTCCGGGTACCCGGGTACCCATCGTCATTCCTAATCTGTAGTATCACACGTATAATGTACCCATATTTCAATAGTTGTAGATAAACTATTTTTTGTTACAGAAACAATGCATGGAATACGCATTTTGATATTATGCGTATTACATTTAACTTGTGGTCAAGATATCTCGTTTCCTGGTCAAACAAATAATAATTTGAGCGAGGAAATAGCAACACCCATTTACGGGTATGGACTACAAAATGGCGTCAATACAATAGGATTAGATATAAATAAGTTAGAAGCTCTGAACAAACCGAATTATAGAGTTCTCTCTTCTACCAGTATCGCATGTAAGTATGACATAATCAATTTCAATTATTGTATAGATAAAACAAAATAATTGTATATATTATTCAATTTTGCTTATACAGTCATTTACTTGGATACATATAATTAAAGTTAAATTAGCTAGCACTTATAAAGAAATTATAAATTATCTATTTATGTTTAAACCAGGGCATGTAACAGAAAAAATATACTGGTTAACGGTTAACCCTTATAGAGAAAGTTATAATAATAAAGATTTTAGTTCGAAAACCGGTTTTTAAAAATTGGAAACCGGTTTAAACCGGTTAATATATCAGTTAAAAAATAATTTAAAAAAATTAATTAAAAAATGTAATTATAAATATTTAATTTAAAAAAATAAATAGAATAATTAATTAAAAAAAATAAAGTACTATTTGAGAAAAATATAACAAATAAAAGAATGCAATTTAATTAACGAATATTCAAAAAATTCCCGTAATATCTTCAAGAGAACGCAGGTCATTTTTCAATTTTAAACTTGCCTATACTCACAAAGAGACTACCTACTTTTATGACTCTCCAATAAAATGTTAATTGTAAAAACTGCCATGACTCATGTTCAAATACAAATAGAAAACACAGATATAAAAAAATATTAAAAATTTTTCTTGCTAAATGAAAAATATCGGTTAAAATTACGGTTAAAGTTCACAATTTTCGTTGAAAATATCGGTTATCGGTTTTTATTAACCGGTTTTTTTAACCGGTTACATGCCCTGGTTTAAACGCTTACATTAGGCAGTAATCCGTATTAGTGATACCCCTGAACATCCTGAAATGTTACTCCAATCCCAATTCATACAAACAATTCACTCTATTATTTAGTAAAGTAAATAAATAACAATAAAAATTCGATCAAAATTTATATTTTCAGACGACCACAGATGAAAGTAGTCATATTTACACTGTAATTGACACCAGAAAATGTAACATAGCACACGGCGTGTGTTATAATAACACACTTGTGTGTTATATAACCGGATATGACGATTAGTGGTCAATAGATGGAACTTTCATAATGAAATGTAACAAAATTAATGAAAATTTGCTTAAAATTACGATTTTAAAATTGGTAGTGAATTAATAACAAAAATAAAAAGTCAAAATGTACTGATAGTTTTATTAATTGTTCAAATAATACGTACTAGACTTCCAAATCAGTTTCCGGTTAACAGTGATACTTAACCTCAAACCCAAACGTCAATGCTTTCGTGAGTTGTGTTTGACATTGACACTTTTGTATAAACCCTGTTTTTATTATAATATTTTGTGGTCGTCTAAAAAATAGTATACATAACTCGCTTGAAAGTGCATAGCAACGCTCGTGTATTAAATCACTCGGCGCTACACGCCTCGTTCTTCAATCTCTACACTCGCTTGCTATTTACCACTTTCCACGCTTGTTATGTAAATAACTATTTCAATGTACTATGGAATAATATCTGGCTCAGACTCACTCATTTTATCTTGAAAACTTAGGTAAAATATATCCGTTTTAAATTTGACACAACTGAAAGAACATTTCAATATTTCAATGTTTCCATTATGTCAAAAATTATGTAAAAAATGTATTTCGGCATCAATTGAACCTGTCGCAGATAAACTATTTAAGGATATACTCGTTCTGAAACTTGCGTGATTTGACATTGCGTTACATTATGAACGCTATATCAAACTTGTATTTTTAATACCTGTTACAGAACATAATAAGCGCATACAGGGTGAGTCATCGAAATGTCCGTCTTCGATGTCTTCCTTGTCGTTACAAAGACAGGATCAATTTATTAACAGAATTTACTCGTCCACTCAAGGAGCATACAGGGTGTTGCATTACGGCTCACCCACAATTCTACGCCTTTTTTTAAATGGAACACCCGATATATTTTTACATTTTTTTAATTGTATTTTATTGTCCTATAAGGACATATGAATTTTGTATTAGTTTCCCGCGGCATTGCTAAGTTATTCTGTTTATTCTCTAAAAAATCTGATGTGTCCAACACAATACCTCCCGCCACTGTAGTATAATACATATATTCTATATAATTTATTTTTATTTAATTTGTAGTTTTAAAATTAATTTGTTATTGCATTTTTTTTTCATTTCATACCTAAAATTTCCTGCATGAAATTTGTATACGACCAATATGACAGCTATTTTTGACGTTACTAAAACCGGAACCGAACTTACTTTGATTCACGCATGCAAATATATGCCTTATATATTTCTTCCACCTTCTCTAATTTTACAATAAAACTAGTTCATATTTACTTATGTTATCTTTTACATTTACTTACATCAAATTTGACATCACATGTCATATATTGTGAACATAAGAATAACTTATCTGTTTTATCAAAATTTCTCCGCCAAAACGATATGTAAAATTATTATAATTTATATATTTTCTTTATCTAGCTAAAAATTATATATAAACGTAATTATGCAGATCGGTAGAAAATTAAAAAGTCTTTATATTTAATAATAATGTAATTTGCGAAAAAATTGTATTAGAGGTTAAAGCATCAAATAAAGTACTACTTCCGGTTAACCAATTATAGTCAAAATCTAATCAGTTCATCATATAAAATTGATATCTCGCGTTTTTACTATAGTCGCCGCCAGCCCATATAGGAGTGACGTCACAACGGGCGGGGCTTATTTGTTTTTAAGGATATGTCTATTTCTTTTAATAATAATAACAATATTCATACCTAAAATATACTAATTTTAATTATTTTAGTAAAAATGCCGAGAAATATTAATATCACGGGTCAGCAGTTAATTTTAAATATTTTTGAGTTTTTTAAATTGTGTGAATGTGACAGTTCGGTTATTTATTTTGTTTTACATTGTATATTTTTTAATATCCTATTTTATTGATTTTTAAATGAAATTATATTTCTGTTACTTCTTACTACTAATAATTATGAAAATTTAAATATTTAGAATGAAATATAATTATATTTAATAATCATAGTGTCATCTTTGAAGCTTAATATTAACTAAAACGAAACCTTTATTCATACGAACATTCACATGACGATCGAGTGACGTCACTCCTATATGGGCTGCCGGCGACTGTAGTATTCTTACTTCACTGTCTTTTAGAAGATTTTAGTTTGTACCAGGGCATGTAACCGGTTAAAAAAACCGGTTAATAAAAACCGGTAACCGATATTTTGAACGAAAATTGCGAACTTTAACCGTAATTTTAACCGATATTTTTCAGGCCGAAAATACCGGTAACCGTTAACCAAAAAAAAATAAACCGGTTTTAGCGAACATTAACCTTTATTTTAATATCATTTAGCGAAAAAAAATTAATAGGTATATTTATTTATATCTGTGTTTTCTATTTGTATTTGAACATGAGTAATGACAAGTTTTTACAGTTAACATTTTATTGGAGAGTCATAAATGTAGGTAGTCTCTTTGCCCGTTAAGGTTACTTAAAAAGTCCCAAATAAATACGGCCTTTGTCAACACAGGCAAGTTTAAAATTGAAAAGTGACCTGCGTTTTTCTGAAGATATTACGGGAATTTTTGTGAATATTCATGAATTAAATTGCTTTTTTTAAATGTTATATTTTTCTTAGATGGTAATTTATAAAAAAAAATTAATTAATTATTCTGTAATTTTTTTTTAATCAAACTTTTATAATTAATTTGTTTTAATTAATTTTAATTATTTTTTTAACCGATATATTAACCGGCTTAAACCGGTTTCCGAACTAAAACCTTTATTATTATAACGTTCTCTATAAGGGTTAACCGTTAACCAGTATTTTTTTAGGTTACATGCCCTGGTTTGTACATTTAACCGTGTAGGAGCGGTCGACCTTCAAACTTGATTGTTTTAGGGGCACTGTTCATGGTACTGGTTGGAGCACGAGATGGAACATATTCAGAACTTTACCATGTACTAAATATTAACCCCTTTCCCTATGTAAAAGTTAAAGATGAAATTTTAAGTCTAATAAACAAGTTACAAGTTACTGGAGACGAAAGTAATGTAATTAGAATCGCCAATGGACTATTTTTACAACAAGATTTCA
Source organism: Stenolophus ochropezus (assembly GCA_035578165.1). Taxonomy (NCBI): domain Eukaryota; kingdom Metazoa; phylum Arthropoda; class Insecta; order Coleoptera; family Carabidae; genus Stenolophus; species Stenolophus ochropezus. The sequence continues at coordinate 879,259 of JAQOWZ010000032.1, forward strand.
ACATAAGAGATGAATATAGGTATGTATTCATTTTAAAATTTAAGGAAACTGTTTAAAACATTCTGAAATTATTTTTTTCGTACTCACTATAGTCGAAATTTTTAAGCAGTAGAGAGACGTCATAGACCTGAAAAAAACGTTACAAAACGAAATAAAACTTGTAGAAATTTTCGAAAGATGTTTTTATTTAGAAAACCGAGTAGTAAAAAAAGGTATCATAAAAAAATTACTTATTTATTATATTTACTATTATTTCAAATTAAAATATAAGGTATTTAATGACATTTCAATTTATTTATAATAATTGCAGTGTATTTTTTTTAACACACGTTGGCTACGACTCAAATAAAATATGTTTACATATATTTGTTTCTTGTCACGCCAATTAATTGAGCTGTCAAATAATAAAATATAAAATCTTTATTTGTTCGTTTAAGTTGTATTGTTCCTTATAATTGTTCATATTCGTGTTCTTTGTTTCTTGTTATACGTTTATTTTATTAGCGTAAGTAATAATGCCTAAAGCATTATCGAAGCAGTCGCAAGTGCTAACTGCAAATGCGACTACATATTTTGAAAAAGAACTGACAGTGGACCATTACTGCCGTTAAAAGCAGTTCGAGAGGTATGTTATCATTTTATTTGTTGTTATTAAATTTGACATTGCCATATGCAATACGCAACACATTTTCTAAACTAATGCACATATAAACTTTGTAATTCGTGACGTCATAATCTAGTTACAAATATTGATGACGTCTCTCTACTGCTTAAAAATTTCGACTATACCTAGAAACTAATGTTTCCCGCAGCCAACTCACAATCCAAGAGGCCATATTCCCGCTATTGTTTTACTTTCGCGCACTAGTGTCTCAACGGAACCTACTTTGATCGAGTAGCTTAAAAGTGTTATTATAATTTTAATTTTTTGCACATTACAACAAATTTAATATAAGAACAAGATAATTGAGGACAATTAGTTAAAAGATTAAAAATTATCTAAATTATATTAGAAAATACTTTATTTAATAGTACTATACTCTATTTTAAACTATAGACAGCACATTTACACCACAGCGTTAGTGAAATACTAGTAGTTCTGAAATAAACTGGTTTTAATCGTGAAATATCACAAAAAGAGAAATGAAACGAAAAACACGTGCAAATTCAGCAAATTATTTGACAACTACTGAGAGTTTGATGTTTCAATTACGTTTGAGAAGGTTAACTAGAAATTTTGTCTGGTTAAATACGGCTTCATGAAATGGCGCAACAGCCAATCACAGGCTTTAATTTTCTCACTAGAATTTCAAGTTATTGTCTATAGTCTAAAAACAGAGTATAGCGGTATCTATTAGCAACACACACAAACAATAACAACGGTGAACAATGGCATACAGTCCATAGCAACGAATGTTTATTCGCTTTATTGACCATTAAATGACAGTTTTATTAATTAATTATAATTAATTTGTTCGTTACAAAAAATCTTGTACAATACTTATGCGGAAATACTTGAAACAAAAGCTCATACACGGAAGTTGATGTTTCCGCATTTGTATTGTAAATAACTATAAACCTTGTAAAATATCTTATCTTTCAGGAATACGCTTGAGAATTATTTCCAAGCCAGGATTCAAACCGTGGACTTCCGAAACTGGAACGTTCGTGACATCATCAATTCATGGGTCAACGAGAAAACATTCGGGAAAATCACAGAAATCCTAAGTCAACCGCCCAGTCCAGAAACAGAAATGGTTTTAGTAAATTCGCTGTACTTTAAAGGCGACTGGGAAAATCCCTTTCCTACTATGTTAACTAGGGAGTAAGTATACAGGGTGAATACTGAAAACCTTGACATAGGGAAATAACATGGGAAAACAGTTTCCATCTGTCCCGCTAAATAAAATCCCGTGTATATGGTATCGTTACTTACATTACTTAATTCTACATCTAATAAAACCAAATGTTGTGTAATATGGCCTTTTCTAACTGAAATATTTAATAAAATTAATTGTATTTTAAAGGTTATCCTTCATAGTTTCGAATAAGAAACGTCTAAAACAAAATGCTCCATAGCCGAGTGGATACGAGGGCTGTTTCATAATATAAATAATCTACAAGACCTGGTTCGAGACCACCTCGGCCCTATTTTTTTTAATTTAAATTATACTTAAAATATCATGTTTCGAAACATGAAATACAAAATTATACACCAAAAACTAAATTCGAATTAATTGTTAAGTTTGACAGACAGCAAATAATAATTCTATTAAATATTTGGATTTTTTTTATTTATAAAAATATGAATATTGCTATTTTATTAAAATAGTCTGATATAATAAAGATATTTTAAGCATAATTAAATTAATAAAAAAGTAGGGCTGAGGTGGTCTCGAACCAGGTCTTGTAGATTATTTATGTTATAAATCAGCCCTCGTATCCACTCGGCTATGGAGCATTTTGTTTTTGATGTTTCTTATTCGAATATATGAAGGATAACCTTCAAAATACAATTTATTTTATCAAATATTTCAGTTAGAAAAGGCCTTATTACACAACATTTAGTTTTATTAGATGCAAAATTAAGTAATCTAACTAACGATACCAAATACACCCGATATTATTTAGCGGGACAGATGGAAACAGCAAAAAACTGTTTTCCCATGTTATTTCCCTATGTCAAGGTTTTCAGTATTCACCCTGTAGTCACAGAATAGTTATACACAAAAGCGGGTACCTTTCATGTTCCCCTATCCACTTCTATGACCTTGGAGCATTGTGTACACCTTTAAATTTGTACTCTTCCCCTATCTCTCTCTAAGATGTAGGGGAACTTTCCGATTTTAAACAATGGGCCCTTTAAATTTATGCACCTTCCCCATCTCTCTCTAATTTTCGTTTCTCTCTCTTACTGTCGCTTCTGTATACAGGGTGTTTGGCGAAAGGCCGGCACTTAGAATATTTCGTTTATTTTGAGAGATATAAGAAAATGTAAAAAAGAAAAATATAACTAGACAAGGGGCTCATAAAATGATCGTAGGAATAATATTGTGTCACTTCCGGTTTTAGCGGAAATGTGTACAACTTTAATTCTAGCATAGGGAATCGGTATTTTTATATTTTTTTTCGAAATGTACATAAAATTAGCTTTACAATGATACCAAAATATCATTGTTGTACTTCAACCATTTCAAAATGGCGACACTTTATTTTTAAAATATTTTTAATAATAAAAATTCATAAAAAAATAAACCATACACAAGCTATTTGAGATTTTGTTACCTGAAACCAAACAAATAATGTCCAAAAATATTTCATCTACTTTTCCTGACGATGTAATGTCAGAATTTGTTATATGTGACAAATTGTGCAGAAAATGACGGCGGCCATTTTGAGTATTTTGAATTTTAATTTTGTTTGGTATATTTAGTAAGAGTTTTTGTATAGTGTTGATTGTTTTAAGGTATTTAAACTATGTAAACATTTTTTTTTGTTAATTTCCTATAGCTGTAAGTACATAAATATGAAAATAAATTGTCGCCATTTTGAAATGGTTGAAGTAAAACTATGATATATTGATATAATTATAGAGCTAATTGTGACCGGGAAATTTTGGAAAAAACACACCTACTTCTACAGCATTTATTAAAAAACTATATTTATAATAAAATAGTATAATGTTTTAAACATTCTTTTACCTAATAATATTTAAAAAAAATAGGGGATTATTGAACGAAATTTAATGTAGGAAAAGTAAATTTAGTGCATTTGATATACAATGTTGGCAACAACTGCTGTCATGTTGACAGATTGACAGCACTTGTTAGTACTGAAACACATAACCATAAATCATTTTGTGTATACAATAAATAAAAATATTTGTACAAATAGTAAATTAATTATTGATTTTATGATTTTCGTACGAAAAATATTGTACAAACCTCTTGCGTGAACTGGGTTTCCGGAATCGTTCTATGGCAGCGCTCGCGCCGCCAAACACTCCTCCGGAAACCAGTCGTTCCCGCATTTGGTATGTAAATAACTATTTAACACTTGTGTTAAAAAGGAACTAAATCTAGTTACCTGTCATAACTGTCATTCTCTAATGCTTACTTTTATTTACTAATAGATAACTAGGGACGTAGAAAAAATAGTGTATGATATTTGTGTTAAAAGTGATTTTATTTCGTTCGTGGGGTCTGTTACACTCGGCTTCGCCTCGTTTCAAACTTCCCCATTCACTCTTAGACATTCTACGGCTAATTGTTTTGGAGTTATGAGAAAAATTAAAAAAAAAAACATTATGAGCATAGTGTCCTTTTGACACCGCTTATTGCAATAAGGGGCCGTTTAAATATTACGTAAGCAGATTTATTACAATTATTTACCCCCCATCCCCCTTGTCAGCAAAAGTAAGCAAAGCTCTTACCCCCTCCCGCCATGCTTACGTAAACATTTTTCAATTAATTTTTTTTTTTAATATTATAATTAAAATGTTATAATTATAATTTAAAAAATAAGAAAATAAATTTAGAATGGAGATTAGATTTTACTGATAAAGTATTCAAGATCGAATTTTACACGATTCGGAACTTAGCCAATGTGAGGGTTGCCAATCGTGTTAAAAAGTTAATAGCTACCGATGACGTAATCATCATCTAGACTCCCCTACCCCCCATGTCATCCAAAATAAGCAAAACAAAGACCCCCCCACCCCCCTATAGTGCTTACGTAATACTTGAACGGCCCCTAAAAGAGGTACACAACTAGATGTTATAGCAGTCCCATATACAGAATTACAACATTCCATATCTAATCGTTTTTGAGTTATATGAAAAATTAAAAAAACCCTTGGAACAAATGCCGTTTTGGCACTGCTGATTGAAATTTCAAGACAAGGCAAAATTTTAAAGTTTTGTCTTGTGTTATGTAAACTTTTTTTCAGTTTGTACTGTCTTATAACTAAATCCCAAATAAAAAATATGTGAAACAACTAATTATTTTTTATTTTCAGAAAAGATTTTTATCCGTACGGAAAATCCAACCCATTTAAAGTGAAAGTCCCTTTAATGGCCGGGGGTGGAACCTATAAATACCACAGCGACCCTAATTCAGATCTAGAAGTGTTGGGCTTACCTTACAAAGGGCGACAAATTGTCTTTTACGCTTTCATACCAAACGACTCCAACGCCGACAAAGTAAAAAACTTAGAAAAAACATTAACATCATTCCAAATAGACGAATTGTTGAACAAAACTAGATATCAAAGCGAAATGATAGTAGCTATTCCTAGAATGAAACTAACTTCAGACTTCTCTCTAGTCCCAACCCTTCAGAAGCTAGGGTTGACTTCTCTGTTCAGCCCCTTGCAATCCGACCTGTCCCTCATCACAAACAACCCTGTCCCGAAACTACCCCCCAGTATATTTCCCAACCGGGAGAAGAGGGAAAGCAAGAATGGGTTTATCTCAGAGCCCAAGAGACATTCTCTGTCCAGGTCCGGGCTGTACGTGAACAGTGTGCTACATAAAGTCACTCTAGATCTAAACGAGAAAGGCACAGAAGCGGCAGCGACTACCCTGATGCAGATAGACAAGTCTCTGTCTCTCACCGTGAGAGTTGACACGCCCTTCATGTTTTTTATAAGACATGAGCCGACTAGTTTAATCTTGTTTCAAGGTACAGTCATTATACCACCTGTTCACTAAAATGGAAAATAAATGTTATCAAATATTCAATATTTATAAATAAAATATTTAAAATCATTTCATGTGTCTTCAATAAACCTCAACTAATTTTAGTCAACTTTTCAATGTAATACTTTACGATTTTGATGAAATATAGCAAAGTTTCTACCAAGCATGACAAATATGGAGAAAATAATAAAATATGGCAGTCAAACTCTCGGTTGACTTTGAAATCACTATTTATTTGTTTTTTACCTCCCGCCTATCAATATATAGATAAGGGAGGTATTGTTTTTGGTCTGATTTCTCGAGTGTGTGTTTTCAACATATGAGCACGAATTAGGATCCCTAGAATACGATTTTACTATTTTTAGCGTGATGTCTGTATGTGTGCATGTGTGTGTGTGTGTGTGTGTGTGTTACGATTTTTCGTCCACGATAACTCCAATACGATACATGTAAAAAATATAATATTTGGTATTTAAGACTTATATTCAAATATGATGAACTGATTAGATTTTGACTACAATTGGTTAACCGGAAACAGTACTTTACTTGAAGCTTTAAACAGTACTTCTTAAAAAGAACCTGTAAATACCATTTTTTCGCAATTAAGTTATTATTCAATATAAAGATTTTTTAATTTTCTACCGATCTGTATAATTACGTTTATGTATGTAACTTCTAGCTAAACAGAATAAATATATAAATTATAATAATTTTACATATCGTTTAGGCTGAGAAATTTCGATAAAACAGATGAGTTACTCATATGTTCACAAAATTAGACATATAATGTCAAATTTGATGTAAGTAAGTTTAAAAGATAAAATAAGTAAATATAAAGTAGTTTTACTGTACAATTAAAACAGGTGGACGAAATATATAAGGAATATATTTGCATACATCAAGGTAAGTTCGATTCCGGTTTTAGTAACGCCAAAAATAACTGTTTTTTTTTGGTCACACAAATTTTATGAAGTAAATTTTAGATATGAAATGAATTAAAAATATTGTGAACTGCAATAGCTAATTTTAAAACTACAAATTGAATGTAGTGAAAAACATATAGAATATATTATTATAGTGGCGGGAGATTACGAGTATGTGTTGGACACACCAGATTTTTTCTTTCTGGCTTACCGAGAACAAAACATTCAATACGGAAGGATAGGGAATGTTTTGTCTAGTTATATTTCACAGACCGACATTTTTATATGATATAGAAAATAGTAATTTATGATACTAATGTGTGAAGAAGTACTTTTATGCATGAGTTACTGGTAATCGTAATGAGTGCATAAAAATCCTTCACACATGAGTGTCATACCATATTTTATCTACGTACCAATTACAAAAATAAATAGAAATGTAAAAATGTAAACAGGCAGCAAATTTGAGGTTATATTGTTTGCTATATGAGCTACTTCTGGGAGGTGAACAAATTTCTTCTTCATTATTTTAAAATCAATTCTGTCTAAAATAACGAAACCTAAATGATAAAATATCCTTAAATCTACAATAAAGTATGTAATTCATTTTTTTACCGATGATTGAAAAAATACCCAACGCACACAGCAACACAGGCAAACAATATACTGGGTTGCGTTCAGTATTCCTCAATGCTGACAGCGGTACAATATTACCATAATTGTACTAACGGGTGTTGTACATGACCATTGTGTCAAAACATGTTTTTCATTTGTTAACAGAAATCGTTTAACAATGAAAGTGCCATTTAATTTACATTGTTCTTTTACAAACGATTTGGTTTTTTTAACATACGATTTCATAATGACACACATCACTTACAATAACTTGCATAATAATGACTTCATTATAGTGTGAGAGTAGATAATAGTATATTATTTAACAAGCATAATATGTAGGCTATATTACACGAGGATGTAATTAAAAATACGAGCGGTAGCGAGTATATTTAATCATCCGAGTGCAATGTAGCCATATTATGCGAGTCAAATACTTTATCTACAACTAACAGGCATATAAAAAATCTGATATTATTTGTTAAATATTCAGTTAGATGTGAGTAGTTCATATATAGCTTAACAGATGGCGCCACAAAAGCACTTAAATGTCAAAATAACTATTCAAATTGTATTTATTGTACTTTTATAATCATTTATATTGATATTTATAATAAAAAATATATTATTAATAAATTAACAGTTTATTAAAATGTTATGTGCTAAATTATATGCTGTATTTATTACAGAAAAGTGTAGCGTGTAATATAACATTTCATATTACACTTGTGTAATATGAGTAGTATATTATATGTAGTATCACACGTATAATGTACCCATATTTCAATAGTTGTAGATAAAATAATATAAACATCTTACGAATACTATGTAATTTGACATTTAACTTAACCTCAAAGAAATTTCTGAAATTGAATACCAACATAATAAGAACAAAAAACAAACATTTTATTTTGACATATAAATAAGGTTAACTACTATGTTCTATTATTTACAGAATATATAATAAAAATACCTTGAATCTAACGTAAGTATCAAAATTATCTAAAGTTACAATATTTTAAAAGCATGTTCACATATTTCATTCTGATTATTAGTTCTAACACGTTAAACGCCATCTGTTTGTCCGCACACGAACTGTTTTTTTTTTCTTCCCTAGGAAATAGTGAGATTTTCTAGGTCTAGACCGGCAAATGTCTACTTTCTTACGCACGCACACGCAGGAAAATCTTACTTTCAATATGTGTAGGATAAAAAAGGTATTTTTTATATAAAAATGAATCATGGAACAGTTCTACAGTTTTTGTAAAACATACCAAACTTTGTAAGTTTAGGTAATTTATAACAATATCAATAAATAGGTTGGTTAGAAGCATTATACGACGACCTAAATTCATTAATTAAAGTTAATTAATTAAGAAATTAGTTAATTACTTCCAAATATCGGTCTGTAATCTAATTTGAGCAACACAAACTTCAAATTCAACAGAATTATCTCAAATCATTTCAAAGGGATTTACCAATTAATTCAAGAAGTCGATATGTGCGGCTCCGAGTCTCGTGTACCATTACACACACGCGGGGAATCTTATACTACTCGCGTTCTCTTACACAAAACGTCCCATCACATCAGTTTATTCACTTATTGTTACCGTTCTTTTTGTTACAATAGTCATCAAGTACCAATAATAAGTTTTTTCTTCAAACGTCATAAAAGTGACATCTTCTGTGACGTGATTGACAAGGTTGAAGTTTAATTTCTATGCCTCCGTAAAATATTTTTTTATTCTAGCCGCCGTATAATTTCATCGCTGCCGTATGTAGAATCAGCCAATAAGAAGTAACTTGTACAATAGAAATCTGTAATATCGCTCTAAATGTCACTATAGAAACTAGATAACCTAAGAATAAAGTTACTAAAAATTATGAATAACTGACAGGTAACCTACATATTAAACGTCAAATAGTAGTTTATTTTTTAAAATTTCTAAGTTTGAAGAAAAAATAGCATGTGTTATTCAGAGTAAAAGTGTGTTTGTGTGCCTCGCATGCAATTGTCCGACTCGCTTCGCTCGTTGTGCAAACTTTCATGCTCGACACACAAAGTATCACTTTTACTCTTAATAACACAATATACTATTAATTTAATAAAAAAAATAGTAAAAACGACATTTTAAGATTTATAACATTTTAAATTTACATTTCAACGCAGGGTATAAAAATTTTAAGGATTAATAATTTGAAGGTTTCAAGACTATATTTAATCGTGTAGGAGATACGACTCTTCAAACATTACTTTTATAGTCAAACACATTGTACAGACAGACATTTTTATATCAATAATAAACCCTTTATGTAATTTCAACAAAAATTGATACCCAGGGAATTAAAAACCCGACGATTAAGAATTTGAAGGTTTTGAGACTGTATATTTAACCGTGTAGAAGATACAACCATTCAAACTTTCCTTCTACAGTCCAACACATTTCACAGACAGACATTTTTATAGCAATAATAAACCCTTTATTAAATTTCAACAAAAATTGATACCCAGGGTATGAAAAACCCGAGAATTAAGAATTTGAAAGTTTCCAGACTGTTTATTTAACGGAGTAGGAAATACAACATTACTTTTCTAGTATACCATGTTGTACAGACAGACATTTTTATGTAAATAACAATCCCTTTATTAAATTTCAACAAAAATCAGTACTCAGTGTATAAAAAGATCGAGAATTAATAATTTGAAAGGTTAGAGTCTGTATATTTAACCGTGTACGAGATATAACCATCCAAACTTTACTTTTATATTGCAACACATTACACAGACAGACATGCTTGGATCATTACGAAACCCTTCATACAATTTCGACAAAAATTAGTATCCAGTGCATAAAAACCCCGCGGATTAAGAATTTGAAGGTTTGGAGTCCGTATCTGTAACCGTGTAGGAGATATAATATTAAACACTGTCATTTATTCATTGACATTCCAACCTTATTTATACCCAAAACCACTCAACCGTAAAGAATAAAAATGAGTACACATACAGTTTAGGGCCTCCTGAATCGAATGCTGCACACCCCAAATAGATATGTATAGCCGTGTAGGAGTAAGAGATTATTTTGTGCAGAACAGTCTAAGGAGAAACCATCACAGCGACTGTTTTCTTGCTGCTTAATGTGACACATTTTATTTATTTATTCTTCAACCATGGGTAGGAATTTTATAAAAATTGGTACATGGGATAAAGAAACTAAGAGGATTAAGAATTTTGGGATTTCAAGTCTGTATCTTTAACCGTGTATGAGTTATAAGGCTCCAAACTTTCTTAATATTTTTATTATTGTAATCAGGTGTCCATGCACAATATTTTATTTATTTCCTCCCAAATCAAGAGGGGAATTTTTATGAAAATTGTTACAAGGAAGGAAGAAAGTATGAGAATGGGGAAGTTTAGCGTGGTTGAAATTACATGTGAAATATCTTTTAGTCGTAAGTATATGAATAATTATAACTTAAAATGTAATTGAAAGTTAAAATTATGTTGCCAATTATTTATAATGAATGATTTATCTTCGAGCCACTCTGACGTCACAAGTGAGTTATGCGCTTGCGCAGAAGGGATGGTGAGACCTGACTTTTTGAACGTAGGTTGTATGTTGCGGCATTACACTTCACGCTTCTCTGTTGCCATGGGAACCCAGCGCGCGCTGCTTAACATAGACGATACGTTCTCCACGAGCCACTCTGACGTCATTTTTGTATAAAATTTAATTTTTTGAGAAATCTAGGGATCTTTGGGTGAAATAAAATGTAGAATATTACTTTTGAAGACAATCTTGATAAAATAGAAAAATAAAAAAATTACGCTAAACTTCCCCATTGGAAGGTTTGGATTAAGAATGACGAAACCTGAAAATTTTGGTACCCGGGTACCCGAAATGAATACCCGGGTAGTACCGGATACTCGATAATTACTTGTTACCCGATAATTACCCGATACCCGATAATTACCCGATACCCAATAATTACGTGATACCCTTAAAATATCCGTTATTCTTTCATATTTATTTTTTTTTAATACAAATTTTTGTTATTTGAGTATAAATTTAATTAATGAACAAAAAAATATTATTTTCTGGTATGGAAATAAAAAAAACATTGTTATTTTATATAATATACGAGTTTTTTTAGCAGTATAAAATTACAAAATTAAAACTTATTACGGAAGTACATTTGATTTAACTACTTAGGAATATCTCATATTTCTATTCGCACATATCAGCATGAATGATTTATCAGACATGATCTTCGTTTTGTTACAGTGTTTCCGGCAGCTGAAAACTGTCTTTAACTGACAATAACAGATTTTAGGTAATGGGTAGATTTCTGGTAACGGGTAATAAACGGGTAACGGGTACATTTCGGGTAATCGGGTAGTATTTTTGATACCCGGGTACATTATTATCGGGTAGGTTCCGGGTTCCCGGGTACCCATCGTCATTCCTAATTTGGATGTAACCGTGTAGGAGCTACAACCCTCCACAGCCCGAACTCGTTGGACCTCTCGACGCGAGTGTTTGCAACAACAATGCCAGCCTAGTGGGCCCTTATCGGACGCTGGAGACGCCCGGCGTCGGCCGTCGCCATGGCAACGACGTCGCGTCCTACATACAACACTCTCGACCTGCTCTGCACTACCCCAAACTGCCCCGCACGGAACTCAGCTCTTCCAAATCACACCCATGGAAACACATTGATTTATAAAATATCTGATGTGTCCAACACAATACCTCCCGCCACTGTAATATTCTATTTTTTTCAATACATTTAATTTGTAGTTTTAAAATTAGTTTGTTATTGCAGGATCAGAATTTTTTAATTCATTTCATACCTAAAATTTCCTTCATAAAATTTGTATAAACAATATGACAGCTATTTTTGACGTTACTAAAATTTTGCGAAAAAATGGTATTAGAGGTTTTTTTTTGGAAAAACTGTTTAAAGCTTCAAGTAAAGTACTACTTCCGGTTAACCAATTGTAGTCAAAATCTAATCAGTACATCATATTTGAATATAAGTCTTAAATACCAAATATTATATTTTTTACATGTATCCTATTGGAGTTATCGTGGACGAAAAATCGTCACAGACACACACACACACAGACACACAAGCATACAGACATGAGGGTAAAAATAGTAAAATCGTATTCTGGGGACCCTAATTCGTGCTCATATGTTGAAAACTCACACTCGAGAAATCTGACCAAAAACAATACCTCCCTTATCTATATATTGATAGGCGGGAGGTAAAAATGAGTTCTTTTTACACAAAACAACACATTACGTCAGTTCGTACACTTGTTATAACCGTTTTTTTACCTCCCGCGTATGAATTTAATTTCTCCAGTGTGAGTTTTCAGCAGGGTTTAAATCATTGATTTAAATCAAAGATAAAAAAATATAATAATTATAAAAAAAAATAATTATTTGCTACGAAACAATTAATAATAACTAAAATATATTCTGTATAAAATAATATCTTAAAATTTTATTATTTTAATTCTCATATAACAGAAGGAAAATAAAAGTATATAAATATGTAACTAAAAGTAAAAAATTCTTTTTTTCTCTTCCTAGTTTTAATCAAACGAATCGTTTTGGTTTTATTACAGATTTCGTTTTCCTTTATAAAGTAAAATATTTTTATTGCTCTTTAAAACAATTAAGAAGTGCAGTAAAACTCAAATATCTTTAAAAATGAAAAAAAAAATCAAAAAAATCATGATTTATTTGATTTAAAAAAAAAATAATGATTTTTGATTTTTTTAAATAAATCATGATTTTTACCAACCCTGGTTTTCAACATAAGAGCACGAATTAGGGTCTCTAGAATACAATTTTACTATTTTTACCCTCATGTCTGTATGTCCGTGTGTGTCTGTGTGTGTGTGCCTGTGACGATTTTTCATCCACGATAACTCCAATACGATACATGTAAAAAATATACCTAATATTTGGTATTTGACAGTTATATGCAAATATGATGAACTGATTAGATTTTGACTACGACTGGTTAATGGGAAGTAGTACTTTACTTAAAGCTTTAAATCGTTTTTCCTAAAAAATACCTCTAAATACCATTTGTTCGCAAATTACGTTATTATTAAATATGAAGATTTTTAAATTTTCTATCGATCTGCATAATTACGTTTATATATAACTTCTAACTAAACAAGAAAAATATATACATTATAATAATTTTACATATCGTTTAGGCTGAGGAATTACTATGAAATTGATTTTGTTGTAAAATTAAAAAATATGGAAGAAATATATAAGAAATGTATTTGCATGCGTGAATCAAGATAAATTCGGTTCCGGTTTTAGTAACGCCAAAAATAGCTGTTTTTTTTTTAGTCATACAAATTTTATGAAGGAAACTTTAAGTATGAAATGAAATAAAAATATTCTGAATTCCAATAACAAACTAATTTTAAAACTACAAATTGAATATACTGAAAAATTTACATAGAATGTACTACTACAATGGCGGGTGGTAATGTGTTGAACACATCAGATTTTTTCTTTTATATATACCACAACTCGGTACCTAATGGTGTATTTGCATTAAAATGCAAAATTATGTTAAAATTAGAATATTGCTATTAAAAATATCAAATTTAAATAAACGGGAATGGATTAGATACTTATATTAAAATCAAATCATGGCGTATCATTTCACGTTGACCTTATAATAAATTATACAAAAGATATACTTCTTCTTTTTTAAAGTGAACTTATAAAATTAATAATCAATAATATAATAGTTTATGTACGTAATAACAATAAGGGAAGTAATTCCCAAAGCCGCTGATGCTGTATTTTTGTGTAAACCCGAAAATATTTGAAAATATTGAATTTCTAGATCGAAAATTTTTTAATTTTACAAAATTTTGTTTGAAATATTTTTTTTACAGAATTAGCTACTCTGATACCAAATTTAAAAACAGAATTTATTTATCTCTTTTCGTTTCAGAGATATTTGCTCTCAAAGTTGTACCACAAAAAATGTGTTTTTTGAATATACAGGGTGGCCCAGTGAAAACTTCGAACACGTCAATTTCAACTCAAATATCAGTTTATTAGGTGTTCAAAATGACTACCACCAACTTTCATACAATAATAAAGATTTTGCTAAAAATTTTGGAGCTACACGATACGTTGCCGTAAATATTCTAACGATTCGGGTGGCGTGGCATAAACTTTAGACTTCAAATAACCCCACAAAAAGAAATCTAACTTATAAATTACTTGTTTATTATAAACAACTTATCGAAAGAATTGTATATTTAGTTTCTGTCATTTGTTTAAGCCTACTTGATTGCAATTTTGCACACCTGATAAAATTTGTTTTAAACGATATTTCTCTGGAACTAATGATCGGATTTGAAAAATAAAAAAAACTGTTGGATAGAGAATTGAAAGGCCTTTCGAACTGTGTCATGTTTGACACCCTTTTCCTTTTAAAATTTTTGAGGTGCAGTCCACCCCCATTTTAGGGTTGAAGTTATGCCATTGGTACTAATCCATTCAGGTGTCCCCCTTTATACTAAAATTGACGTGTTGGAGCGTTTTTTACAAAATTGATGTTAAGTCGCCAAAAACTGCGCTGATAATTTTCGCTGGGCCACCCTGTATGACAGTTGCAAACAGTTTATTTATAATTCTACAAACTTCGTAGCTCGTACCCTACTCGAAAGTTTACAACAGTGTAAAATCCTAAAATGAACCCTCATCTAACCTGTCACCATTCTATGACATATTTATTACTAAAAAAATTCTTAAATAATAAATAAAATCTTGAATAATAAACTGAAATCGATCAGCAAAATAACTCAAACATAATTTTAAAAATAAACAATGTCATTTATTCATTGACAAATTCCAACCTTATTTACACCCAAACCACTCAACCTTAAAGAATAAAAATGTGTCCACATATAGTTTAGGGCCTCCTGAATCGAATGCTGCACACCCCAAATAGATATGTATAGCCGTGTAGGAGTAAGAGATTATTTTGTGCAGAACAGTCTAAGGAGAAACCATTACAGCGAGTGCTTTCTTGCTGCTTAATGTGAAACATTTTATCTATTTATTCTTCAACTATGAGTGATATTTTTATGAAAATTGGTACATGGGATAAAGAAACTATGAGGATTAATAATTTTGAGGTTTCAAATCTTTATCTTTAACCGTGTAGGAGTTACAAGTCTCCAAACTTTCTTTATATTTTTATTGTTGTAATCATGAGTCCGTGCGCAACATTTTATTTATTTTCTCCCCAATTACGAAAGGGATTTTTATGAATATTAGTATAAGGGGGGAAGAAACTATGAAGATTAATAATTTTGAGGTTTCAAGTCTATATCTTTAATCGTGTAGGAGTTACATGTCTCTAAACTTTCTTAATATTTTTATTGGTGTAATCACATGTTCACGCGTAATTCGCTACCGCTCGTATTTTTAATCATCCGAGTGTAATGTAGCCATATTATGCGAGTCAAATACTATACTTTATCTACAACTAACAGGCATATAAAAAATCTGATATTATTTGTTAAATATTCAGTTAGGTGTGAGTAGTTCATATATAGCTTAACAGATGGCGCCACAGCAGCACTTAAATGTCAAAATAACTATTCAAATTGTATTTATTATACTTTTATAATCATTTATATTGATACTTATAATAAAAAATATGTTATTAATAAATTAACAGTTTATTAAAATGTTATGTGCTAAATTATATGCTCTATTTATTACAGAAAAGTGTAGCGTGTAATATAACCTTTTCATATTACACTTGTGTAATATGAGTAGTATATTATATGTAGTATCACACGTTTAATGTACCCATATTCCAATAGTAGATAAAAATTATATTTTTTGCCTGAGAATATTAAACGCCACGAAGGATTAAAATTCAGAAAATTATAAAACAGTGTTTGCTACAACACTGCTTTTACACAATAGAAGAATTTTATTTTACTTTTATCATTTTTTTAAATATTATATTAAATGACTTACTTTAAACATAAACATTTCAATGTAATATAGTCTATAAATAGTCTAAATCTAGAATATAGGTTTTGCACTGATTTTATTTAAAAAATTAATGATCTCTCTCTATGCACAACATTTTATTTATTTTCTCCCGAACCAAGGAGGGGATTTTGATGAAAATTTGTAAAGGGGGAAAATAAACTATGAGAATTAAGAATTTTATAGTTTCAAGTCTGTATCTTTAACCGTGTAAGAGTTTCATGTCTCGAAACTTTCTTAATATTTTTATTGTTGTAATCAGGTGTACATGTGCAACATTTTATTTATTTTCTTCCCAATCACGAGGCGAAATTTTATGAAAATATGTACAGGGGTGGAAGAAACTATGAGGATTAATAATTTTGAGGTTACAAGTCTATATATTTAACCGTGTAGGAGTTACAAGTCGCCAAACTTTCTTAATACTTTATTATTGAAGTATGAGGGACTTAACAACGACAACTTATTATCGGTTTCCGACAACTTATGTCATTCGAGCAACTTTTCCTCGTGTGATAGTGTGATTCATTTCAAGCAACCAGTTTTCGGTCATGTTCGAAAACTTTGGTGAGAGTTGTCAATTCTGACAGCTGAATAGTGAAAATTATAGATTAAGGAAATATATTTTCGTACTCATGCATTGAAATATGTTGTTTCGCGTTGCCTAAGCAACGCCTGGAACGTCAATTTCCCAGGTCTCCACCAGATAGGTGACCGGGAAATTTTGGAAAAAACACTCCTACTTCTACAGCATTTATTAAAAAACTATATTTATAATAAAATAGTATAATGTTTTAAACATTCTTTTACCTAATAAAATTAAAAGAAAATAGGGGATTATTGAACGAAATTTAATGTAGAAAAAGTAAATTTAGTGCATTTGATATACAATGTTGGCAACAACTGCTGTCATGTTGACAGATTGACAGCACTTGTTAGTACTGAAACACATAACCACAAATCATGTATAATTTGTAAAAAATAATTTTATTTGTTCAAAAATAACTAATTATTAGTTGTATAAATTCGTACGAAAAATATTGTACAAACCTCTTGCGTGAACTGGGTCGTTCCCGCATTTGGTATGTAAATAACTATTGTAGAAGATTGGATATCTATCGTATCATCTGTGAAAACAAATTTTAGCGCCCCTTAGGATCGGCTTCGGGAACTAAATTTGACAAGCTCGGTAATGGCGGGAATTTTAAATCCATTTTATTTTATATTTATAAAAAATATTTCTTAATATTATAATTATGGAAATACATATATAAATGCTTAAAAGTATATTTCCATAATTATAATAATATACAGAAATTAAATGAAACAATGTAACATTTGTTATTATAATATTTTTATTTATACTTGCTTTAAATATATACAAAAGGATAATTTTCAAAATGTATTTCGCATACTCTAAAATTGTTTTTAAATTGTTCTGTGCTAAAATTGGCCAAATCCGTTCTGTTGAGTCTCTCCAGCCAGATATTTCTCAATATTTCCTGTTTTGGAAAATAAAATAATCGTCCATGGGGATTAGGACATAGCACACATAATTTAGTTGACTGAAAATGACAATAAGAAATTGAATTAAAATTTTTATTTTAATATAATCTGGTCAACAGATTGAAGTCCAGTTTAAAGACATGGTAATTTTGAATGAAAACTGTACTACTTACTTGATACATTTTAAGTGCTTCTTTCTTCAATATTATTAATCTTGTTTATGAATAAAATTATGACACTGTCAAAAGTCACAATGGTCACAATATTCAATTATTAAATAGGTATAGGTATCCACAAACCACTACATAGGTAGGAATATCTAAATGAGCATAGACCACTAAATTCAAATTTATTGAATTTTGATTTTTATAGAGCTATCACGGTACTACTAACGACATCTATGATCGGCTTCGATAAAGTTTTTCAAAGAGATCTAGATTGAAATTTGGTTTCACACATTGCAATACTGTTTCAGCCCCCTGGTGAAAATATCCCTAGATTCAAATAAAAACAACAAAATGCCATTTTGATAAAAAATATTTCAAGAGCCAATTAAGTGAAAATCATGGCCCGTTTTACGAGCTCACTTTTATAATAAAATCGCGATTTTAACGTTCACTTTTACATCAAAATCTTTTGTAAAAACGAACGTTAAAATCGCGATTTTATTATAAAAGTAAGCTCGTAATACGAGCCCATGTCTTTTACCAGGGAAAAATAATTTAATAGTTATTTACGTGGCCAGCGGTGTAAGTTATCTTTACAGGGCGAGCTGGAAATTTGTGAGGTGAGCAACGAAGGTGTGAGCACTCATAATCCAGTGAGCCCAGTAAAGATTAATTGCACGCGTGACAAGTACAAAGTTTTATTTCTGCCTTCATAACGTTTTCTTTTTATTAATTAACTTTATTCTTCAAAAATAAATTTACTCTATTTTGGAATTAAAGGTAGTTGTGGTGGTAGCACAATTTATAGCAAGACGTTGTCAAATGAGTTTCACCAGTGAATCAAAATATATTATAAATGTGTATAATTAGTACTCACATAAACATAATAAATTAAGTTTGTAATATTTATAATAAAATGCATAAAAAACTTTCATTATTTTCTATTATTTTTTAATGAGCATTGTAAATTTTTACAAGGCCAGCCTTTGTAGATTATCATTCAGTCGTCGATATTGTTGTCGTGTGATAACACCTTAAGACTATTGGTGAAAATCTGATGAGAATGTTTATACAGGGTGGCCCAGCGAAAATTATCAGCGCAATTTTTGGCCATTTAACATTAATTTTGCAAAAAACCTTCGAACACGTCAATTTTAATATAAAGGGCGGCACCTAAATGGATTAGTACCAATGACATAACTTCAACCCTAAAATGGGTGTGGACTGCACCTCAAAAGGGTGTCAAACATGACACACTTCGAAAGACCTTTTAATTCTCTTTTCAACGGTTTTTTTATTTTTCAAATCCGATCATTAGTTTTAGAGAAATATCGTTTAAAACAAATTTTATCAGGTGTTCAAAATTGCAATCAAGTAGGCTTAAACAAATGACAGAAATTAAAGTATCAGTTGATTAGGTGTTCAAAATGACTACTTCCAATTTCTATACTATAATAAAGATTTTGCTCAAAATTTTGGAACTAAATTGCCGTAAATCTTCTAAAGATTCGGGTAGCGTGGCATAAACTTTAAACTTCAAATAACCCCACAAAAAGAAATCTAACTTACAAATTACTAGTTTATTACAAACAACTTATCGAAAGAATTGTTTATTTAGTTTCTGTCATTTGTTTAAGCCTAGTTCATTACAATTTTGAACATCGGATAAAATTTGTTTTAAACGGTATTTCTCTGGAACTATTGATCGGATTTGAAAAATAAAAAAACTGTTGAAAAGAGAATTGAAAGGTCTTTCGAACTGAGTCATGTTTGACACCTTTTTCCATTTAAAATATTTGAGGTGCAGTCCACCCCCATTTTAGGGTTGAAGTTATGCCATTGATACTAACCCATTCAGGTGTCCCCCTTTATACTAAAATTGACGTGTTCGAGCGTTTTTTGCAAAATTAATGTTTTGCCCAAAAATTGCGCAGATAATTTTCACTGGGCCACCTGTTTAAGGACGACACGCTATAACAAAAAGCCCCCGTATTTCCCATGTATTTTAATTATATCATTTTATTTCTTTATTAATTTTTGTTGAAATAATAAGCGACTGGTCTTTGTAGAACTTTATTTAGGGTGACTAAGTCTTAGAGTCTAAGAGCTTTAAAGCTAAAATACAATACATTTTATTACAATTTCATTTATACACTTTAAATTTGTTAACTTACATTTTCAGTCCCTTATTGTTTTAATTATATTTTTCAAATTATATTATTGATTTTATATTTATTTTATTTTTGACATTTAAATTCAATATCTTATTTATTTTCCTATTTCTTTTCTTTTTTCCTAAATAGTCGCCTACTTGAAAATTATTTTTCTAATTTCACCGCCGTCTGCCGTAACAATAGTCATTATTATGTATATTCTTTCGATATTTTAAACTAATTTCTCTAAATTCGATTAAGCTAGAATTCTTTATTGTCTAAAACATTTCTCAACTGTTTTAACTTAATAAAGAACTTTTTAAAACAGCCTGAAACACTTCCCACAAGGGTGGATAAAAATCATAATTAAAAAAAAAAAAAATTAAAAAATCGTTTTTTTTATTTGTCAGATTTTTTTTATTTAAATATATTTTTTAAATTTTATTTAAAGTATGTAAAAACAGGTTGTTTGAATTAAATTTTTAAGTACCTATTATAAATATTCCAATGATATTATTATTGAAAAATATATATGAGTCCTAATCCTGGATATTCTTGTTTCGCTTGCGTCGATGTACATTTTTTTTTTCATCATTTGGACTTGTACATTCCAAATTGCGAAACGGATTAGGAACTGAAAAGACTGGAAAACTGGTGTTCCTATTTTAATATTACAATCAGGGCCATGTAACCGATTAAAAAAACCGGTTAATAAAAACCGGTACCCGATATTTTCAACGAAAATTGCGAACTTTAACCGTAATTTTAACCGATATTTTTCAGGCCGAAAATACCGGTAATCGTTTACCAAAAAATAAATAAACCGGTTTTAGCGAACATTAACCTTTATTTTAATATCATTTAGCGAGAAAAAATTGTAATATTTTTTTATATCTGTGTTTTCTATTTGTATTTGAACATGAGTCATGACAGTTTTTACAATTAACATTTTATTAGAGAGTCATAAATGTAGGTAGTCTCTTTGGCCGTTAAGGTTACTTAAAAAGTCCCAAATAAATACGGCCTTTGTCAACACAGGCAAGTTTAAAATTGAAAAGTGACCTGCGTTTTTCTGATGATATTACGGGAATTTTTGTGAATGTTCATTAATTAAATTGCTTTTTTTAATTGTTATATTTTTCTCAGATGGTATTTTTTTATATTTTTTTAATTAATTATTCTGTAATTTTTTTAAATCAAATTTTTATAATTTCTTTTTTTTTAATTAATTTTAATTATTTTTTTAACCGATATATTAACCGGTTTAAATCAGTTTCCAATTTTCAAAAACCGGTTTTCGAACTAAAACCGTTATTATTATAACGTTCTCTATAAGGGTTAACCGTTAACCAGTATTTTTTTCGGTTACATGCCCTGATTACAATAACAATGTGCCATTAAATTTTCTTTCTTTTTTTTGTTAATTGAAATGTGATCCCTTTTTATTATTTTTCTTTTGTAAATTGTTTATTGTTTTAATTCAATAAATACATTTACAAGGACAATAACAAAAATTATTCATTTTTCGTTTAACTTTAAACTGATTTAAACAGTTTCCAACTGTCTTAAATTTATTTAGAATTGTTTAAAACTGTTTGAAACACTTCATTATTGATTTAAAATATTTCAGAATTCAGAATATTAACGCTATAACAAAAAAAATATTTCTTTATTAATAATTATTAATTTGCATATTCTTTCTATTTTTAAACTAATTTCTCATTTTTTTTTGTTTCAGAACCCTCTGGTTCTCAACTCTTTTAGCCCTGACATTCTACAATGCAATGAAACGCTATTTTTAAATTAAACGTTTTTGTTTAGAGTAAAAATATTCGTAATGATTTTTAATACATTTCAGGTCAGGAAATAGCCCTTGAAATTGCAAATTTAATTTCCGCTTCTGAATTCATTTCAACTTTGAGATGCGACAAAGATTACAATAATTAAATTTTTAAATTAAAAATTACAAAATTTGATTCGTTGTTAACAGTTGAATAGTTTATTCGTTTGTCAGTTTTCATATGTAAAAATGTCACACTGTTTTATGTAAATTTTTACATACATATTCATTTTTAACTTATTTATATTTAAATAATTTTATAAATTCTAAAATTTGTTATTCAAAACACACCCTCGAACCATTTTAAGCACACCTAACCTTGTTTAAGACCCTTCAGATAAATTTAGACTAGTCCTGCGCCGTCCTAAACTTACTAAACACTTGAATTGTCCAAAACCAATCTAAGAATATTCTAATTTAATTAAATTTAGGGGTGCTTTTTAAGGGATGAGATGAGATACAAGAAGATACAAGGGTGTATTTGGTTTTATAAAGAATTGTCAATATATTATATTAAAATGATTTTCCACTAAAACTTTGAATAATTGTAATCAGAGAAATAATTGTAATCAGTCGGAAATAAACATCAATAACTATTTTATCTACAACTATTGAAATATGGGTACATTATACGTGTGATACTACATATAATATACTACTCATATTACACAAGTGTAATATGAAATGTCATGATACACGCTACACTTTTCTGTAATAAATAGGGCATATAATCTAACACGTAACATTTTAATAAACTGTCCATTTATTAATAATATATTTTTTATTATAAATATCAATATAAATGATTATAAAAGTATAATAAATACAATTTGAATAGTTATTTTGACATTTAAGTGCTAGTGTGGCGCCATCTGTTAAGCTATATATGAACTACCCACACCTAACTGAATATTTAACAAATACTATCAGATTTTTTTATATGGCTGTTAGTTGTAGATAAAGTATAGTATTTGACTCGCATAATATGGCTACATTGCACTCGGATGATTAAATATACTTGCTACCGTTCGTATTTTTAATTACATCCTCGTGTAATATAGCCTACATATTATGCTTGTTAAATAATATACTATTCATTCATACATCACAATAAAACATTCCTCTTTAACATGTATAAAAACAAAGCTATGTTACACTTTACTTACATAAATACATATTCAAAATCAATAGCATTTTATACAAAAATTCTTACATCAGGCTTATTTAACTTCATATTGCTGTAAAATGGCCAAACAAATTGATTTTGACATATGTTATTGTTTATACTGTATATTTTTACACAATACATTTATAATTGTGTATTTAACATAATTATAAAAAATCTAATGTGTCCAGCACAATACCTCCCGCCACTGTAGTAATACATATATTCTATATAAGTTATTCAATACATTTAATGTGTAGTTTTAAAATTAATTTGTGATTGCAGTTCAGAATATTTTTAATTTATTTCATTCCTAAAATTTCCTTCATAAAATTTATATGCCCAATATGACAGCTATTTTTGACGTTACTAAAACCGAAACCGAACTTACCTTGATTCACGCATGCAAATATATGCCTTATATATTTTTTCCACCTTTTCTAATTTTACAATAAAACTACTTCATATTTACTTATGTTATCTTTTACATTTACTTACATCAAATTTGACATCATATGTCAAATTTTGTAGACATATGAATAACTCATCTGTTTTATCGAAATTTCTCAGCCTAAACAATACGTAAAATTATTATAATTTATATATTTTTTTTCTAGCTAGCTAGAAGTTATATATAAACGTAATTATGCAGATCGGTAGAAAATTAAAAAATCTTTATATTTAATAATAACGTTATTTACGAAAAAATGGTATTTAGAGGTACTTTTAAGGAAAAACGGTTTAAAGCTTCAAGTAAAGTACTACTTCCGGTTAACCAATTGTAGTCAAAATCTAATCAGTTCATCATATTTGAATATAAGTCATAAATACCAAATATTATATTTTTTACATGCATCGTGTTGGAGTTATCGTGGACGAAAAATCGTCACAGACACACACACACACAAACACACACACGGACTTACAGACATCACGGTAAAAATAGTAAAATCGTATTCTAGAGACCCTAATTCGTGCTCATATGTTGAAAACTCACACTGGAGAAATCTGACCAAAAACAATACCTCCCTTATCTATATATTGATAGGCGGGAGGTAAAAATGTGTATTCGGGAAACTACTCAACAGGTCTACAGTTTTACTTGAAATTCAAATGTTATAAAAAACATCAAATCTATATTTTATTAATTTCACAAAAGACAACGAAACTGTTTTAAAAATATTAATAATTGTCACGGTCGGTGCCTTTCAAATGTTACAATATAATTATAAAAAATTAGGATACATGTAAATCAAGTATACCTATATATATATATTCATATTTTATGTTTAAGTATCTTAAAAATGTGCATATGAAATATTGATGTTTAAAAGTGATATCACCAACAATAAATGACATGCTGTCATTTTCTTGTGTTTATTATTATATAAACTATACTATGACACTTTTTTACTTTCTATTTGTACATTCAAATTTGAATGTAATCGTACATGTTCATTAGTAATATAAAGTTAAACTATCCCAAATTCGAATTCATATAAAAAATGTTGTTTCTTTTTTCTATAGCAGATGTTAAAGTGCAATTTTATCAACTCAAAATAGTGGATAAAGTAGCACTTTAACCGCAAGGGTAGATAAAGTAACACTTTAACAGCAAGGGTAGATAAAGTACTTTAACTTTTGTTTATTAGAAGTACATTTCCATAACAACGCACACTACTGACATTTTAAAATTGTTCTTAAATAATAATTTAATTTTTCTAATTCTTTTCTCTTCAAAACCTGCTATAGAAAAAAATAGAATTTTATACACGACGATAAAATTAAATTATCGACTCGCGAAAAATAATTCACTCGCGATTATATCGCTCGTGAATTAACACTTTCCGCTTGTCGATAAAATATTATTTTATCGTCTTGTATAAAAAATAACTATTATACATTTATTTTATAATGTTTTAAATGTCTATACTTAAAAAATCTTTATCTTTGATATAATCAAGAAATGAATGGTGCTCATTTTAAAGTTTACCGCAATTTTTATGTGGATTATTATAGAATATATTCGTGTTCAAAGTGAACAAACTATATTTATTTCTCCTACACGGTTACATATACACGTGTGGTTTTGGCCAATCGATTTAAAAGGTTTTGAAATATGTATGCACTTACTGTTATTTATTACAGTTCACTGCTATATTTTTTATTGACTTGTATAAATGATAAACAATAAATAAAAGTGAACTCAGTTTGGAAGTCAACCACACCTACACCGTTAAAGATACAGAGTCGAGACTATAAAATTATTAATCCTTGCAGTTTTTTTAGTCCCTACACAAATTTTTATTGAAATCTTACACGTGGTTTCGAAATAAATAAGTAAAGTGTATCAGACGAACCACCATCAACACTTGATTACAACAAAAAATAATTGTTAAAGTTTACAGGTGTGTCTCTCCTACACGGTTAAAGATAGAAAATTGAGACCTCAAAAATATTAATCCCCATAGTTTCTTTACCCCTTGTACCACTTTTCGTAAAAATCCCTCGAGTGATTGAAGGATAAATAAAGAAACACGCGCTGTGCGAACAAAGTGAGAAAATAATCAAATCTTCTAAACAGGTAACTACACAGACTAGATCTTTGAGGTACTTTTCAACAGAAATATAATTGATAACAATGCTATAATTACTTACCAATTCCGGTATTAATTGTAATTTGGACATCACCTAATTTTTATAAGTTTGATACAAAATTCTTTGATATGTTTGATATTTATGTACAAGTTTTATAAATTTATAAAATTCGTTGTTATTATTGCGTTTACAGGGCACTAGTACTGGTGTGGAGAATGCGTTACAAACACAGGGGTTTAATTTTCGTTGTATTTTACAATTTATTAAAATTTGTTACAGATTTTTTTAAATAGTTTTATGTCATGTTTACAAGTTTAAATAAAATTTATCTAAGAACTTATTTATTTTGTTTGAAATGAATGTGTTAACAAGTGAAATATCACAGCACAGAAAACAAAACACGTTACTACAAAGTAAAGCAGGTTGCATGACTGCACCGGTGCGGTCGGTAAAACAGAAAACTACCGTCAATTATTGGAATACGTCATTGTTGAACTCGATATATCGAATGAGAGCTTCCGAAGCACGTGAAGCTTCTGCGCAAGCTTCCGTTTGCGCCGCCCTTTCCTCCCACACGCCTTCACGAGCTGCTGTAAATAAGAGATGTCCACCGCGCGCTTCTTCAGTTTAGAGGTGTGTCTCTCCTACACGGTTACAGATACAGCCCTCAAACCTCCAAATTATTAATCCTCGTAGTTTTTTTATACTATGTAGTAATTTTCATGAAAATTCTACCAGTGGTTGGCGAGAAAATAAATAAAATGTTGCATATGGACACATGATTACAATAAGAAAAATATAAAGAAAGTTTAGAGAGTTGTAACTCCTACACGGTTATAGATACAGACTTGAAACCTCATAGTATATTTCTCTCCTGTATAGTACGACATGAGATTTCAAGTTGACGTTTAAATTGTTTTATGGTTGTGGTATCTATTCAAAGTTTTGCTCCAGGTACCCAGCTAAGCACTGGATTTGGAAATCACTAAGTAAAATTAAGCATACCTAACTTAATATAGATGGATTACTGTACGACATGGAAATAACTAGACAGGAATGTATTTAAAATTTTAATACCGTTAATTTCTTAGCAATAATCATTATCTTTGTGGAATTGCAAACAATTTTCATAAAAGCGAAACTGCTATAACTTAATGTACCAAGAGTACATCAACGTTACTACAACTTGTGACAATTATTAGAGTATTTTTCATAAAACATGGTATTAAAATTTTAAATACATCCTGTCTAGTTATTTCCAGGTTGTACAGTAATCCATCTATATTAAGTAAGGCATGCTAATGTTACTTTGGGATTTCCAAATCCAGTGCTTAGCTGGGTACCTGGAACAAACAGTGTATTCTAATGGATTTCGTACAATTCTATACCCTATAGCAGAGCGCATAAAGGTCACATTTCTTTCAATACTTTCACTCAGGGAAAAACTTTGAATAGATACCACAACCACAAAATAATTTAAACGTCAACTCGAGATCTCTTGTCCAACTATACTAATTTTCATAAAAATCCTCCTTTTAGTTAGAGAGAAAATAATTAAAAAGTTACGCATGGACTCGTGATTACAACAAAAAATATATTAAGACACGGTTAAAGATACAGACTTCAAACCTCATAATTATTAATCCTCATAGTTTTTTTACCCTCCGCAGTAATTTTCTTTAAAATTTTCCCAGTGGTTGGCGAGAAAATAAATAAAATGTTACGCGTAAACACATGATTACAACAAGAAAAATATAATGAAAGTTTAGAGAGTTGTAACTCCTACACGTTTAAAGACAAGGACTTCAAACTTGAATGCGTGTCTTATATATTCACGCTTCTTATTTGTTTTACATCTGAGGCAGGATTATTTACGAGATTAGTGCATCTATTACCTGTTTATGTGGAATTTGTTAAAAGTTTGCATCACTAGCGCCACTGCTATTCTCAAACAGTTTTCGTTTCAATATAAATATTATTTTAAACTTATATAATTTAAATACACGTGTAATTTTTACGAATGTAGACTTATACTGTAATGTAATATTAATATAATGTAGAAACAGCATATACTTGAAGAACATTTTACATAGACAGTTTGAGAATAAAATGCGTATTCATGACGTCACTGATTATTTCAAACTCTGGATGTTGTAACTTGCTTATTAATATAAACATTCTCATTGGATTTTTTTCCAATAGTCTTAGAGTCCCTAATACTTTAACAATAAAGTATTAAGAAATTTGGTGACTTGTAACTCCTAAACGGTTAAATATAGACTTGAAACCTCAAAATTATTAATCCTCATATTTTACTTCTTCCCTTATACAAATTTTCATAAAAATCCCCCACTTGATTTGAGAATATTTAAATAAAATATATCAGATGAATCATCATTAAAACAATAAAATAATTAATAAAGTTTAAGCCATACCTACACGGTTAAAGATACAAATTTGGGACCTCAAAATTCTTAATCCCCATAGTTTCTTTAACCCATATACCAATTTTTGTGACAATCGTCTTCGTGGCTAAGGAATAAATAAATACAACGTTGTTAAATATATTTTCCTGTAGATTACCAAATTCGATTCACGAGATTTTGTAGTATATGTGTACTCACTGTTATTTATTAAAGTTAAATTGATACAATTTTATTAATTTGTATAAATGATTACTACAATAAAAAAATTGACAATGTTTGGACCTATGTCACTCCTACACGGTTAAAGAGAAGAATTCTAGACTATAAAATTATTAATTCAGTATTTTTACGCTTTATACAAATTTATATAAAAATCTTTCAAGTGATCCTGAAATAAATAAATACATGTATTGTATAAATCAGAATCAAACCATAATTAATAAAAGTAAAAAAAATTGAGAAAGTTCAAAGTTGTGCCACTCCTGCACGGTTAAAGATAAACACTTGAAACATCAACCAGATTCAGAAAAGACATAAGCCAGTAACTCTGATTAGTGATACCCCTTGTTAACATTCTCTAATGTCACTCCATTCCCAATTCATAAAAACAAACCACTAGATTACTTAGTTGTAAACATAACTGCACTAGTTTGCTGGAATTAGCAACATTTGCACCTGATTATCAGCATTTCTAAATGACAAAGGAAGATTTGTTCTGATATTTCACAACCTACAACTCTAATACTTTCATTACACGCATGCGCAAAACATTCATTCGAATATGGTTGTAATCATTTTTTTTTAATATATTTTTTTTAATAAACTCGTATTACGTGGAACAGAAACGTTAAATTTATATTTTTAAAATTATAATGTAGTAATTAAATATTTGTATTTATTTATTTCAGTTAAAAATAATTTGATTTTTACAACGTTCAGTGGAAGATCGAAATAAACATAAAAAAAATCATGATTTTTTTTATTTTTTAAACATTATCTAAATATCACTAAACTTTTTAATTAAAAAAAATATATATATAAATATTTTAATTTATAAACAAAAATGAAATCTGTAATAAGATCAAAACAATTCATTTGAATAAATTTAGGAAGAGTATCATAGTATATTATTTAACAAGCATAATATGTAGCCATATTATGCGAATCAAATACTATACTTTATCTACAACTATCAGGCATATAAAAAAACTGGTATTATTTATTAAATATGTAGTTAGCTGTAAGTAGTTCATATATAGCTTAACAGACGGCGCCACAGTAGCACTTAAATGTCAAAATAACTATTCAAGTTGTATTTATTATGCTTTTATAATCATTTATATTGATATTTATGATAAAAAATATATTATTAATAAATTAACAGTTTATTAAAATGTTATATGTTACATTACATGTTCTATTTATTACAGAAAAGTGTAGCGTGTAATATAACATTTCATATTACACTTGTGTAATATGAGTAGTATATTATATGTAGTATCACACGTATAATGTACCCATATTTCAATAGTTGTAGATAAAATAATTTTTACTTTTAGATACACTTTTTACGTAATTTTAACGGCCAAAGAGACTACATACATTTGACTCTCCCATAAAATGTTAATTGTAAAAACTGTCATGACTCATGTTCAAATACAAATAGAAAACACAGATATAAAAAAATATTACATTTTTTTCTCGCTAAATGATATTAAAATAAAGGTTAATATTCGCTAAAACCGGATTATTTTTTTCTGGTTAACGGTTATCGGTATTTTCGGCCTGAAAAATACCGGTTAAAATTACGGTTAAAGTTCGCAATTTTCGTTCAATATATCGGTTACCGGTTTTTATTAACCGGTTTTTTTAACCGGTTACATGCCCTGGTTATAAATATCGTCTTTTTGTTTATTCCAATCGATTGAGAAGCTTTTAAACTATATATAATTCCTCAATTTTATTGATTACGTTTGTATGGTTTACAAATTATTAAACAAAAGTTTTAAAAATAACATACTCGTGAGTGGGATTTCAAATTTGCTTTAAATTTTCGAGAGAGATTACAACTTTTATAATTTAAGTCTTTATTAATTAAGTTTTATTTAGAAAGTTCTAGAGGGATTAAATTTAGATTTATGCCAGTAATTTATTAAAATAAAGGACACTGTGACGAATAATGCACTTAATTAGAACTAACGTAAATTATTATAGATTCAAATTTAGATTTGCTCGTATTAAGTTCGCAAACCATTTTGTTCACCCCTTGAGTCTCTATATTTAACCGTGTAGGAGTTTCACCACTCCAAACTTGTAAGTACATAAATCCCGCATAATTCAAAAATGATTGGCCGTAGAATGTTGAAATTTTGTATATGGGACTGCTATAAGTTGTGCACTTCCTTTTTATCTCCCGCCTATCAATATACAGGCTGTCCCATTTAAGATACGAATGCATTGGTATCTCGAGAACCGTAAGAGCTACGAGGTTGCTTAAATTAGACAAAATTTGCCCCGTTAGGAGGCTATTTGAATAGTGTTTTGTTATTTGCAAAAAAAAATGCATAGGTCACTAGATATAGGGGAAAATGTAAATTTAGCGATTTTCTTTTTTTGCTTATAACTTTGTTATATGAAATAATACGAGTTTCTGGTTAGCACTTTCTTAAGGCACTTTTGTCTGGAGAATTTGCAGAAGTACTCAATTTTTTTATATCTAACCATTTACGAGTTACTGCTAGGAACTTTTATTTTTCATATGGAGGTCATATTAAGCTATGGTATTTTTAAATAGAGATTTTTTTTAGCTTTACAATGATATAAAACAGTTATAATTTATTTTTATAATTAACAGAAAAATTAACAAAAATTGTTATTTATACTAAAATTGAATTGAAAAAAGTAAATAGAAGGCTGCTGTGGAAGAAAATAACTATTTCATAACATATATTGCAACAAGTTCATTTAATTAAAGTTAAAAATACAAAAATAATTTGCGAAAACTTAACAATAAATTTAGTTAGAAAAAAGTAAATCGAAGGCGGCTGTGGAAGAAAATAACTAAATTTATTGTAAAGTTTTCGCAATTATGTGCCTTGACAGAAATAAATGAATAAAACTATATTCCTTCTGTCAAGGCACTCTATTTCCAGGTTACAAAATGACTTGTATTCCGCTTTTTCCCGTCATGGCACTCTTATTATTGTTATATTGTAATCAAATTAATATAAAACTTCAGATGCTTTTTTCTCAAAAAAATCGTTATGTTAGGGTACGATAATATTATATCATTGAATTCAGAATAAAATTCTCTATTGAATAAGCAAATAAAAAAATAGGTTCACATTTAAAATAAAAAAGTTGGTACCCGTATTTTGAGAACCACTGGTTTAATAAAAATTTTGTTTATCTCATGTTAATAGTATTGTAAAATAGAAATTGTTTGCCAATTTAACCGACCTCGTAGCTGTGATAGTTCTCAAGATAGTGGACAAAATAAAATGAACACCCTGTATTTATTTCAGTTTATAATATTTTTTTTCAATGTCACGTGAAAGATGGAGATGAAATGGAATTTTAAGTTTTTTGTGAAGTGCAGCAAATATTTGTATAATATAGGGGTACAAGGAAGTCATGTGGAGTCCACATCAGATTTTTGTAATCATGTGTTTTAGCGCGACATTTTAATTATTTATTCCAGAATAACGAAGACAATTTTTTAAAAAATTGCTACAAAGGAGGACGAAACTACAAGGATTCCAAATTTTGTGGTTTCAACTCTCTTAATTTTTTTATTATTGTAATCACGTTTTCTTGCGACACGTTTTAATTAATTATTCCAAAACCACTCGCACGATTTTTATAAAAATTATTACAGGGGTGGAAGAAAGTACAAGGATTAAGAATGTTAAAGTCTCAACTCTGTAGTATTAACCGTGTACGAACTACAGCATTGCAAAGTTGATTAACTTCGCATAACTCAAAAATGGTTAGCCGTAGAATGTTGAAATTTTGTTTATGTAGTGACTATAACATCTAGTTATGCTCCTCTATTTTTGGTTCCAATCGGTCTTTTCAAACGCAGTTTACTTTAGGCAGAAACTTTATAAAAATAATTATTTAGTTGGCTTTTTTGTAGGAAACATTTAATAATTGACAATGACAACTGTTATATTTCGTGAGAAATATCTCTTTCTTTGCAAGTTTTTGAGCGATTAAAATAATTTTGTGTAATGCAATAAGGAATAGTGATAAACATTTTAATAAAATTTTTAAAACATATCCATTTCCAAGTATAATGATCTCACTTTCAAGTGAAATGAGTTTAAATAAAGTGCAGCAAATATGTGTATAATTTAGCGTACAAGGAAGTCTTGTGGTATCCACAGCAAACTAAAATGTCAAAAATTCATAATTTCAAATACATTTTTGTACTTGCTCAAACGAAATTATAAATGTATAATACGAAACAAGAAAGGAAACTATTTGGTTATTCAACTTTTACTCTTACAAAACTTGTCTGCGTCTCGTTTTACTATTTCGTTTTTTAGTTGCAAAGCCTTACATTAAGAAACCTTAATTTGAAAATAGTTTCAGAAAGTTTAAGTTTAAACCAGTTTGAGCGAGATTAAAATATTTACTAGAGGTTTGGGTTAAGTTCTAAAAAGGTTTAAAACTATATCAAAAATTTAAAATACATTGAAGTTTTTTGCAAATGTTTGAAAACAGTTCTTAGTAATTCTAAATAAAGACAGTTTTTAAGTTATCGGAGAAATAATTATAATCAATTGAAAATAAACATTAATAACTTTTTTCTCCAAACGTCATAAAAGTGACATCTTCTGTGACGTGATTGGCAAGGTTGAAGTTTAATTTCTACGCCGCCGTAACATAATTTTTTATTCTAGCCGCCGTTTAATTTCTTCGCCGCCGTATGTATCAGCCAATAAGAAGTAATTTGTACAATAAAAATCTGTAATATCGCCCTAAATGTCACTATAAAAACTAGATAACCTAAGAATAAAGTTACTAAAAATTATGAATAACTGACAGGTAACCTACATATTAAACGTCAAATAGTAATTAATTTTTAAAATTTCTAAGTTTGAAGAAAAAATAGCATGTGTTATTCAGAGTAAAAGTGCTTTGTGTGCCTCGCATGCAATTGTCCATGCTCGCCACACAAACTATCACTTTTACTCTTAATAACACAATATACTATTACAGCAGTGTTTTAAAATTCATATATCACATTAAAGCCTGAACAATCCTCTTTAACTTGTGTAAAAACAAAACTATGTTACTCTGTGGCGTCTTTACTATAAATATACCTATAAACACATATTCAAAATCATCAGCATTTTATACAACTTGTTTCTTACATGCTTATTTAAGTTAATAATGCTTTAAAACGGCCAAACAAATTGATTTTGACTTATATTATTGTATATACAGTATACTTTTGGACAATACATTCATAATTGTATATTTGACATAATTATAAAATGTGTATTCAGGAAACTACTTACTACTCAACAGGTCAACAGTTTTACTTGAAATTCAAATATGTTACGCAAACATCAAATCTAAAAATATTAATAATTTAGACGGCCGCCGCGTTTAAAATGTTACAATATAATTTAAAGAAATTATTATACGTGTAAGTCAAGTATATTATTCATATTGTATGGTTAAGTATCATTAAAATGTGCATATTAATCAAATATTGATGTTTAAAAGTGATATCACCAACAATAACTGAAATGCTGTCTTTTTCTGTTTATTATTATATAAACAATACTATGACACTTTTTTACTTCCTGTTTGTAAATTCCATTTCTAGCAAGATGAATTTATAATATTCTCAAAATTGAATATAATAGTACAACTTAAACTTCCTCATATTCGAATTCTTATTAACAAATGTTGTCTTTTTATACATGTATTCTATTATTTTTTATATGGCTGTACTTAAAAAATCCTTTTGTTTGATATAATCAAAAAATAAATGGTGCTCATTTTAAAGTTTACCGCAATTTTTATATGGATTTTTATAGAACATATTCTCGTTCAAAGAGAACAAACTATATTTATTTCTCCTACACGGTAACATATACACGTGTGGTTTTGGCCAATCGATTCAGAAGGTTTTGAAGTATGTATGCACTTAGTGTTATTTATTACAATTTACTGGAATATTTTTTATTGACTTGTATAAATGATAAACAATAAATAAAATTGAACTCAGTTTGGAAGTCAACCACACCTACACCGTTAAAGATACAGAGTCGAGACTATAAAATTATTAATCCTTATAGTTTTTTTAGTCCCTATACAATTTTTTATTGGAATCTTACACGTGGTTTCGAAATAAATAAGTAAAGTGTATCAGATGAACCACCGTCAACACTTGATTACAACAAATAAAAATTGATAAAGTTTAGAAGGATGTCACTCCTACACGGTTAAAGATAGAGAATTGAGACCTCAAAAATATTAATCCCCATAGTTTCTTTACCCCCTGTACCACTTTTCGTAAAAATCCCTCGAGTGATTGAAGGATAAATAAAAAAAAAAACATGCGCTGTGCGAACAAATTGAGAAAATAATCAAATCTTCTTAACAGGTAACTTATGTAGTTAATAAGCAAATAAAAAATATAGGTTCACATTTAAAATAAAAAAAGTTGGGACCAGTATTTTGAGAACCATTGGTTCTAAAAAAATTTGTTTGTCTCATGTTAATAGTGTTGTAAAATAGAAATTGATTGCTAATTTAACCGACCTCGTAGCTCTTATAGTTCTCGAGATAGCAATGGTAGTCCATTTAAAATGAACACCCTGTATATGAAATAATAAATGACATATTGTATTTTTGTGGCGAAAAGTAAAAATTAAGTCGTTTATAATCATTATAAACATTATTCAGTAATCTAGTTCTCTCGGGAAATGTCACTGAGACTATTGTGAATTATGAAACACTGTCATAGTAAATACTGATGATATATTCGCTTTGTAATACTTGTAAAGAACGATGTGACATTTTTAAAGAGAAACCGGGCGTTTTGCGTGAACCAGACACTCAACCTCGAGCTGAGAATTTAAATATTAATGTCGTCTTTTATCTCTCGTAATTACGAACAAGAGAAGATAATTTCTTTTGTTAATTTTCTCCCCGTCGGTTTTAAATAACTCAAAAACGCCTTAAATAATTTAAAACTGTAGTAATTTAGTTAACACCACATCAATCATTCTACTCAAAGATAAAGAGCCATGCAATTGTAATAAATACAATATATACTTTTTCCGTATCCATGGTATGTAATTGACAAATTGTTTACTTCATTTGAGGTTAACAATAAGTGAAAGCGGGTTGATATGAACAGCTGTGGGTTTTAGCGGTGCAAGCATACGACGTGACATCTACCAAAAAAATTTAAAATAAAAATAATTTGATTTACAACAAAATACTTTTTAAGTGAACTCTAAATTATTTTTAAAAACACAAATAGGCGAATGTAATTACAATTGTCGCATAAATTTATTATAGAAATAATCATTAATATCAAAATTAGACATTTATAAATTAAGGTTATATTTCAAAAAGTCTTGGAAAAAATATATTAGGTATATTGTTATCTGTTGCCATGGTTTCAGTATTGAATAGGAAAATGACATAGGTTTGTGTTTTACATTTTAAAATTAATATTTTTATTTAATACAAGCTTCTGAAGGATAGGGAAAAATACCTTGTGCCCTACGGGAATCTAACGGCATATTACATCCCTTGGCTTTTGTTGCCCTCGCTCACTACGTTCGCTCGTGCATCAGAAATCTTCGGGATGTAATATGCCCATATCTTCCCTTATGGCGCAATATACTATTTCAGACGACCACATATGAAAGTAGCCATATTTACACTGTAATTAACACCAGAAAATGTAACATAGCACACGGCGTGTGTTATAATAACACAGTTGTAACTAAGTTATAACACCCGAAAATAGCAGTTACAACTCATTGAAACAGGCAACTTTTCTTATATCAAATTTTTGATTTGGAGCCCCAGTTCATAGTTATTGGCGTTCTTTTATTTTTCCAAAAAATCGTCATTACTCCCTTATTTTAAGGAATATTTAAAAAAATACAAAAACTGTCAGCATTTGCTTTCGGTTCTCTAAAATATTTGTATTTATAATTATTTTCTATTTTATCAAATAACAAAATGACGACCAATCAAAAATTTCAAAACAAGATATTTTGAAAACCAGTAGATCGACTTTTGAAAATAAAACATTTATAAAATCTTTAAACTATCTATTAACATTTGTCTGAAACATCTGTCTAAACGAAGTTTTTATTCAAATTGAATTGCAAGATACATTTTTACAAACTGCAACAATGTTTTGATAATTATGCATTTTTATACACAAATTATGCAAATAACTTTTAAAGATAAAGTAGTAAATAATTTCTTTTTGTAAATAAAGATATATCTAAAGTACAAGATCAAAAAGTATTTAAATTTGAATGTACAAATTAGAAAACATATGCTTCAAGTTTGAAGTACGCGTTTATTGCTAGGCTTTTGTTTATATTATTTTCTACAAATGATGGTAATTTAAGGATTTTATAAATATTTTATTTTCAGAAATTGATCGATTGGTTTTCGGAATATCTTGTTTTGAAATTTTTGATCGGTCGCCATTTTTATATTTGATAAAGTAGAAAATAATTGTATACAGAGTGTTCATTTTATTTTGTCCACTATTGCTATCTCTAGAACTATAAGAGCTACGAGGACGGTTAAATTAGCAAACAATTTCTATTTTACAAGACTACTTTAATGAGGGAAACAAAATTTCTTTTCGACCAGTGGTTCTCAAAATACGGGGTACAACTTTCTTATTTTAAATGGGAACCTACTTTTTTAATTTGCTTATTTGATTCAGTATTTTTTTCTGAATTCAACGATATCCCTATGTACATTACATAACAAAATTTTTGAGAAAAATGCAAAATTATGTATGTATAATATTTTATTTAAATGTGACTATTTAAAGAATGCTATGGAAGAAACAGAAAATAAATCAGTAAAACAATTGTTAATATTATTACTGTCAAACTTTTCAAGTGTACTTTTATTATTTCTGCATTTGATTTACTTGTTTTCTTCCATAGTACTCTTTGATTAGTCATATTTAAATAAAAATGATACATATACAGGGTGTTCCATTTAAGCGTGCCACCATTGCTATCTCTAGAACTATAAGAGCTACGAGGTTGGTTAAATTAGCAAACAACCACCATTTTACAAGGTTATTACAATGAGCAAAAAAAAATTTTTTTCGACCAGTGGTTCTCAAAGTACGGGGCACAACTTTCTTATTTTAAATATATTTATTTTTAGGTTATTCGATAGAGTATTTTTTTCTGAATTCAACGATATAAACATATCATATACTAATATAACAAAATAATTGAGAAAAATGCATGTTAGATTTATGTGTATTTTATTTATATCTGGCTGAAATAAGAGTGCTATGGATAGAAAACAATTCATTTTCTTCTTAAAACTGACAGTTTAAAAACATAAAATTTAACAAAAAATAATCAAACAATGTTAGACAGAACAATATGTCTATGTTTTCTATCCATAGCACTCTTATTTCAGCCAGATATAAATAAAATACACATAAATCTAACATGCATTTTTCTCAATTATTTTGTTATATTAGTATACGATATGTACATATCGCTGAATTCAGAAAAAAATACTCCGAATAACCTAAAAATAAACATATGTTCCCATTTAAAATAAGAAAGTTGTGTCCCGTATTTTGAGAACCACTGGTCGAAAAAAAAAATTTTTTGCTCATTGTAATAGTCTTGTAAAATGGTGGTTGTTTGCTAATTTAACCGACCTCTTAGCTCTTATAGTTCTCGAGATAGCAATAGTGGACAAAATAAAATGAACACCCTGTATACAAATGTTTTAGAGAACTGAAAGCAAATGCTGAAAGTTTTTGTATTTTTTAAATATTCCTTAAAATAAGGGAGTAATGACTAATGACGATTTTTCGAAAAACAAAAGAACGCCAATAACTATGAACTGGGGCTCCAAATAAAAAAATTTAATTTAAGAAAAGTTGTTTGTTTCAATGATTTCTAACAGTTTTCGGGTATTACAACTTAGTATTAACACCCTGTATATCTATAAATGAATGATTATTATTTTAAAGTTTACCGCAATTTTTATATGGATTATTATTGACATTAAATTCATTTCCACCTGTATAGAATATATTAGTAGAGTGGCAGGAGGTAATGTGTTGGGCACATCAGATTTTTATGATTGCCTCCTAATAGGCCTGTTTCACTATCCTGCTTTTTTAAAAAAACATGTTGCATCTTAATTTTAGTTGCGAATAGAATATAATAAAATAGAAAAATGTTAAATTATTGACATTTTAATAATACTAATTATCAATTAAAAATTCCCTGTGTTCAAAACGAACGCTATTTTGCTGACGAAAGCCGTACGACTAACGCATGCGCACAACAGTCGTAAACAAGTAGTTGTGAAGAACGTTTGTCTTTTCATACATCATTCGAATGTTTGTGTTTGACGCCGCTAATTTTGAAGAAGTTATTGTGTATTCAGAAAGAAACGAAATACGCTAGGTATTATCACTACGCCTGTTTCACTCATTCCAGACTTCTCTTTCTAAGCAGTGAGCGTGACGTCACTTTATACTACTGTTTCTCGCGAGAGTATATTTTTGGAACTTTGTGAATTTTTTGTGGCTATATGCAGTATTTTTTTGCGAAATAAAAAAATACGTATGTCATATTTTTAAATATAGATTAACATATACAAAAAATCAGAAAAGCATAAACAACCCTATTGGCAATATTGTAGGCGCGTTAAAGAGAGAAACGCGAGGCCATAACATGTGAGGAAACTTTCAATTTTAAATATGTTGGTTAATTTCGGTTTCTCTGTTATTGTCGCTTGTGTATATGTATAAGTATTCTGTGATAGAGGGTAGGTAACTAACTTTTGGATTTGAAACGATGAGCCCTTTAAACCAGTTATCTAATTTTGGTTTCCTGTGTTTCTATCGCTTGTGTAACGAGTGGATAAAAAACCATGATTTAAAAAAAAAATGATTTTTCTTTATTTAAATCAAACCTTTTGATTTAAATCAGATTTTTTTATTTGAATTAGATTTTTTTGATATAATCATATTTTTTTATTTAAATAATTTTTTTTTAATTTTTTTTATTGTGTGTAAAAACAGGTAATTTGAATTAAATTTTTTAAGTATTATAAGTATTCCAATGTTATTATTTAAAAATATATGAATCGTAATCCTGGATATTCTAGTTTATTAGGAACTGAAAAGAATAGAAAACTGGTATACCTATTGAAATATTACAATAACAATATGCCATTAAATGAATAAACGTTTCTTTTTTTAAATTTTATAATATTAAGCCAACAAATGGATATTTTAAAAGGAATTAGATATTGGAGACTATGGCTTTGTTTAAATTGAAATTTCTTTATTGAAAAGACGACGTTTCGGTTCTGATTGGAACCATCTTCAGGTCTATGTTAACATTTTAAATTAAACTTATAACTATACATTAATTTCACAAATATTGATGTTAACATAGACCTGAAGATGGTTCCAATCAGAACCGAAACGTCGTCTTTTCAATAAAGAAATTTCAATTTAAACAAAGCCATAGTCTCCAATATCTAATTCCTTTCAAAATATCCATTTGTTGGCTTAATATTATAAAATGTTGGGAACTTCGTAATGGTAAAAGGGAAAGAGTTGGGCTGTGTAATTCCAAAAGTGTAGAATTTATTTCTTAATTTGGACGTTTCGGACCTCGAAGTGGGTCCATCTTTAGCAAATTTTTGCACATATGATATTTGTCAGGCGGGCTGCATTCCCTTGTTATAAATTGTATTTTCGACAATTTTAATGCAATAATTAACATCCTCAAAACAAAGTATCAAAATAACACTAGCATTTATACAATGTTTTCCCTATAAGTCAGCCAGAAGTGCTGCCATCTCTAGGATGTAGCTCTCGCGGAGTACCTAGTGATAGTGAAGGCAGGTTTGCTGTGGCTATGGTGTGTACTGACCTTGAAGTGCGGCTGCGCCGTGGTGGTGGAGCCATAGTTGAGCTGGTAGGCCGTGTCGAGGATCTTCTTGTGCGCGGAGGCGTGGGCGCGGTAGGCGGACACGCTCAGCTTCATGGCCAGGCTACCGCGTCCATGCCCGGGGCACGAGCCGTCCGTCTGCAACACAACCCAATGTAACATACGCTGGCCCGGGGGTTAGTTATATGCAGTCATGGCAATGAGTAAACAAGTAATTAAAGCTGAGTGGCAACTTCCCCTGCCTGGTGGGTGTCTAGGGTGCCTACTAACCCACGGGGAGAGACTTACGGTGAGAGTGAGACTCACAGAGCATCTTGCAGCGCTGGTCTATGAATCGAGGATTCATAGTAGGTTTGGGATCTACGTGTGTTAGGAAGTCAAGGACTTCCATAGTTGTGGTTACAGTACTCATGTGTGCAAACAGTGGATATTGGTAATCACGAGGTGCTACGTCGCATTCATTATGGGGTCTGGGCCTTTGGAAGACTTCCGAACCACGCGTTATTGTTGAGAACAGAGAGCAAGTGGAATTCAGAAGCCTACAGTCTTTCAAACAAGATAGAGGCTTCCAAATCACTCGTTATGCTTGACAACTACAGAGCAAGTGGAATTCACAACCCTGCAGCCTTTGGAAGAATGTAGTGACTTCCGAACCACTCGTTATTGTTCAGAACTACAGTGGAACAAGAGAAAGTGAAAATCAGAAGCATACAGCCTTCCAAAGAAGGTAGAGGCTTCTAAATCACTCGTTATGCTTCACAACTACATGGGAACACAGGGCAAATGAAATTCAGAAGGCTACAGCCTTTCACACAAGGTACAGGCTTCCAAACTACTCGTTATGCTTCACAACTACAGGGGAACATAAAGAAAGTGCAATTCACAAGCCTACAGAATTCTACAGCCCAACAAACACAAGTTATACTTCACAATTACACGGGAACAGAATAATTCGCACTCTACAGCCTTTCAAACAAGGTACAGGCTTCCAAAACACTCGTTATTGTTGACAACTTAGATGAGGTATAACAGACAGATATGCTACTCTTCTATAGCTGCGTACTACTGCGCAGTCGCCGTCCGTCTGCAACACAACACCCCACACTATAGTCAAATTCACGTATAAATGGCATTCCAATGTGATGACGTAACTAGAATGTATGTATTAAGTGACGCTAATGCATTATTAGCTATGCAACAGTTTGCAGTGTTGCTAATATCATAAAGCGTGTGTTGACGTACGTCTCAACTTGAACTGCATAAATATTTTCTATGTTTATGTTCGCACTTCGTCGTTTGTATTTGAACATGAGTGATAATTATCTAGACGTTGCAAACAAATTATTTTAAATGCTTCTGCATTCTTTCATGAAGAAAAACGTTTAGTTGGTCCGCTAATTCCATTTTCTTCTTCAGAAGATGTAAGTATTATATTTTGAGGTTATATGTTCAATGACAGTAAATGTTACTAATATTTCTACATTTTTCATTATTATTATTGTCTTAGAGAGTTTGTGCTGCTTTGGGTGTGTCACATTCCACAATATCAAACATCCAGAATGAAATGAAATGTGGAACCTTATCATCGCCAAAAAAAAATCGTAAAAAGCAAGTTACAGGAATTGATGAATTTACTCAATCTGCAATTCAATGAACTATTTATGATATGAATAGTAAAACTAAATTTATTACATTTATTTAATTTTGACGTTTTGAATTGTTCAGTACGCCAACTCAACAGATGTTAAAAATTTCAATTTTTACTACTATCTCATATAATCGTAGTGAGTGACGTCATCACATTGGAATGCCATTTACACGTGAATTCGACTATACAAACACACTTCCGTAACAACCATCAATATCAATAGTTATTTGTCAAACTAGAGAGGAAAGCGTATCTTTTTACCACTCGAGCTCGTGTGTGACTCACGAGCGCAGCGAGTGAGGCATTCGAGTGAGAGTGGAAAAAGTGCTTTCCTTTCGTGTTAGACACAACATATTTTTCACGACATATTTCAAAAATCCATTTATTTGAATGAATAGGCGCAGCAATATGATAAGTTAGGTTATGACTACTGACTGTACTGTAAACATTGACGTTTACCGATGCAGTTGTTTATTTCCAATATGTCAATTTGAGTTGTTAAATTGCGAAATAATGTGAAAAAAGAAAAGAACAAGACATAATTGCCATGATTTTATTAAAGAATATCATTATTAAATAAAAAAATTTAATATAACTATGAATTTTTCCAATATTACGTAGTATACTGTTGGTAACACTGTACATTTTCCTCTCTAGAGAGGGAAAAGTAACTTTCCTCTCTATACCGCGAGAAGAAAGTAGAGCTTTCTATGCATGTCGTGAAAAAAACATATTCCAGAATACGCTCTGTTCACAGAAGTCCAACAATTAGAGTAAACGCTTTAGAATGCTCTAATTCCTGACCCACCAAAGCACAATCCAGAGCCAAATCTGCTTCAAAATCTGCTTTGGTTTCAGCAGACCTACAATTAGAACAAACGCTTCAAAATGCTCTAATTCTTGATCATTCAAACCAAAATACAATCCAGAGCAACCAAATCTACTCCAGAATGTGCTCTGGTTTCAGCAGAACTAGAATTAAAGCAAACACTGCAAAATGCCCTAATTCCTGAGCCACTAAAACCAAAGCACAATTACACGGGAACAGGGCAAATTACACGGGGACAGGACAATTCATAACGGTACAGCCTTTGGAAGAGTCTAGTGACTTCCAAATCACTCGTTATTGTTGAGAACAAGGCAGAGGCTTCCAAATCACTCGTTATTGTTGAGAACTACAGGGAAACACAGAGCAAGTGGAATTCAGAAGCCTACAGTCTCTCAAACAAGGTGGTGACTTCCCAACCACTCGTTATGGTTCGGAACTACAGCCCTACAGCCTTTGGAACAATGTAGTGACTACCAAACAAGTCGTTATTGTTGAGAACACATAACGAGTGATATTCCGAAGCCTATAGTCTCTCAAAGGTGTTTGTAAGAATGTAGTGACTTCCAAACCACTCGTTATGGTTGACAACTACAGGGGAACACAATAATTCATAATCCGACAGCCTTTGAAAGAATGTAGCGACTTCTAAACATGTCGTTATTGTTGAGAACTACAGGGGAATATAGAAAAGTGATATTCAGAAGCCTACAGTCTTTCAAAATCAAACTATAAAATCCCTATCAAAAACAAATACTAAAAAGGAAGGAATGGAAACTACAAATAAAACCAAAGCATAATACAGCCAAATCTGCTCCAGAATGTCTTCTGTTCTCAATAGGTCAAAAATTAGAGATTCCTGATTCACCGAAACTAGAACACAATCCAGAGCAGCCAAATCTGCTCCAGAATTTGCTCTGGTTTCAGTGAAACTAGAATTAGAGCAAACTCTTCTCAGTGCTCTAATTCCTGACCCAGTGAAACCAGAATACAATCCAGAGTAGCTAAATCTGCTCCATAATGTACTCTGGTTTCATCAGATTTAGAATTTGAACAAACACTTCTGAGTACCCTAATTACTGACTCACTGAAACTGATAGATATAGTAACCAATGTGAACGTAGCATAGAAAACTTGCAAAATTTTTAATAATTTTCTTCAAGTACACTTGAATAGTTTGACAGCAATAATATTAACAATTGTTTTATTTTCTGTTTCTTCCATAGCACTCTTTGAATAGTCATATTTAAATAAAAATGATACATACATAATTTTATATTTTTCTCAAATATTTTGTTATGTAAGGGTATTACATATGGATATCGTTGAATTCAGAAAAAATACTGAATCGAATAAGCAAATAAAAAAAGTATGTTCCCATTTAAAATAAAAAAGTTGTACTCCGTATTTTGAGAACCACTGGTCGAAAAAAAAAATAGTTTCGCTCATTAAAGTAGTCTTATAAAATAGAAATTGTTTGCTAATTTAACCGACTTCGTAGCTCTTATAGTTCCCGAGATAGCAATAGTGTACCACTTAAAATGGACAC
This sequence comes from Stenolophus ochropezus, assembly GCA_035578165.1. Lineage (NCBI taxonomy): Eukaryota > Metazoa > Arthropoda > Insecta > Coleoptera > Carabidae > Stenolophus > Stenolophus ochropezus. The sequence goes on from JAQOWZ010000032.1 coordinate 923,624, forward strand.
CTGTATATATGTATATAAAACCTTATAACCAGAAACCAAACCCCCCCTGAAATGAAATCCTGGGTACGGCGCTGATGTTGTGAGTCTGCGCAATAAAGCGCTCGCTACAAACTTTAAATATTACGGTGAATATTTCTTGTATTTTGTGGTGTTATTTGGTTGTGGTTTTGTTAGTAGTAAATTATAAAATCATATCATTAGAAATCATGAATAAATATTTTAGTGGAAGTATGGGGAAGTACGGGGGAAGTATGGGGAAGTTCGGGGGAAGTACAGGGAAGTATCTGGTTGGGGAAGTTTGGTGTACAAAAATTCCCTTTTTCCCTTTTTCTTTTTTGTTTATTTATTTTATTTTCCTTTCATTTGTATCTATAATTTGATTTACATATATAACACAGAGTGAATACTAAAAACCTTGATATTGTGAATTAAGATTATCATCTGTTCCGCTAAAATGATGGGGTGTATGTTGTACCATTGATTAGATGAATTTTGCATCTATTGATATCAAGTATTATGAAATAAGATCTTTTTAAATAGAAATATTGGATAAAAAAATAGTTCTGACAGCTGTTTATGTAATAAGTGGAAGCTATGGCTCCGTAATCATAACTCATTTCATAGCAGGGATTTGATACCTCAACAGTTTTACTTTTCTATTATTTAAAATGTAAATAACGTTCTACTAATTTTGACCCTTGTAACATTATATCAAAATATTTCATTTGATTACAATAAATGAATCGTATTTTATGTTAATTTCACCCCGTGTATCAACATTTCAACATCACTTATAGTAATCAAAATTTTGTTGCCTAATCAAATATTTTCTTTAATTAAAACAAATTCGGTGATATTTTTCATAGAATATCTCAACTATTTGAATTGTAACAATTCTTTAAGTAAGAATAACACTCAAATTAATTCGTAAGTGATGAAGTAAATATGATCTACGTTTATAAAAAGAGAAGAGTCAAAATTTTTAATCATTTTGAATTTGATAACGAAATGGACAATTGGGATACATTCCAGTAAAAATGTTAAAATATTTTACAAATTTAAATTTTCGATGACAGTTGTATAGTTGTTATTTGCATTCATCGCCTAGACGATGTTGTACACTCAATGCAGAAATTTTATGGAAAAGTATTATTCTACGAATAACTAACTATCCAACCATTTTGGTTGGTGAAACAAAACTTTGACTATTCGATGAATAAAATTTATTCGTCAGTTAACTAATTTTTTAACCTACAATGGTGAAACCGGGCATAAGTCTAATAAATATTTTATATATTTTTTAACTTTATACGGACTTATTTGAAAATAGAATTAATATGCAATTAAAATTTTGTAAAAAGCTCGCAACGCGGAAGTCCCCATTGTGATCAAACTAAGTACCGTTCACATAGAGATTAGTGCGGTTGCAGTGCCGTTGTATTGTAGTGCAGAATGCTTAGCCAATGCAACTGAGCGCGAGCGTTCGGATTCAAACTTAGTGCAGACTGCGTTGGTAGTGCCGTTGTATTGCAGTGTAGAAGCTTGCAAGGTTCTAGCTTTCGCACTACCGTTGCAATACACCACTGCAACGGGCCAATTAGAATGCAACACTGGTTGCGCGTAATCATAACGCGCAGCTGTCATTTTTTTCTTGAGGGTTAGTTAGTTTTTATTCAGTTTAATGTTTTTTTGTAAAAAAAAAAACAATGTCCATTCCTGATATTTTAGCCTCATTGATAGGCAAATATCCAGCAATTTGAGACAAACGTTCTACAGCATTTAAAAATAAATTAAAAAAAGAAAATTCATTTAAAGAATTAGCAGAAAAATTAAATATAACTGGTAAGTTTTACATAAATAAATTTCTAGTAATTTAGCAATTGTATAATTATATCTTTTAATGAAAACTGACTATGTGTTGAGATGCACGCGCAAAGTATTGCAAATACTACAGAAATCTACTGTACCAACTACAATCGCACTAATCTCTATGTGAACGATATAAATCTTATGCAAGCGCACTGCCCTTACACTGCAATACAACGATACAATACAACTGCACTAAGCCCTATCTGAACGGACCTTAGACAATACGTATACTTTTTATTTTCTACAATTTAGTTCAAAGTTGTACAAAAATGGTCATAATTTTTTTACATTTTTCCTTATGAAAAACACAACAACTTAACTGTCACAAATTAAACTAAGCACAGTGTTGCTAAACATCCTTCTCAATGTATCTACCGAATTGCATATTTTAACCGTGAGTGATTTAAGTTTTATTAAAAGATTTGAGTTGATCATATCAAAACTTCTTTCCACAATATTCATATTTTATTTTATTGTTCTCGAAGTATTTGAGGATTTATAATAAAAATTGTACATAAGAGGTTCAATTTTGTTACGATTCTTGTAATGTAATTTCATTGGTTGCCCAATTTTAAAAAGACAATCACGCGTCCGCCTTTCTTATAACTTGCGGAAGGGAAAAATGCATGTAGGTAATGTCAAAATGTTACTGCATGTTGTTGTTTTTGTTTCGAAATATACATTTTTTCATTGATAATTTGTATACATTACTCTTCGAAATGTCCGTCTTTGATATCTCCCTTGTTAGAAATACAGCATAAATTTATTAACAGAATTTACTCGTCCGCTCAAGGAGCATTACAGGGTGTTACAACACGGTTCGCCCACAATTCTACGCCTTTTTTTAAATGGAACACCCTATACAGGGTGAGTCTGGGAAGACGCCACCCTCTTTAACTTTTTTATTATAAGTAATATTAAAAAATGGCTTATATAAAAGTTTTATTATTTTACATATACTATTTGATGGCAGATTTAGATATTTTTTATAAAGTCAGGTTTACAAGATACGACTATCAACTTATATTTTTCAAATGGTAACCTATAATTATTTTAATACAATAGAAACCGCTATTTTTTTTTCAATGATGTATTAATTTTTATTAATGTATTTGAAAAATTTCGAGAAAAATGAGATAATTTAGAAATATTAGAAATCATTTTTACACAAAATAAACAAAACGTAACAATGTAAAACAATTAAATTAATGTCAAAAATGTATACATTTGTTTGTTACTTAATTTAACTTATTTTGTAAACAAAAAACAAAACATTTTAAAAAGTTCACGAAGAACGAATTAATTGATATGATTATAATAATTGGTTAATCGACTCGCGTCATAAGAAGAGCAAAAATAATTTAGCGGGAGCGGTTTCCTAGACATTGGCAACTGAGAAGGATTTTTACCCGGTTTCGAGAAACATGGCCACCTATAATATTTGTTTAGAAATGATTTCTAATATTTCTAAATTCTCATTTTTCTCGAAATTATTCAAATACATTAATAAAAATTAATACATCGTTGAAAAGAGAAAAAAATGGCGGTTTCTATTTTATTAAAATAATTATAGGTTACCATTTGAAAAATAAAAGTTGATAGTCGCATCTTGTAAACCTGACTTTATAAAAAATATCTACATTTGCCATCAAATAGTATATGTAAAATAATAAAACTTTTATATGTGCCATTTTTTTCTATTACTTATAAAAAAAAGTTAAAGGGGGGGGGGGGTGTCATCCCAGACTCACCCTGTATATTTTTATATTTTTTCAATTGTATTTCATTGTCCTATACAGACATATGAGATTTGTTTTATTTTTCCGCGTTTATGCTCTAAAAAATACCAAATACACGCATTGCTTTATAAACATGTACTCAAGTTACTTTAATAGTATTTTTTTTCTGTACAACTGTAACTATACTCCATTGTCTCACATAATTTTTTTTATGTAATTATACCGGGTGTTCAATAAGACGAATCAAAATTACTCAATTTCAAATGACTAGAACTCGTCATTTTCAAATGGAACAGCCTATACAGGGTGGCCCAGTGAAAATTATCAGAGCAATTTTTGGCTACTTAACATTAATTTTGCAAAAAACGCTCGAACACGTCAATTTTAATATAAAGGGGGACACCTAAATGGATTAGTACCAATGGCATAACTTCAACCCTAAAATGGGTGTGGACTGCACCTAAAAAAATTTAAATGGAAAAGGGTGTCAAACATGACAGTTCGAAAGGCCTTTCAATTCTCTTTTCAACAGTTTTTTTATTTTTCAAATCCGATCATTAGTTCCAGAGAAATATCGTTTAAAACAAATTTTATCAGGTGTTCAAAATTGCCATCAAGTAGGCTAAAACAAATGACAGAAACTAAATAAACAATTCTTTCGACAAGTTGTTTGTAATAAACAAATAATTTGTAAGTTGGATTTTTTTTGTGGGGTTATTTGAAGTCTAAAGTTTATGCCACGCTACCCGAATTTTTGGAAGATTTACGGCAACGTACCGTAGCTCCAAAATTTTGAGAAAAATCTTTATTATTGTATTGAAGTTGGAAATAGTCATTTTAAACACCTAATAAACTGATATTTGAGTTTCTGTCATTTGTTTAAGTCTACTTGATTGCAGTTTTTCACACCTGATAAAATTTGTTTTAAACGATATTTCTGTGGAACTAATGATCAGATTTGAAAAATAAAAAAACTGTTGAAAGGCCTTTCAAACTGTGTCATATTTGACACCTTTTTCCATTTAAAATTTTTTAGGTGCAGTCCACACCCATTTAGGGTTGAAGTTACGCCATTGGTACTAACCCATTTAGGTGTCCCCCTTTATATTAAAATTGACGTGTTCGAGCGTTTTTTGCAAAATTAATGTTAAGTAGCCAAAAATTGCGCTGATAATTTTCACTGGGCCACCTGTATAACTTTATGTTGATCTTTTTTAAAAGTTATATAACGTTATATAACGATTTTTTTTTTATATAACGTTACGAAATAACGTAACCTTATGTTAACGTTATCCCATCCCTGGTGAGAACATAGAGTATAGTTACAGTTATGCAGAAAAAAAATCTTAATTTGCACTATTAAAATAACTTGAGTAGGTACGTCTTTGAAAAGCAATGCGAGTATTTGGTCTTTTTTACAGAATAAAAGGAATCTAAAACAAAATTCATATATCCGCATAGGACTATAAAATACAATTAAAAAATATAAAAATATATAGTGTTCCATTTAAAAAAGATGTAAAATTCTGGGCTAGCCGTAATGTAACACCCTGTTATGCTCCTTGAGTGGACGAATAAATTCTGTTAATAAATTTATGCTGTATTTCTAACAAGGGAGATATCAAAAACGGGAATTTCTATAAGGCTACAAGGTATAAACAAAGCTTAGCTATACGAATATGAAAATAAGCAATACCCTGAACAACCAACAGTTTGTTCACCACTCAATAAAGTTAAAGGAAAAACATATTTTATTAAAACTTGTTCAAACACGTACTGAAGCGCTGAAGTCTGCTGAAATGTGAGGTTTTATATCCTGAAATACTCTTCAGCTTTGCAGTTTTCGGCTTAAATATTTAAAAAGACAGTTTCATAAATGTTAAAACAGAAACTTCGAACACAAAACACGTACGAAATATCAAGTGACGAAAAAAAATCATTTCTAGAACCGCTAAAAAAGTTTCAAACCCTACACAACTGTGTTAAATTAGTTTGTAACTGTATATATTCATTTCAAAACAGGTTTTTATTTTAAGCTAACACTATCACTATCTCGAGAACTGTTAGAGATACTAAGTTGGTTAAATTATCTAACAATGTCGTCTTTGTACAAAGTAATAGTATATTATTTAACAAGCATAATATGGAGGCTATATTACACGAGGTTGTAATTAAAAATACGATCGGTAGCGAGTATATTTAATCATCCGAGTGTAATGTACCCATATTATGCGAGTCAAATACTATACTTTATCTACAACTAACAGGCATATAAAAAATCTGATATTATTTGTTAAATATTCATTTAAGTGTGAGTAGTTCATATATAGCTTAACAGATGGCGCCACAGTAGCACTTAAATGTCAAAATAACTATTCAAATTGTATTTATTATACTTTTATAATCATTTATATTGATATTTATAAAAAATAATATATTATTAATAAATTAACAGTTCATTAAAATGTTGTGTGTTAAATTATATGCCCTATTTATTACAGAAAAGTGTAGCGTGTATCATGACACACAAGTGTAATATGAGTAGTATATTATATGTAGTATCACACGTATAATGTACCCATATTTCGATAGTTGTAGATAATGGAATTATTGTAATCGCGAAAAATTTTGAGTAATTTCAGCGTGACGTCTGTGCGTACATAACTCATAAAATTCAAATATGATTAGCCGTAGAATGTTTATGTAGTTACTATAACATCTAGTTATCATCATCAGTGGCACAACATTCCTATGTGGAACAAGGCCTCAAGTACCTGAAGTACTTGTTTCGTGACATGTTTTACTTGCATTTTAGCGATGCAGGTTGTCAGCCTGCAGTCTCTGCAAGGCCAGCACACACCGAGCCGTTGTGCGGCAACCCATCCAAATGGACAGGGCGGGCTATGTTGCTTATCTACACGATCAGACAAGACACGCCACGACCACACAACCGTACTGGCTGACTACTAATGTTTATGTAGTTACTATAACATCTAGTTATGCACCTCCATATTTAGTTCCAATCGACCTTTTCAAAAGCACTTTACTTTTGGCAAAAACTTAATAAAAATAATAATTTAGTTGGCTTTAGTTTAGGTTAGGTTAGGTTAGAATAGAGTAGGTTACGTTCAAGGTATGTAACCGAAAAAAATACTGGTTAACGGTTAACCCTTATAGAGAACGTTATAATAATAACGGTTTTACTTCCAAAACCGGTTTTTAAAAACTGGAAACCGGTTTAAACCGGTTAATATATCGGTTAAAAAAATAATTAAAATTAATTAAAAAAAGTAATTATAAAAATTTGATTAAAAAAATACAGAATAATTAATTAAAAAGAAATTTAAAAAAATACCATGTGAGAAAAATATAATAATTAAAAAAAAAACAATTTAATTAATGCATATTCACAAAAATTCCCGTAATATCTTCAGAAAAACGCAGGTCACTTTTCAATTTTAAAGCTAGGTTCACAGCTCTAACATAAACGCTGTTTTTGGTCGTTGTCACTGAACTTATGTTTTCGACGTAAGCATAAAAAAAATTATCATTCACAGCTCTTAACACAAGCATTCGTCGCTGTGAATGTTTGTTCACATTAAATAAAAATAAAATGTAATCAATACATTCAGATATAATATGTTCTTGGATTCATAATGATATTACTAACATAATAACGTTATAATTTAATTAATCTATATAAAAGCAAAATAATATCAAAAAATTATGTTAAGAAATAGAGGTGAACAAACCATAAAATTTTAAATGTAGCAATTTAAATTTCAAAATATTTGTTTATATTCATAAAATGTAGCTACGTTTCACATTTGAAATGTATAAAATAAAATCATATTTATTTAAAATTAAATAATAATTTTTTTGACATGTGGTTCTGTTGACAAACATCTTGCCATTTTGTACGCTTTCTTTGTACGTGTTGGTGCGATATCGTGTTCTCGTATTTTGTTTTTCTTGGTTTTTCTTGTGTTTTTCTTTATTTTTCATTTTTAATCTTTCATTTCTTTTTTTCTATTTATTTATTAAATAAATAAATTAATCAGCCTTTTTAAAGGCTACACTTTTTCATCTTTTTGCATCTTTTGTATCTTCTTTGTTTTTTCTTTTTCTTCATTCTGTATCATGTCTGCTTCGGAAGAATATTTTATTTCCCTGGTGGAAGCCCGACCTGCACTGTGGGATAAGGGTGATAAATTTTACAAAAATCCGACGCATAAGGAAAAATTATGGGCAGAAATCGGTGGATTATGCAAAATTTCTGGTAAGTTTTTTTGTTATGTTATGCAAACAAAGTTTATTATACATATTTTTTTTTTATTTAAGCGGATGATGCTGCAACGCTATTTAGCAGCATTCGAGGAAAGTATGTTAGAAGAAAAAAGGAAATGATGAATGTTAGGAGCGGTTCAGCAGCCAAACATTTTAAACCCTGGGCGCTATATGAACAATTAAAATTTTTGGACGACACTATTGTTCCCAGAAAGTAAGAAAATATTGTAAATATTTTAATAACTATTTAATTTATTTTTTTTATTGTAGAACTGCATCCAGCATATTACAAAGTGGAAGGGAAAGGGAAAGGTATTTATTTTGTGAATCTAAAAATTTTTAAATTACAAACGGTTCCTTCATTGTAGTCCATCAACTTCAACTGGTGTTGGAGAAATGTTTATGGAGCTGGAAGAGTCGGACTTAATTGTTCAATTATCAGATGAGTCGTTGATGTCACCTGGAGACTATCCCTGCAGTCCGTCACCGCAGCCGTTGACTCCAACACCAGGAACAGCATCAGGACCAGCACCAGGACCAGCACTAGGACCAGCACCAGCACTAGGACCAGCACCAGCCTCAGGACCAGCACCAGGACCAGCACCAGCACCAGGACCAGCACCAGGACCAGGACCAGCACCAGCACCAGGACCAGCACCAGCACCAGGACCAGCAACTCCACTTCCAACAACTCCACGGAGCATTCAGCCAGTTTTAAAACGCAAAAGGACGGATGATGCACTGGAGAAGATTGCTGCCGCAATTACAACCCCCATCGTCGTTGATGCTGTACCAAGCGATACTTGGACAGTATCAGAGGACGTAAAACATTTTTCTAAATTTATTGGAAATCGTTTAAATAACATGACTGAAACAAAACGCCGGAAAGCTGAAATGAAAATAATGAATATACTGTACGAAATAGAAAACGAATAAAATATCTTCAAAAATAATTTTTTTATTTTAATTATCCATATACAGTTAGGGAATATATAAATAAACAGAAAAAATATGTACTAATTACATGTAGGAACACTTTAAAAAAAATTAAATCATAGTATGTTGCCATGGCACAGCACCAACTGGACTATTTAAATAATCTTTTAATATTGTTCGGTATTGCTCTGCTGTTCTATTTGTATTTCTCGATCCTAATCTTCTTCTTAATTGTCTGACATTCGCTAATGCTGGATTTTTTGGAATTTCTTGACGCCACTCGCCTGGTATTACAATTCCATCGTTGGTATACCGATCAGCATAATTTCTAGGACAGTATTTATTGCCTATTACTGATGTCAGTTTTATAAAATTATGCAGACAAACTGTTGCTTTGACGATTGAATCTACTGTTTCGGGATAGGCATTTATGGTTCGATGGAAAATCCTAAATCTTGCTACCAAAATTCCAAAAGCATTTTCAATACATCTGCGAGCTCTAGATAACCTGTAGTTGTATATTCTTTTATCGTCTGGTAAATTTGAGCCTCCATAAGGACGAAGCAAATTTTTGTGCAACGGAAATGCCTCATCACCGACGAAATAATATGACATATTGGTATTAGTATTGGTAATGGTTGAATCGCTCGGTAAATCTAATTCTTCATTAAAAAATTTCCTTCCAAAACTGGATTCTCGCAGAACACCACCATCACTCTGTGACCCGTAAGCACCAATGTCAACGTAGGTAAATAAATAATTAGCATCGCAAATTGCGAACAGCACAATGCTAAATGATTTTTTGTAATTAAAATACTTCGATCCACTATGTTTTGGTGCTTGAATCACTACGTGCTTTCCGTCAATAGAACCTAAACAGTGGGGTAAATTCCATAAGTTTTCATATTCCCTGGAAATTTTTTCCCATTCTGGTTCGGTCGGAAATTTCAAATATTTTGGTGATAGCACAGTCCATAACACCTCGCATGTTTCCTTGATAATTGTACACGCTGATGATTTACCTATTCTAAATGCGTAGGCAATTGACGCCAGCGAATCACCTGTTGATAAAAATCTACAAAAGAACGTATTTTTATACTAGAAGGTTACGTCTATTTGGTGATAAATTACCTTAAAGTTATAGCCAGTCTAGCCCCAGGTGGAATAGATTTTCGGTAAGTATCTTGTTTCGTTATTTGATCTTTTACTAAATTTAGTAAAAATTCAAATTGTGATACAGTGAGCCTCGTATAATTAAAAAATTTCTCCTCATCGTATAGTTTCATTTCATGCAGCAAATTATTCCAATCACCTTGTTCTAAACGTTTTTGATTTATTGGATGCACCCACCATCGACGAACTATACGTTGATGTTTTGCTAGCAGAGCAGCTATTCCAGCTATTCTCCTTCTTTTTACAATAGAACCTACTATTATTTTTGTTCTAGTATCCATTTTTTCACAAAAGCAAAATACAAATGTCAGATATTTGATGACACACAAATTTGGTCACACTACGCACATTACTGCTCATGAAAAAGGATAGCCTCTTCTCTGTCCAACCGAAATACGTCGAGATACTACGTCGAGTATATGAAGTTTGCAAACTTTACGCTTGTGCGCTGCGACTACGTCTACGTCGAGAAACAAAGTTAAGCGATGTGAATGCTCAGCCGTATTCACGTTCGACATATATTTACGCTTACGTCGAGAAACAAAAACTACGACTACGTTAAGAGCTGTGAACGTACCTTAAACTTGCCTGTGTTGACAAAGGCTGTATTTATTTGGGACTTTTTAAGTAACCTTAACAGTAACGGCCAGAGAGACTACCTACATTTATGACTCTCCAATAAAATGTTAATTGTAAAAATTGTCATGACTCATCTTCAAATACAAATAGAAAACACAGATATAAAAAAAATATTAAAATATTTTCGTGCTAAATGATATTAAAATAAAGATTAATGTCTGCTAAAACCGGTTTATTTTTTTTTTTTGGTTAAGGGGTTACCGGTATTTTCGGCCTGAAAAATATAGGTTAAAATTACGGTTAAAGTTCGCAATTTTCGTTGAAAATATCGGTTACCGGTTTTTTTAACCGGTTACATGCCCTGGTTAGAATAGAGTAGGTTACGTTAGATTAGGTTAGGTTATGTTGGGTTAGGTTATATTAATATTTATATTTTAAAATGCATAATGTTTATGAATAACAAAAGAAAATATCACATTTATGAACATCATAAAAAAATTCTAATTAAGTAGACGCGAATGGATTACATCGGTTTGGTCACTGTCAATATTTTCCTTTGAAATAACAGCTTCTTAATCTCTAGATTTTCAAGCCAAATTATAGTTAATCCTTTTTCTGCTACATATAAGATTACAAATCACCCTTTCCATAAATGATTATTACCTGCTAATATAATCCTCGGCAAATCCTGTGCTGTTTTCTGTTCATTGCAATTATATGTTCTTTAAATCTTAATTTCGAATTTCCTTAATATTATATAATAATTTCTTAATATAGTTTCCCCATATGAACTAGGAACTAAGTACGCCACTGGTAAAAAACGCAATGGGGGTTACCTTGTCCCATTGGTTGCTCAAAATATGAACGAAAATGCGTCTTTCGCGCAGGTTCATTTCTATATTGGACAAGCTATAGCGCGACGTTTTAATTATTCACTCCAGAATCATGAGGACGATTTTTATAAATATTGCTACAGAGAAGGAAGAAACTACAAGGATTAAGAATTTTGAGGTCCCAACTCTGTAATTTTAACCGTGTAGGAGCTACAGCATTGCAAAGTTGATTAACTTCGCATAACTCTAAAACGATTAGTCGTAGAATGTTGAAATTTTTGTTTACGTAATGACTATAACATCTAGTTATGCTCCTCCATTGTTGGTTCCAATCGGCTTATTCAAAAGCACTTTACTTTGGCAGAAACCAAGGCATGTAACCGGTTAAAAAAACCGGTTAATAAAAACCGGTAACCGATATTTTGAACGAAAATTGCGAACTTTAACCGTAATTTTAACCGATATTTTTCAGGCCGAAAATACCGGTAACCGTTAACCAAAAAAAAAAACCGGTTTTAGTGAACATTAACCTTTATTTTAATATCATTTAGCGAAAAATTTTTTTAATATTTTTTTTATATCTGTGTTTTCTATTTGTATTTGAACATGAGTCATGACAGTTTTTTCAATTAACATTTTATTGGAGAGTCATAAATGTAGGTAGTCTCTTTGGCCGTTAAGGTTACTTTTACTTAAAAAGACCCAAATAAATACAGCCTTTGTCAACACAGGCAAGTTTAAAATTGAAAAGTGACCTGCGTTTTTCTGAAGATATTACGGGAATTTTTGTGAATATTCATTAATTAAATTGCTTTTTTTTAATTGCTATATTTTCCTGAGATGGTATTTTTTTAATTAATTATTCTGTATTTTTTTTTAATCAATTTTTTTAAATTAATTTGTTTTAATTAATTTTAATTATTTTTTAACCGTTATATTAACCGGCTTAAACCGGTTTCCAATTTTCAAAAACCGGTTTTCGAACTAAAACCGTTATTATTATAACGTTCTCTATAAGGGTTAAGGCTGTAATGTAGCAATCCCAAACCATCTAAGGTTTTGCAAGTGTAAGGGGTGAGGTAGCTAGGGGGTTGGACCGTAACTATTCCCCCACCCAAAGTGTTAAAGCGAAATGAGAGAGAGATAACATGTTTCGTTCAAGGTTCAGAATGCATTCTACGAAATAAGCTTCCAGAAATATGTATTTCTAACCTAACACGCGAAAATGAAAATAACAGTAATAAAATAGTTATTTGTATATCAAGTGCTGAAAGTCTATCTTTGTCGAACCAAAACGAAAGTTGCAGCCTGAGCGAAGGATAAAGGACTTTCAACACGTGTTATACACACTATTTTTTCTACTCCTGCAAGATAAAAAATAAGAAAATAAAAAATTATTTTTTTCATCAAACGTCATAAAAGTGACATCTTCTGTGACTTGATTGACAAGGTTGAAGTTTAATTTCTATGCCGGCGTAATATAATTTTTTATTGTAGCCGCCGTTTAATTTTTTCGCCGCCGTATATAGAATCAGCCAATAAGAAGTAAATTGTACAATAGAAATTTGTAATATCGCGCTAAATGTCACTATAGAAACTAGATAACCTAAGAATAAAGTTACTAAAAATTATGAATAACTGACAGGTAACCTACATATTAAACGTCAAATAGTAATTAATTTTTAAAATTCCTACGTTTTAAGAAAAAATAAAATGTGTTATTCAGAGTAAAAGTGCTTTGTGTGCCTCGCGTGCAATTGTTCGACTCGCTTCGCTCGTCGTGCAAACTTCCATGCTCACCACACAAAGTGTCACTTTTACTCTTAATAACACAATATAGTATTTTAAACATAATTTGACATTTATTGCAAATTTTGTATTTGTGATGCGCAAGTAATGCGTATCCATGGCAGCAACAATGCAACAAACATTTATTAGTGCTTCAAAGAGTCACTTTCAGCATAAAAAACAAACCAGAAAATTGTATTTTCAAAGCAGGAGTAGAAAAATTACTATTTTTATGTTTAAGTATATATAATTTTCATTTGTTTATATTGCGTAATAAATTTGTTATATTTAGTCCGTACGAGGATAAAATTTAAATAAAAATTAGAACTTTTATACATTGTTTTATGATTAACTATGCAGTTATGCACTATCTAAAGTTTTAAAATACATATACGCTATTCACTATTAATGAAATAACTGGAATTATGTTAAAATTAATTGAATGATTTATGATGTTGGAAACTTGTACTTATGAATGAAGATTATATTAGGCCTTATACTTGCAATAAGAGTATATTCGAAAATATCTATTACATTGATAAAATTTGGGACGTTTCATGTGTAATAATTTACTTATATATCATCAGCAAACATTTTCTGAATTTGTAGTAATTAATTTTGAAAAATTTAATTTATAATTTCGTTACAGAAATATTTATTTTCGTTGTAGTTACATTTTATTTTTGTCAATTTATTACTGTTGTGTTTAAATATATGTAGGTAGGTATCCGAAAGTTTATTGTGAATTGTTACAAATCATAATATTCGTGGTATAACCATGACCCATGACAGTGTAGCGGAATCAACCGTTACATATTATTAAAAATAATTAGAATATTTAAATGTTAAAAATATAAAATATAATCAACAATATAAATTGATTTATAAATTTAGATGTTGATCGATTGATAATGACAAACGGAATGAATAAGTACCTATTTATTTTCCTGTTGTTATAAGGAAAACTTTATGAAATGACTACCAGAGTGGTGTAACATATACTCTATTTTTCGCTGTTGATCCTCACGTCATTAATTTTTGCCGTAAGAATTGCAACTTTGTCGTATACGCATGGCATAGATGAGACTTTTATTCGCTATCTCATTATCGTACGTGTTACAGAGGGGAATATGTGCTATCTGCGTCTAACCAACGACAAAAATGCGTAAAGACGGTAACAGATATTTTCAAATATTTAAAAAACTTGAAGATGTCATTCATATCATTCCTGTCATTTGTTAAGGTGATTTTTAGCGTCGATAAATAGCGCTTCATTATGAGTTAATGTCAACGACTTGCGCTTTTTTGATAATTTCGGAAGACGAGTTAAATTCCTATTGCCCTTCGCCATAATAATTGCAACCAATAATGCAACAACAAAGAAATAACAAACAACAGTAGTGAAATAATAATAAACAATAACAGTAATATCAACCGTAATAATAACAATAAAATGCAAAAACGAACAATAACAAATACCAAATACGAGACAATAATTAACAAAACTGATAAATTCGAAAACTATTTCTGAATCAAACGACCAGTGCTAAACGAATGAAAATATTTTTATACTTTTTCATCATTCATCCCCTTTTCCAATTCTTGGAAATTAGTACCCCTACTCGGTCTACGAATATAGAGGGGAGGCGATGCAGGCATCGACTGCGTCTAGCGGCATCTCTTATGAAAAAATATAACTAAATTTATTAATTTAATATTTCGAATTATTAGTTTACGAAAGTAAAGTAATAAACTTTCTTTGGAGCAAACGATTCTTTACTTCATTCATCACACTGCTACAGAGAGAAAATTCTTAAAATGTTTAGTCAATTCAATATAACATAGGTATAATATAAGACAAATTTGGCACTTTTACCATTTAATTATTCAAATTCTATTAACAATTTTATATTTATCTCTCTGTAGCAGTGTTGAAGTACTATCCAAGAATTTATTTTTAAAATATCAATGTACAAGCCTAAATAATAGAGTCAAGAAACGAAATATTGTAACACCGTTTTTCGCGCTGAATGGGACACCTACAGTAGCGCCTTAACAGTTAACCAGTATTTTCGAGAGTATTTTTTTCGGTTACATGCCCTGGCAGAAACTTAATAAAAATAACAATTTAGTTACCTTTTAATTTTTGTAGGTAATATTTCATAATAAATTATCATGGACAACTGTTACATTTCGTGAGAAATATGTACAAAATAAATTAAAACTATATCTCGTTCTTTGCAAATTTTTGAGCGATTAAAATAATATTGTGTAATGCAATAAGGAATAGTGATAAATATTTTAATAAAATTTTGCAGAAGATCATTGATTTGAGAGGAGTTCGAATATGCAAAACGAATGGAAATTGAAGTGATTAAACAACTGTATCTTGTCTATGCGTCTCGCTATAAGTTTTGTTTGTATTATAAAGATTTAAAATCGAACAGTTAGATATTTATAAATGAATAATACGGAACATAAAGACCGAAAATTTGTATAAGACTGAAACTATGCAATATTAGATTCAAAATTAAGACAAGAAAAGAAAATTTGTTAATTTTGTGTTTGCCATTTTGACATTTAAAACGTGTCTAATATTTTAGAGACAATTTTCAAAACAAGATCCATTTCGAAGAGAACTTGAAGAATGATTAGCCGTGATGATCTCACTTCCAACTGAAATAAGTTTAAAAGAAATGCACCAAAAAATTTGCGAACAAGGAAGTCATGTGGAGTCCACATCAGATTTTGCCGCTATTCATCTAATTTACTCCGTTTTCCGCGTATTACGCAATTTTCATTTCGTTAGTTTAACAAAATCTTTAACTTTTTCAGTTAAAAATAGATTTACAGTAGAGAATCCTTGTCTGTTTAACTGATGGGTCAGTAAAATAATTGAAAAATCACATTTCCAATTAACACGTTAACTGCCATGAGGTGTATCTTATGTGTCTCACTAAAATATCCTCGTATGCTCTGAGATACATCGTTTGTGCCTCAGTGTTTGAATACACATTATGCTTCGTGGTCTAATGTTTGTACCTCGCAACGCATCTGTGAACGTAGTTTAATTCTCGGTGGCCTGGCAGACCAAAACCTATTCTTAGCGCATAATTTTTTTGTTTTTTAGTCTCTGAAATGATAAAATACTGCAAATTTTGTGCCTCAATAAAATTCTTCAAATTTTAGAGCAACATTAAAAAAAATAATTCTGTTATCATACTTGTATTTTCTAATATGAAAACACCCTAAATCTGTAAAAAAGAAAAAATGGCCTAAGGGACCCAACTTTTTTTTTAATGGTGACAGTTAACGTGTTAAAAATGACAATCTTTTTATTATTTATTTCCAATCACAGTTAAAACATGAAAACATACAATTTTTAGTTTTTCACTATAAAATTTTTCATATACAGCCAAAATAATAAAAGAATACCCATTTTTGGGTCAAAAAAATTAGTTTTTGAAAATAGTCCATATTGTTAAACGCCGATGCGCTGATTTCAAATTTACAAACAAATGTTAATTATCTCTTTTCGTTCCTGACATTTTTGCTGTCAAAGTTGCACCTCAAAAAAGTTTGTTTTTTAGATATTTCTCAAAAATGGGTAGAGATACAATCTCAACGATTATACCAGTCGATTCTTCGGACAAAGTTATGTACATAAAGAAATGTTTTCCCGCATGTACGTTCGTTGGATCGATTCAGTGAAAAATAAGAAAAACGAAAAAACAGGAATTTCAGTTTTTCGGTCGGGAACTTTTTGTCTCCAAAATTTTTCATTTTATAGACTTAATTAAATATGGATGCGCTGATTCCAAATTTTCAAACAGAATTCAATTACCTCTTACCGTTCTCGATATATTTACGTTCAAAGTTTGTCCTGAAAAAAGAGGTTTTTACATAAATAACCCTGAAATGGGTCGATATATGATCTCACCAATCGATTCTACAGACAAAATTACACGAGAAATTACATAAGTGTACCAATTTTCAGATTTTTATTCCAACAGATACAATTTTTAGAGCGAAAAAACGAAAATCGGTTAAAATCGAGAAAAATCCTTACATTTTTCTCAATTTTGGCCATTTTTAGTTTTTCCTTTCAAAAAATTGTATCCGTCGGAATAAAAATCTGAAAATTAGTACACTTATGTAATTTTGGCCGTAGAATCGATTGGTGAGATCTTTGATGTCGTATCTCGACCCATTACAGGGCAATACCTGAAAAACCACTTTTTTCAGGTCAAACTTCGAATGCAAATATCTCGAGAACAGTAAAAGATAAATAAAATCGGTTGGAAATTTGGAATCAGCGCATCCACATTTCCTTAAGTACAGAAAATGAAACATTTTGGAGACAAAAAATTCCCAAGCGAAAAACTGAAATTTAGGTTTTTTCGTTTTTCTCATTTTTCACCGAATCGTTCCAAAGAACATATATGCGGAGAAAACATTTCTTTATGTAACTTTGCTCGTAGAATCGACTGGTATAATCATTGAGATTGTATCTCTACCCATTTTTGAGAAATATCTAAAAAACAAACTTTTTTGAGGTGCAACTTTGACAGCAAAAATCTCAGGAACGAAAAGAAATAATTAAATTCTGTTTGTAAATTTGAAATTAGCACATCCGCGTCTATCAATATGAACTATTATCAAAAACCAAAATTATGGACCCAAAAAGGTTATGTTTTTATTATTTCGACTGTATATGAAAAATCCAAAGCCAAATCAAATTTTAATAACAAAAATATAAATAAATCATTTAATTTCAAACATTTTATAATTCTTTTAAATTCTGAACATAATAGAGGAAACATATCACGCTTTTGACAAGTTTGTCTGACATTTATAAAGAAAATAAAAATAAATAAAAAGTTTTTAAAGTTTTATAAATGAAATTTCAAAGAGTGTATAAAACTTTATAAGATTGAACCCTGGGTTAAACAGCTTCAAACCACGTAAAAAATAATTATAGTCGGTCGGAAATAAACCAGTTACTTTTACGCCAGGCGTTTGTTTTTTAAAATTCATACATCACAATTAAAGCCTGAATATTCCTCTTTAAAATGTGTAAAAACAAAACTATGTTACTCTGTGGCTTCTTTACTTACATAACACATATTCAAAATCATCAGCATTTTATACAACTTGTTTCTTACAGGCTTATCTACTTTAATATTGCAATCGACCAATCACATTAATTTTGACATATATTTTTGTTTGTACAGTATAATTTTAGACAATACATTTATAATTGTTTATTTGACATAATTATAAATAATGTGTATTCGGAAAACTAATCAACAGATCAACAGTTTTACTTAAAATTCAAATATGTTATGTAAAACATCAAATCTATATTTTATTAATTTTACAAAAAAAAAAACGAAACTGTTTTTAAAATATAAATAATTGTCACGGCCGGTCATTCAAATCTTACAATATATCTTTAAAATATTATTATACATGTAGTCAAATATATTTCTTTATATTTTATGTTTAAGTATGATCAAAAATGTACATATTAATTAAATATTGATGTTTAAAAGCGATATCACCAACAATAATTGAAATGTTGTCTTTTTCTGTTTATTATTATATAAACAATGGTGCTGTGAAGGTGGCACAGCCATATTGGCACAATTAAAAAAAACTATTCTATTATTTAGTACTAATTAATTACCGCAAAAAAAAAATTATTACCCTTGCCGTTAAAAAAAAATGGTGGCTGTGCCAGCTTCTCAGTGAAGCTAGCACACCACCGAAAAATAGAGTAATTTTTATGTTATTATTTAGTACTAATTAATTACTAATTAATTACCACAAGGCTAAAATTAATTACCATTATCATTAACGAGAAAACGCAACTTTTTCAGATTTCCAAACGAAGCTAGCGCACGAACGCGAAAGAACATATTCCTATGTCAAAATGCTTCGAAAATAAAATAAATGAAGTTGACAACTATACTTAACAACAATAATTGCAGAAATAAACTATACAGAAGAGATTGTGCCGAAGTAATAAATTGTTAAATATAGTTCAGAGAACGATTTCCTTGGAAAGATAGATTTTCGACGAAATTTTAATCTAAATTTTGGCAATGGTAATTTTTATAAATCAAGTTGCTAAATATACCTAACAATAATAATTGTCGATATAAACTATTTAAGAGAGATTGTGCCGAAGTAATAAATTGTTAAATATAGTTTAGAGAATGATTTCCTTGGAAAGAATGACTTTCGATGAGATTTTAATTTCAAACTAAATTTTGGCAATGGTAATTTTTATAAATCAAGTTGCTAAAAATGTATTGTATTATTTTTTAAATGGCAATACTTAAAAAATCCTTATCATTCATATAAATGAATAGTGATCATTTTAAAGTTTACCGCAATTTTTTATGTGAATTATTATAGAATATATTCGCGTTCAAAGTGAACAAACTATATTTATTTCTCCTACACGGTTACATATACACGTGTGGTTTTGGCCAATCGATTTAGAAAGTTTTAAAGTATGTATGCACTTAGTGTTATTTATTACAGTTCACTGGAATATTTTTTATTGACTTGTATAAATGATAAACAATAAATAAAATTGAACCCATTTTAGAAGTTAACCAAACCTACACCGTTAAAGATACAGAGTCGAGACTATAAAATTCTTAATCCCTATAGTTTTTTTAGTCCGTGTACAAATTTTTATTGAAATCTTACACGTGGTTTCGAAATAAATAAGTAAAGTGTATCAGACGAACCACCGTCAATACTTGATTACAACAAATAAAAATTAATAAAGTTTACAAGTGTGTCTCTCCTACACGGTTAAAGATAGAGAATTGAGACCTCAAAAATATTAATCCCCATAGTTTCTTTACCCCCTGAACCATTTTTCGTAAAAATGCCATGAAAAATGGGCATATTAATCAAATATTGATGTTTAAAAGCGATATCACCAACAATAAATGAAATGCTGTCTTTTATATTTATTATTATTATATAAATAATACTATGACACTTTTTTACTTTCTGTTTGTACATTCCTTTTCTAAGAAGATGTATTTATAATATTCTAAAAGTTGAATGTAATTGTACAACATGTTCCTTAATAATTTAAACTTCCTCACATTCGAATTTGTATCAATACATGTAATCTTTTTGTACATCTATTATTTTTTAAATGGCTGTATTTAAAAAATCCATATCTTTTATAAATATCAAGAAATGAATGTTGATTATTTTAAAGTTTACCGCAATCTTTTTCAAAGTGAACTGATTATAATTATTTATCCGATAGTAGTCGATACAAGTTTGTGCAATGTAAGGAAATACAAATAATTTACCAATTTACATAAAGAAGAAATGCTGAATTATTAACAGAATTAATTATTTAAGAAATTTTTCCAATACTTACAGTAAAAATAGACAATTCATTAAAATTTTATTTTGATTTTACATAATTACAATCAGAATTGGTACAGAAGAAAATAACAATAGCTGTAATAAACAAAATGCGAAAATTGTAAACCAAGACGCAAGCAAGTTTTGTAAGAGCAAAACACAATTTCCTTACGAGTTTTATAATATATTTACTAGTTTTGTTTGAATAAATAAAAAAATGTATTTAAAATAATTTTGATGACAAAACAGATAAACAACACAAATAATGTTGTCATTCGAGTTATATGAATTTAATGAATGTAATAATTGTTTTATTAATATTTGTAAAGACAATAACAACTAAATTTTCTATTTTTGTAGCTGTTAATGTTTCTATATATTTCAATTTTGATTTCAAATGAAATAATAATTTCTTTATTTCACTAGAGAAATAATGGTTTAATAACATGAGTGAAATTAGTAAAATAGAGTTTTTTAAAACAAAATCTAATCTACTACTATTCAATTTACATATTATATGTTGTTAATTAATTAAATATACGAATAATCATTAATTCACAGGTATATTAATCAGTTTAATAAAACCTCTAAGGATTCTACGCTATAATCAAAAAATACAACGTTTTTAATAATGTCATACAAAATAAATACTCACAATAGATGCAGGAACGTGTATTATCCATTGTTCACTTAATACACTAATACACAACACAAATTAACACTGAATTATATAAAACATTGTAAATTTTAGCACAACCGATCCATTGAAGACACAAAATCTTTCTGACGATTTGACTTGCTTATCTAGTGGTCTGCGCATGCCTTGGTACCAACCTGAGAAAACACCCCAAAGGGTAACAGTTACAAACTAAATACACCCGGAAAGCAGTTTTGATTACAACCTGAGTTCTTTTCGCATTTTCATATCACTTTTAAAAATGAAGTGAATTAATAGCTATAAAAGATATGAACAATAATAATATAAATAAATAAAAAGACAGCATTTTTTATATGAATTTGAATTTGAGGAAGTTTAACTTTAAATTAATACGGAACATGTTGTACTATTACATTCAAATTTTACAATATTATAAATATATCTCGTTAGAACTGGAATGTACAAACAGAAAGTAAAAAAGTGTCATGGTATTGTTTATATAAATAATAAATACAAAAAGACAGCATTTCATTTATTGTTGGTGGTCGCTTTTAAACATCAATATTTAATTAATATGCTCATTTTTCATGGCATTTTTATGAAAAATGGTTCGGGGATTAAAGAAACTATGGGGATTAATATTTTTGAGGTCCCGTTGCTCTATCTTTAAGCGTGTAGGAGAGACACGCTTGTAAACTTTATCAATTTTTTTGTTGTAATCAAGTGTTGACGGTGGTTCATCTGATACACTTTACTTATTTATTTCAAAACCACGTGTAAGATTCCAATAAAAATTTGTACAGGGACTAAAAAAACTGTAAGGATTAATAATTTTATAGTCTCGAATCTGTATCTTTAACGGTGTTGGTGTGGTTGACTTCCAAACTGAGGTCAATTTTATTTATTGTAATCATATATACAAGTCAATAAAAAATATTCCAGTGCATACATATTTCAAAACCTTCTAAATCGATTGGCCAAAACCACACGTGTATATGTAACCGTGTAGGAGAAATAACTTTGAACGCGAATATATTCTATAATAATCCGTATAAAAAATTAGGTAAACTTTAAAATTATCATCATTCATTTCTTGATATATAAGAAAAATAAGGATTTTTTAAGTACAGCCATTTAAAAAATAACAGAATAAATGTATAAAAAGACAACATTTGTTAATACAAATTTGAATATGAGGAAGTTTAACTTTAAATTACTAATAAAACCGATAAAAAGTTTTCCAAATAGACATTATTTATAATTATGTAAAATAAAAAATTATTATGATAAAATATACAATTATAAATGTACTGTCTAAAAGTATACTGTATAAACGATAATATATGTCAAAACCAATATTTTGAGCCATATATTTTAAGAGCAATATTAAGTTAAATAGGCATAGAAAGAAGTTGTATAAAATGCTGATATTTTGAATATGTATTTGTGTAAGTAAAGAAGACACAGTGTAACATGGTTTTGTTTTTATACATGTTAAAGAAAAATGTTCATTCTTTAATGGGATGTATGAATTTTAAAAATCGAACGCCTACTATAAAAGTTATTGATGTTTATTTCCGACTGACTATTATTGTGTTTAGTTGTTTTAAACTATTTGTTTATTATATTAAAACTTACTAACAAAATATCTTGAATATTATTGGTAATTTTGTTATGATTACAATAATTATTTGTATGACAAGTCCAGATATTGAACTTTTGCTAAAGCGAATTTAAATAAATAAAATAGATCGAGATCTCGCAAGAGTTTCTGAGCGTGTGATACACAAGCTTTTTTACGCCGATGACGCTTTTAATTTATTGAAAAATATTGGCCGTATTACGAGCTCACTTTTATAATAAAATTTTTTATATTATATTTTATTATAAAAGCGAACTAGCTCACTTTTATAATAATATCGTGATTTTAACTTTCAATTTTACATAAGATTATGATGTAAAAGTGGGCGTTAAAATCGCGATTTTGTTATAAAAGGGAGCTCGTAATACGAGCCATTATTTCTATTTAATATTTTAAACACTCTCAGTTTATAGGTTGGCAACACTTTCGATTCACATGGAAACATAAACAATTCATTTGTTTTATTTAAAAAATTTTGTGACATTTCTTCTAACCTAAAAAAATAAAATTAATATGCAAATATGCATAATGTGAATTTGTGAATTGATATTTTTCAATGTAACAACACGAGTATAATATGAATAATACTTACATCAAAATAGTGGTTTTAATTAACGCTTTACATTTTCAATAAAATAAAATTTAAAATTTTGACAGAATATAATGCCTAAGTTGTTATTCCTATAATAAAAATATTTTATATCGGTAGACTACAAAATATCGATAAATTTATTAAAATTTACAAAAATCATCATCGGTTTTAAGGAAATTTCTACTAAGCGTAACAAAAATATGGGAAAAATAATAAAAAATAACGGTCAGACTTGGTTGACCTTGAAATTGCATTTATTTGTTTTTAAAGCTATTTAATACAAAAGGTGTATTAGGCAGTCCAGAACAAATGAAATTGGCAGAGGGCAGCTGTCAAAATATTATTTCAAGTATATTAAAAATTTACTGGTAATAGAATAAAATAATTCTTTCCATGTGTATTGATATTTCGCATTGTAAATATATTGTTTAAATTATATATTCACTCAAATTGTCAAAAACTTTGTCAAATATATATAATAATGAAGTCTGACCTCACTATTAGATATATTTGACAAACTTTAAACAGTTTGAGTGAAAATATAATTTAAACAATATCTCTACAATGCGAAATATCAATACAGGGTACCTATTCTGTAAGTTTTCAACGATTTGAAGAGTTATATTGATTGACGTCTCATGTCAAATGTACAATGTTGTAATCTTAGGAACTTTTGTATTTGAAAGTTTTAGTAAAATCATTTTTAAGTTGGCACTACTCCCTGGCACAACTGTCAAATTGTACAAAATTGTAAAATTGTGTTTATTGTCAATGTGTTGTCAATAGCGTACCTTTGCATAATTTCCAGATTCTCTTTAGTAATTTTCACAAAATGTCACCACTCAAATTTGAAACAAAACCGCCAAGCGCACAAACCTAACGTCAGTATAACACTAGTGAAATGAATGTATCACTACCCTTCGCGCTAGTGAATCGTTTACAAAATGAGTGACGTCATATTCTCTGTTGCACTCAAAATCCGCTAGATGGCAGTCAGATTATAACAATTTTGAACGCGTATCACTAGTGATATAAGTTACAGAATAGGTACCCTATGTATAAAATTATTTTATTGTATTACCAGTAAACTTTTAATAAATTTGAAATAATATTTTGACAGCTGCCCTCTGTCAATTTCATTTGTTCTGGACTGCCTAATACACACATGTATCTAACCTAACCGAACCTAACCTAATCAAATTAAGTTAGGTTAGGTTAGATTAGGTTAGTTTAGGTTGGGATAGGTTTGGTTTGATTAGGTTGGGTTAAGTTAGGTTAGGTTAAATTGAATTAGTTTGGATTAGGTTACATTAGATAAATTTGGGTTAAGGTTGGTTTATGATGGATTTTATTTATTTACTTTAATTTAGATATTTTAATTTAAAATTTTAATTTTTTCTTCTGGTTTATGATGGATTGTAGTTTCCTAAATTTAACCAATCAAAAGGTATTACGTGATATTATAATTAGGTTTTGATGTTTGACTGTTTGACATTTGACATTTATTTCAAGTAAGGTAAATTTGATTTGGTACAAAATTAATTTGAGGTGAGATTATTTTTATTACATATAAAATCAAAATAACACTCACAAACTGTGAATTGCCTTTTGATACTAATTTAATCTATAAACGTCAGTTCAATGCTTTCTTGTAATTGGCTGGATTTGGAATTTATATTTTAAAATCTAAATCATAAATTGAAAATTCGTAAATTAAATCCATCATAAACCAACCTTTAGGTCTTACCATTATTTTTGATTATTTTTTCCGTATTTTTCATACTTAGGAGAAACTTTTTGCCAAATTTTATTAAAATGGGGGTATCCACCTCAATTTTTTTATTTTTTTTTATGTAAGTAGAAGTCCTAAATCATTTATATTTGTTAGTTTCACCTTAAAATTATTTATAATAAGCGAGTTATTAATTGTTTTAATTTGCTATTAAATTTGAATTTTGCTGTGACGTCATTCGCCCTTAAACTTCCGGTTTTCGATTACACCAGCGCCATCAAGCGAGCATTCATGAAATGCACTTAAATAACTCACTATAATTTAAACTTACCTTCATTTTTTGAATTGAAGAAATTATAAACGAAAATAAAAGTCTATAGCAAAAATAAATTAGATAAAACTCAATCACAACAACCACAACTTAAACGAAGAAAAATGTAAACATAACCATAACCGAACTTTCAAACTTCAAAATGCTACCACCGAGCGGAAATGGATAACACAGCTGTCATTCGCGTTCCTTTTTTATGCTATGTATTTATCTCTCTCTTCTCATCGGGGCGAATGACGTCACATGGTAAAGTGCGGCAAATTAATCATTTGGTTTTTTATTTACTATAGGCGTAATAAAATAAATTTTAAACTTATATTAACTTTTTTAACTATAATTTTATGTTGACTATAACAATAATTTACTCAGAATTGAATATCTTTTAGTGGTGGATAACCCCATTGTAGATGAAGTAGTAAATCCACAAGTTGACTAACAATTATTTTAATCAATATTAAATACCCTAAATTAATTTTATTTTTAATATGCATGTATTTTATTTCGTTGAAAAGAGAAAAAAATTGTGTTTACCGGTCTCATAGCCTACTTTGAGACCCATATAAAAATTGAAAACTGGTATCAATTTCTCAAAAACGCTATGAGAAATAACAATGTTGAGTAGTGCCGTGAATTAATATAATATTTTTTGTTATGAATTAAAAACTTATATATTATGTTTTTCAGTACATTCAAATTGTAGTTTTAAAATTGGTTTGTTATTGCATTTCAGAATATTTTTAATTCGTTTCATACCTAAAATAGGTATTTTTGGCGTCACTAAAACTGGAACCGAACTTACTTTGATTCACGCGTGCAAATAGGTTCCTTATACAATTCTTCCATCTTTTTACCTCCCGCCTATCAATATATAGATAAGGGAGGTATTGTTTTTGGTCAGATTTCTGCAGTGTGAGTTTTCAACATATGAGCACGAATTAGGGTCTCTCGAATACGATTTTGCTATTTTTACCCTCATGTCTGTATGTCCGTGTGTGTGTGTGTGTGTGTCTGTGACGATTTTTCGTCCACGATAACTCCAATACGAGACATGTAAAAAATATAATATTTGGTATTTATGACTTATATTCAAATATGATGAACTGATTAGATTTTGACTACAATTGGTTAACCGGAAGTAGTACTTTACTTAAAGCTTTAAACCGTTTTTGCTAAAAAGTATCTCTAAATACCATACTTTCGTAAATTTCGTTATTATAAATATAAAGATTTTTTAATTTTCTACCGATCTACATAATTACGTTTATATATAACTTCTAGCTAGACAGAAAAAATATATATAAATTATAATAATTTTATATATCGTTTAGGCTGAGGAATTTCGATAAAACAGATGAGTTATTCATAAATTTGACATATGATGTCAAATTTGATGTAAGTAAGTGTAAAAGATAAAATAAGTAAAAATTAGGTAATTTTATTGTAATATTTAAAAAGCTGGAAGAAATATATTAGGTAGGAATGTATTTGCATGCGTGAATCAAAGTAAGTTCGGTTCCGGTTTTATTAACGTCAAAAATAGCTGTCATATTGGTCATACAAATTTTATGAAGGAAATTTTAGGTATGAAATGAATTAAAAATATTCTGAACTGCAATAACAAACTACTACTACAGTGGCGGGAGGTATTGTGTTGGACATACCAAATTTTTTAATTTTACACTAAACAACTTCATATTTTTATCTTTTAAACTTACTTACATCAAATTTTGTGAACATATGAATAACTCATCTGTTTTATAGAAATTCCTCAGCCGAAACGATATGCAAAATTATTATAATTTATATATTTTTTCTGTTTAGCTAGAAGTTACATATACAAACGTAATTATACAGATCGGTAGAAAATTTAAAAAATTTTATATTTAATAATAACGTAATTTGCGAACAAATTGTATTTATAAGTATTTTTTAGGAAAAATGGTTTAAAGCTTCAAGTAAAGTATTACTTCCGGTTAACCAATTGTAGTCAAAATCTAATCAATTCATCATTTGAATATAAGTCTCAAATACCAAATATTTCATTTTTTACATGTATCATATTGGAGTTATCGTGGACGAAAAATCGTCACAGACACACACACACACGGACATACAATTCTTGCTCATATGTTGAAAACTTACATTGGAGAAATCTGACAAAAAAGAATCCCTCATCTATATTATTATTATTATTATTTTGATACGCGGGAAGTAAAAAGGAAAATTGAGAAATTGACTGTTTTGTTTCTATGTAGTGAGGTAACATGTATAAAATCCCCATACATAAGACAACTTTTGTCTAATTAAACCGACTTTGTTTCTTTTATATTTCTCCATATATAGTTTTCAGGCTTAAACAGTTTCATTGCTAAGCTTGTATAAAAACTTTAACAGGTACAAAAATAATACAAAATATTTGCTATTCTTAACAAATATTAATAAGACAGTTATTACATTTATTAGATTCACAAAGATTCATATTTTCACAAGTCAAATAACTCGAAAGACACTTTTATTGGTATTGTTTATCTGTTTAACCAACAATTTTGTTCAAAATTAAGAAGTCATCTATATGGTTTATTTTATCATTAAAATGCCAAAAAATCATAATTTGAAACTAAACAAATAGTTTATAAACTGAATGATTATTTAATTTTTGCTCTTACAAAACTTGCTTGCATCTGGTTTTTTAATTTTCGCATGCGTTATACACATGTATAACATTATTTTGTTGATTTTGAATACAATTTTTTACTAATTTAAAATGTTTCCCCATTTTTTCGTAATCATCGAGAGCTAAATGCGTGCTAGAAGGCTAGTTTAAATTTGACATTTTATATATTTTAACGACATCTATTAAAATGATTAAGAACTATTTAATACCAACATAAAACTAAAATGTAGTCGTGAATAAAACAATTTTTGTATCCATAATTTGATCAAAAATTGTTAGCAAAAT
This sequence comes from Stenolophus ochropezus, assembly GCA_035578165.1. Lineage (NCBI taxonomy): Eukaryota > Metazoa > Arthropoda > Insecta > Coleoptera > Carabidae > Stenolophus > Stenolophus ochropezus. The sequence continues at coordinate 952,149 of JAQOWZ010000032.1, forward strand.
GCAAAAGAGTGTTATAGATGCGTCAGACAAAAATATGCGGTATTGAAAAATGCAGAAGTCGAGGTTTGAATGTAAATATATTTGAATATTCAACTAGTGCATAATTCGATAACTAAGTAAAGCATTACAAAATTATTTAAACGATTTAATTCTTTACGTGTTTTTATTGTAAAATAGAAAATAAAATAAATAAAATAGTTTTTGAAATGATTTTTATTTTCTACAGTTGGCAACACTAGTTATCTTTCAAATACATAACCTAAAATATTTCACACGTGTTTTCTTTAAAAATACAAAATGACATCTAATAAAACTGCTCAAAACCGTAAAAATAAGACAAAAAACACACAAAGTGAGCCCTTGAAAGAGTCCGAAAACAATTCAGAAGAGTCTGGTACAGAGGAAGACTTTCTCAAGTCTGTAAATGAAGAAAATGACGACAGTTCAGATTCGGAAAGAGAATTAGACGATTCAGACGGTGAAGTAGATCAGTTTGAAGACGTAGCGAGCGCAGAAAGCGACGAGGATGAAAATTCAGACGAAGAAAACGAAACAGAAAGCGAAGATTTGTCAGAATCAGAAGATGAAAGCAAAGAAAATGAATTATCGGAATCAGAAGATAAAAGCAAACAAAATGAAGAAAAAAAGCCAGACGAATATGAGCACGACACTTCTGATGAAGAAGACATCCGAAACACAGTTGGAAACATCCCTAAAAACTGGTAAGTCTTAAATTCCACACCATATCTTAACAACAAGCATGGAATGGTACACATTTCATACGAGTATGACAGTTTGAAGCATTCGCCTTCGGCTCATGCTGCAAATCATACGAGTATGAAATGGACATTCCATGCGAGTTGTACACTATACTTTTTCTACGACCACCATATTATTTTCTAATTAATTAAATTTGGAACAATTTATTTTTGACAGAACTGTGAGATATGAATAATTTTTGACAGAACTGTGAGAAATGAATTTATACCTTAACGTTGTCTATGGTTACCGTGGGAAATGAAAATGTGTTTACAATATACTATGTATCCGTAGCAATAATAAACATACAACAAGCAAATATCTCAACGGTAGTAGGAAAAATCACTTATATTCATCAAAATTTTGTTACACAAATTATTACAGTGGATTATTACAAAGTCAATCATATTTTAACTTACTATTACTGTGAAAAAATATTATATTATTTAACAAGTATAATATGTAGGCCTCGATATAGGCTGTATTACACGATGATGTAATTAATCATCCGAGTGTAATGTAGCCATATTATGCGAGTCAAATACTATACTTTATCTACAACTAACAGGCATATAAAGAATCTGATATTATTTGTTAAATATTCAGGTAACTGTGAGTAGTTCATATATAGCTTAACAGATGGCGCCACAGTAGCACTTAAATGTCATAATAACTATTCAAATTGTATTTATTATACTTTTATAATCATTTACATTGATATTTATAATAAAAAAGTATATTATTAATAAATTAACATATTATTAAAATATTATGTGTTAAATTATATGCTCTATTTATTACAGAAAAGTGTAGCGTGTAACATAACGTTTCATATTACACTTGTGTAATATGAGAAGTATATTATATGTAGTATCACACGTATAATGTACCCATATTTCAATAGTTGTAGATAAAATATTTATATATTAGAGTTACCAACAAATTATGTCGTTTTAACATAAACAAATTGTTTAAATTGTAGTACATTCAAAATATTTCTTTTGATTACAACAAACGCATCATATTTTCATTATAATTTTGTTGCAAAAATACTTGCACTTGATTATTACAAAGTCAAATCAAGTATTATTGTGAATAATCTTCTATAAGTAGTCAAATCATTTGTTTGATTACAATTCAGTCATGTTTTTCATTGATATCTCAACTATTTTGATTGCAACAATTCTTTAGCTAAAATACTCAAAATTAATTTATTGATGACAAAAAAAGGCAGTAACCCGGGTTAGTACCCCTTGTTATCATCCTGATATGTCACTGCACTCCCAATTTATACAAACTATTCACCATATTATTTAGTTCCAAACATAACTGCACTAGTTTGCTGGAATTAGTAATATTTGTACCTGATTACCAGCATTTCTAAATGACACAGGAAGATTTGTGCTGATATTTCACAACCTACAACTCTACTACTTTGATTACACGCATGCGCAAACCATTCACACAACTATGGTTGTAATCAAGTTTTTTATATTTTTTTATTAAGTCGAATTACATAGAACAGAAACGAATTACCAACTATTGGAGAAGTAATTACAATCAGTTCACTTTGAACGTGAATATATTCTATAATAATCCATATAAAAAATGCGGTAAACTCTAAAACAATCATCATTCATTTCTTGATATACAGGTAGTTCCATTTAAGCGTGCCACCATTGCTATCTCGAGAACTATAAGAGCTACGAGGTTGGTTAAATTAGCAAAGAACCACCATTTTACAACACTAATACAATGAGAAAAAAATTTTTTTTTTCAACCAGTGGTACTCAAAATACGGGACACAACTTTCTTATTTTAAATGGGAACGTATGTTTATTTTTAGGTTATTCGATAGAGTATTTTTTTCTGAATTCAGCGATATGTACATATCATATACTAATATAATAAAATAACTGAGAAAAATGCATGTTAGATTTATATGTATTTTATTTATATCTGGCTGAAAGAAGAGTGCTTTGTATAGAAAACAATTCATTTTCGTCTTAAAACTGACAGTTTAAGAACATAAAATTTAACAAAAAATAATCAAACAATGTTAGACAGAACTACATGTCTATGTTTTCTAATCATAGCACTCTTGTTTCAGCCAGATATAAATAAAATACATATAAATCTAACATGCATTTTTCTCAATTATTTTGTTATATTAGTATATGATATGTTTATATCGTTGAATTCAGAAAAAAATACTCTATCGAATAACCTAAAAATAAACATATGTTCCCATTTAAAATAAGAAAGTTGTGTCCCGTATTTTGAGAACCACAGATCAAAAAAAAATTTTTTTTTGCTCATTGTATTAGTGTTGTAAAATGGTGGTTCTTTGCTAATTTAATCAACCTCGTAGCTCTTATAGTTGTCGAGATTGCAATGGTGACACGCTTAAATGGAACACCCTGTATAATTATAAACGTACTGTCTAAACGTATACTGTATAAACAATAATACATGTCAAAATCAATTTGTTTGGTCACATAGATTAAGAGCAATATGAAGTTGAATAAGCCTGTAAGAAACAAGTTGTATAAAATGCTGATGATTTTGAATATGTGTTTATGTAAGTAAAGAAGCCACAGAGTAACATAGCTTTGTTTTTACACATGTTAAAGAGGATTGTTCAGGCTTTAATGTGATGTATAAATTTAAAAATTGATCGCCTGGTGTAAAAGTTATTGATGTTTATTTCCGACCGTCTTATTTCTCCGATATGATTGTACTTTCACATTTATATAATTTATTTCCACCTTCTATATAATTGTCACTTTACAGGCTTCTTGGTAGCTAAGGAAATAAACAATGGGGACTTCCGCGTTGCGAGGTTTTCACAAAATTTTAATTGCATATTAATTTTATCTTCAAATAAGTTCGTAAAAAGTTAGAAAATATATAAAATATTTATTAGACTTAAACATTTTTTAGAAAAACAAATTCAGCAAATAGTCTCGTGACGTGTTAACCCTGAAGCCAATCTGACTTAGCGCGCATGTCTCGAAATCACTGAAATCAGCAGCCAGTTCCAGCTTGTTTCATACTTCATACTTATTTACTTGTGTTTTGAGATACATATACAATAAAATATTACCTGATAACATATTTTGTCCTTTAATAAGCACTTAATTAAGAAAATATATTAATAAAAACAAGTCTTTGATAATACACGAGCGAAATTCGCAAACAAGCGTGGTTGAAACGAGAGGTTATGTTTGCACTGGCAATATGTTTACATACAAGTTCGAATTTGACGTTACGCGCGGCATTTGTAATGCTATGTTCACATTGGTTACTATATCTATCTCTTTCTAACATCTTGTCTTCTTTGTCTGTCAGGGGTAATACGTCACAAACCTATTTGCGAACATTTTTTAGCAAAACTATTAATTTATTTGCAAAATAAAAAAATACGGGTGTTTTATTTTTAAATTTAGATTCATTTACAAAAATAAAAAAAAATGACGGAAGTCCCCATTACACTAACTTATCTGTAAAAATTTACAACACTAGCCTTGTCAAATTTTACAATGCTCATAAAAAATAATAGAAAATAATGAAAGTTTTTTTATGCATTTTATTATAAATATTACAAATTTAATATAATTAGGTTTACGTGAGCAATTATACACATTTATAGTACATTTTGATTCACTGGCGAAACTTATTTGATAACGTCTAGCTATAAATTGTTCTACCACCGCCAACTACCTTTCATTCCATAGTCAATCTTTTTTTGAAGAATAAATTAAATTAATAAAAAAAAACGTTATGAAGGTGGAATAGTATATTACATGTGAGGTGGGAAATGTTTCATTACAGCCGAGGGCTTATTATATGACCGAGAGGCTCAGATATAGCGCAAGGCTGTAATGAAACTCCCACCGAACTATGTATACTATTTTATTCACAATTATCCAAATTAACTTCTACTTGTATATCGCCTTTTTCCAATAAACTATATTAATGTCCGGTAGTAGTCTATGAAAACAAATGTTTAAATTTTTTTTAATATGTTTGACAGCACTGATCACCTTACTTTTAGAGATTTATGACAGTATTACTAGGCAACCATAGTAAACACTTCCCCCCAAGGGATTTTAAAGTATTTCCCACCCATGAGATTGTCATTGCAGTTAAAAATGACATACATTTCCAACCTGTGACAGGTTAGGAATTGACATATTACAATAGTGGTTGTGAATAAATAAAATTTTGTACTTGGCACGCGTGCAATTAATCCTTACTTGGCTCACTGCACTACGAACGCTTGAACCTTCGTCGCTCGCCTCACACATTTCCAGCTCGTCCTGTAAAGATTAACACCGCTGGCCACGTAAATAACTATTCCACTATTACAGGTACGATGAATTCAAACACCTGGGCTACGACCAACTGGGCGAGAAGATTCTCAAGCCCGAGGCAGGCGACCAGCTGGACGAGTTTCTCCGGAAAGTGGAGGACCCTGAGTTCTGGAGGACTGTGATCGACCCCCAGACAGGCCAGGAAGTCATCCTGGGCGAACAGGAGATCGACCTGATCAAGAGGATACAGGCACAAAAGGTTCCGGATCAACACTTTGACGAATACGCGGTGAGTACTTGCTAAATATAGTTTCAAACCAAAATATTTCAAAGTATAAAATTTTGAAGATATACCGGGTGTCCCAGCTCGACCGACACATGAGAGATTTACATAGGAAATCAGTTAATTATGAATAGTATCTCCCCAGTGCAACATATTTACTTCAAATTTTGGATGCTTATTGGGGAATATCATTTCTATGGATTACAGTTATTTGAAATATGTAATTTCGTCTGCAAGACGAGATTTATTAAATTATAAAATCTGACATTTTCGTTCAAAATCAGTCAGCCATGGAAATAAAAGAAAATATGTATGTGACAGTTCTGACAGTTAGTGACATGTCATTGTAGATATTTATATTTTTGTAATATTGGTATATTATTTAACAAAAATAAACTAAATTCAACTTAAATAATATTAAAATGCAGGAAATAAAAATTAAAATCAGTGATACTTCACTAAACTGTCAGATAAATATTTTCTTTTATTTCCATGGCTGTCTGATTTTGAACGAAAATATTAGATTTTAAATTTAATAAATCTCGCCCTGCAAACGAAATTGCATATTTCAAATAAGTGTGATCCATAGAATTAATATTCTCCGATAAGTATACAAAATTTGAAGTGAATATGTTGCACTGGGGAGATAGTATTCATAATGAACTGATTTCCCATGTAAAACTCCCATGTGTCGGTCGAGCTGGGACACCCGGTATAAATCTGTCATGTGTCGGTCGAGCTGGGCATATACCTATTAGTAATATAGCGCTGATCCTCTGCGATCCATACGTTCAACAAAGCGTAATACAGATATATCTCGCATCGCACACAGCCGTTACAGGGCACTTGGTGCGCAGGCTCAACACGCAACAACATAGGGTTTCAATGGCACATTTAATATTTAAAATATAATAAATAAATGTAGAAATATGAAGAAAGTAATGAATTATTGTACATAACACTGTAATAATCATTTAATATTGTTTATTGATAATAAAATTACTACAGCGCGAAATTTTAAATATTTTAAGCTACGTTTTGTGTACTATGCACGATATGACAAAGCGAAATTTCGCGATATTGTAATTTTATTATCAATAAACAATATTAAATGATTATTACAGTATTATGTACAATAATTCATTATTTTTTTCAAATTTCTATATTTATTTATTTACTGTAACAGCTGTGTGCGATGCAAGACATATCTCTATTACGCTTTCTTGAACGTATTGCAAGTACATTGGGAAGATAGGGGATCAGCGGTATATTACTAATAGGTATATGGAGCTAGGACACCCGGTATATGTTTGTTGTTTTTTCACAGCCTTGGATAGAATGGTTCACTTCGGAAGTGATGCAAACCCCAGTTCGCAAGTTCCCCGAACATAAGCGTTCCTTCCTCCCCAGCCGTGCGGAAGCGAAGCGTGTGTCCCGGCTGGTGCACGCGCTCAACATGGGCTGGATTCAGACCCGGGCACAGGCCGCCCAGCAGCGACAGAAGAGCAAAGAACCGCAGTTCTACATGCTGTGGCAGACCGATGACGCTGCTGAGGATATGAGGAGGTATTGTTGGTTAAAAAGGCTCATCAACCATAGTCAAATTATGGTAAATATGTGGTGTAAATAATATTTATATATTTAGCAAGTATGATTAACAATAAAAAAATTATTAAAAATTTATTCAGTTCCGAGATATTAAGGTTTATAAAATTCATCGCGTCATCGGTACTAGTTTTAAAATGAAGCTTCTGATTGGCTAAAAAATGAAAGCCCGCTTCTCGCCATTAATTCAGGCAGGCAACATAATGGATACAAATTTATATGCATTTCTAAAATCGAGTCTAGTTTCATATAAAGTAATAACAATAATATAAAGTGTTTACATATCTTAATGTTTTTATATTTTTCGTCTGTGCAGACACATACATTGGATTTTGAGATAAATAACTCAATAGCATAGATAAATCTACAGCAGGTAAATTGCCTGAATCGGCTTTAATAAAACCTGGATCCATTTTATCTAAAAACGAATTACAAAAACTCGAAACTGTAGTATACAACACGAAGTTTTAAAATTTTTTTGTAGTTCAAACACATGACTCAAGCCCACTAGCGCCACAGAAATGTCAAAGTGAAAAAAGTTGTCAAAATGTACAACAATATTTACCTACTTTCCATAAAATTATATTTGTTAATCTTTTTAGAGAAAATTATTGAACAAAGATAACATTTAAAACATGTTTAATTTTTTTTCCAATATAAAATGAAGGAAATGCAAATCACATGAAAACCTACTGGTTGAGTACCACTATTTAGTACTGATGACGTCAAATTGCAGCGCTATACATTAAATAATTATTTTCTCCCTTAATACTAAGAATTTTCAAACCGGATTTGCACTTATCAACTTATTTCTTTATGCAGATTTATAAAAAAAAATTAAAAAAATGTTTGATGAGCCTATTGTGTTCAAATCGTGTTCAAGTAAGTGAAATAGACTGCATTAGTGTGAGGGTCATTTTGTGGCGCCAAATTCAAACTGAAACCCTAACTCGCCTCTGCCGATTTATACGCCCATGTTATTCTTATGGGAATCAAAACGTGCTATCTTTAAACTTCTAGGAAGTATTATAAAATGCAAATCTTAACTATTAAACCTTATAAATACTAATCTCTAATGTTTTATCTATCTTCTAATGTAATATACACACCCAAAAAACATAATATTATTTAATAAACTCCAATTTAAACAGTAGGTGCAAATTTCTGAAAACGTATGTCGCAGCTGTCTTAGTATTCAGTTGAACCTGTCACTTTAACCTGCTGCACCAAGTAACGACATATGTTACTATTTGGGATACTACTTTCTTTAAAATCAAATTTTTCTTAATTTATTCTTTTATTTGTACTTTTTCTGTACGGAAAGCAAAGAGCAATATTTTAGAATATAAAAAAATACTATGTTATAGTTAAGAATTGCCAAAATGGTTTAATATCGTGAATTGAAAATGTACTCCCGTAAGAAATGCATACATTCAGATTTGAATTAGGGTTTCGCGCTAAATGTAAATCTTAACCTCACTAACGTGGTCTATTGTGTATGTAGAATTCATAAACATATCCCGGCACCAAAGCGACACCTTCCTGGTCACGCAGAGTCTTACAATCCACCCACAGAGTACTTGTTCGATGCTAAGGAGATGAAGGAATGGGACAAGTACAAGAACTCGCCGTGGAAACGCAAGTTGCATTTCATCCCGCAGAAGTACTCCAGTCTGCGCGCTGTGCCCAGCTACAGCAAGTACATCCGGGTAAGTTCCACTGCTCCAAGCCACAGAATAGGTATACAGGGTGTAACAGCTAAACTAGTGATGGGCATAATCGGATTATTTGAATAATCGAATTCTACCGATTCGATTATCTCAATAATCGGATGATAATTCGAATTATTTTTCACTCGGTCTTCCCGAAACCGCTCGAGCTCAAGTTAATCGTTGCCGAGTTAATAATCGGATGATAATTCGAATTATTTTTCATTTGGTCAGGCGCAGCCGAGCAACCGAGCAGCCGAGCTAAAAAATATCACGAGTTTTGATTCGGCTGCGCTCGGGTACAATCGAAAATGAATGAACAAGAGATAACTTGCACAGTCAAGTCAGGGAAGGATTATGTCAGTCTTGCCATTATATTATTTTAACTAAAATTAATTTAAAATGACGTTCTAAAAAAATTATGTTGTCTGGAAATATTTTAATTATCCCTGCACTAGCCGATTATTTTTAATTCGAATTATCCCATCACTAAGCTAAACGAGCTACCTCAAATCATTTCTATATTATTAAAGATACAATCAAATGCTATAAGACAATTTTATAGAGGGCCAAGGGGGACATCCGATTAGAGAAGAAAATATTTTTTTAACCAGTGGCTCTCAAGTTACAACAAAAAGTTATATTTTCTTAAATGGGATAGTGTATTTTTTTATGTCTATTCGATAGAGTATTTTTTCTGAATTCAATCATGTATTCATGTTATACCCTAACCACTTGAAATGAACACCTTGTATAGCAACTTGGAATATATTTTCCTTAAACTGAACTTGTGCTAACCACTAACCCCCCTCCCCCTGCTGTAGGAGCGGTTCCTGCGTTGCCTGGACCTGTACCTGTGTCCGCGAGCCATCAAGATGCGGCTGAACATCGAGCCCGAGTCGCTGGTGCCGCAGCTGCCCAGCCCGCGAGACCTGCAGCCCTTCCCCGCCGGCCTGGCGCTGCAGTACCGGGGCCACGCGGACATGGTGCGCAGCCTGGCCTGCGGACCCCGCGGCCAGTACCTCGCCTCGGGCAGCGATGACATGACACTCAAAAGTAAGCCTATTCATAAGTATATGTGGTGTTTGGCGAAAATGTGATCGTACGTCATACCTAGTAATAACATTGTAGCCAAAACAGCAATGTTACTATCCCTAGCATATACCCAGTAAAATACACCGAACTTAGGGTCTTTTACTAATCAATCCTGTACAACGTTGCCATTCTCCAAATGTCAAAAAATAATATTATTTTTGAAAAATGTCAAAAAATCAAGCAAAAAAATTAGGAAGTTGTGCAAAGAATATGGTGAATTCTGTAGCTGTAGTAAGGTATTTCGAACAAGAACGTGACAAACGAAGATACAGAGGGGGATGCTGAAGAAATTTAATTTATTTTATGTAAATAACTCACAATATGATATGTACACACATGGTATACTATGCAACCATCAACACTTGAATGTACCCTACAAATACTTGGCAACGTTGCATCAGGGAACATTATGACGTACCATCACATTTTCGTGAAAAAGACTATACCGGGTGTCTCAGCTCGACCGACACATGAGAGATTTACATAGGAAATCAGTTAATTATGAATAGTATCTCCCCAGTGCAAGATATTAATTAGAAATTTTGGATACTTATTGGGGAATATTATTTCTATGGATTAGTTATTTGAAATATGTAATTTCGTCTGCAAGACGAGATTTATTGAATTATAAAATGTAACATTTTCGTTCAAAATCAGTTAGCCATGGAAATAAAAGAAAATATCTATGTGAAATTTTAAACGATATTTTTCAAGCCGAAAATACCGGTAACCGTTAACCAAAAAAAAATAAACCGGTTTTAGCGAACATTAACCTTTATTTTTAATATCATTTAGCGAGAAGAAATTTTAATTTTTTTTTTATATCTGTGTTTTCTATTTGTATTTGAACATGAGTCATGACAGTTTTTACAATAAACATTTTATTGGAGAGTCATAAATGTAGGTAGTCTCTTTGGCCGTTAAGGTTATTTAAAAAGTCCCAAATAAATACGGCCTTTGTCAACACAGGCAAATTTAAAATTGAAAAGTGACCTGCGTTTTTCTGAATATATTACGGGAATTTTTGTGAATATTCATTAATTAAATTGCTTATTTTAATTGTTATATTTTTTTAGATAGTAATTTTTTTTATTTTTTTTTAATTAATTATTCTGTAATCTTTTTAATCAATTTTTTTTAATTAATTTGTTTTAATTAATTTTAATTATTTTTTTAACCGATATATTAACCGGTTTAAACCGGTTTCCAATTTTCAAAAACCGGTTTTCGAACTAAAACCTTTATTATTATAACGTTCTCTATGAGGGTTAACCGTTAACCAGTATTTTTTTCGGTTACATGCCCTGCTTATAAGTATACAAAATTTGAAGTGAATATGTTGCACTGGGAAGATAATGAACTGATTTCCCATGTAAAACTCCCATGTGTCGGTCGAGCTGGGACACCCGGTATGTGGTGTTCAGTGGTTTGTGTTAAGACTTGTATTAGCTAAAACACTGTTTTATTTTAAAACATGCTACCAGATAATCTTGTGTTGAAGTTACTTAGTTCAAAGTTTTGATTTGGAGCCCCAGTTCATAGTTATTGACGTTCTTTTGTTTTTCCAAAAATTGTCATTACTCCTTTATTTAAAAAATACAAAAACTTTCAGCATCTGCTTTCGGTTCTCTAAAACATTTGTATTTAAAATTATTTTCTATTTTATCAAATTACAAAATGGCGAACGATCAAAAATATCAAAACCAAATATTTTTAAAACTAGTCGATCGATTTTTGAAAATAAAATATTTATAAAATTCTTAAACTATCTTCTAACATTTGTATAAAATAATATAAACAAAAGCCTAACAATAAACGCGTACTTCAAATTCTTTATTTACAAAAACAAGTTATTAACTACTTTGTCTTCAAAAGTTATTTACATAATTTGTGTAAAAATGTATCTTGCAATTCAATTTGAATAAAAACTTTGTTTAGACAAATGTTTCAAGACAAATGTTAATAGATAGTTTAAAGATTTTATAAATGTTTTATTTTCAAAAATCGATCAACTTGGTTTTCAAAATATTTGGTTTTGGAATTTTTGTTTCGTCGCCATTTTGTTATTTGATAAAATAGAAAATACTGGTTGTAAGTGAATTCATAGCGTTCTTTAGATTTAGGCGGCAAAAGATTTAATGTAGTTTCTCTTGCAGCCTGTAAAATTGTAGGCGGTGTACAATCAATGATATCTTCGTCACTTGCGTTCATGTTTGACGTTAAAAAAATAATTAAATGTAATATTCGAACACAAAATTTCTTTTTTCACTGTTAAACACAAAACGGCTGCCGGCTGACATTTGAGGTTAGGTTCAACCAGTGGCGTTCAGCGTTCAGCGCAACTCAATTCGTTAACGCGAGTAATCTAAAACTGCGTTAAATAAATAATACTAAATAATACGAAAATATTAACAAGTATAATAATTATTAATATTCAACTTGACAGTTATAGTAAATTAACAAATATTTTATTTATTTTTTTGTCGAAATGCCATCTGAAGTCATTTAACGGAACTAAAAGTCATAACAGCACTAGTGTGTTATAGTCATAACTAGGAATGACGAAACCTGAAAATGTTGGTACCCGGGTACCCGACATGAATACCCAGGTAGAACCGGATACTCGATAATTACCCGTTACCCGATAATTACCCGATACCCGATAATAACCTGATACCCGATAATTACCTGATACCCTTAAAATATCCGTTATTCTTCCACATTCATCTTTTTAATATAAATTTTTGTTATTTGCATATAAATTTATTAAATGCAGAAAAAAATATTATTTTCTCGTATGGAAATAAAAAAAAATTGTTATTTTACATAACATACTAGTATATCAGCAGTATAAAATTATAAAATTAAAACTTATTAAGGAAGTATATTTGATTTAATTATTTAGGAATATCTCATATTTCTCGCAAATATCAGCATGGATGATGTATCTGCACTCAGTCTTGATCTTCGTTTTGTTACAATGTTTCCGGCAGCTGAAAACTGTCTTTAACTGGCAACTACAGATTTTAGGTAGATTTCGGGTAACGGGTAATAAACGGGTAACGGGTACATTTCGGGTAATCGGGTATTATTTTTGATACCCGGGTACATTATTATCGGGTAGGTTCCGGGTACCCGGGTACCCATCGTCATTCCTAGTCATAACAGCACTAGTGTGTTAAGTTGCACTTTCCGTTGTTATTGCTAGTTTCGTAGGTGGTCGTCTGAAAATAACGTTTAATTACATTTCCTCCACAGTTTGGGAAGTGAACACAGGCCGATGTGTGAAGACGTTCTCTCTGGGAGAAGTGATCCGTTGTGTGGCGTGGTGTCCCAACCCCGCGCTGTCCCTGATAGCCGTGGCTGCTGGGAACCACATCTACCTGGTCAACCCGGGCGTGGGAGACCACCTGGTGGTCAGCAAAACGGACGCTATTCTGCAGGAAGGCCTTGAGGAACAAACTGTTGGTGAGTCTTTCACGTCTACAGTTCTCAAACTTGTATAGTGCTACAAGAGATGTCGAGTTGACGTTTAAATTGTTTTATAGTTGTGGTATCTACTCAAAGTTTTTCCCTAAGTGAAAGAATAGAAAGAAATATGACCTTTATTTATGCATTCTGCTATGGGGTATAGAATTGTACGAAATCCATAAGGATACACTGTTTGCTACAGGTACCCAGCTAAGCACTGGATTTGGAAATCTCAAAGTAATATTAGCATGCCTAACTTAATATACATGGATCTCTGTCTTGTTATTTCCATGACGTACAGTAATCCATCTATATTAAGTTAGGCATGCTAATGTTACTTTGGGATTTCCAAATCCAGTGCTTAGCTGGGTACCTGGAGCAAACAGTGTATCCTTATGGATTTCATACAATTCTATACCCTAGAGCAGAATGAATAAAGGTCATATTTCTTTCTATTCTTTCACTTAGGGAAAAACTTTGAATAGATACCATAACTATAAAACAATTTAAACGTCAACTCGAGACCTCTTATCGAACTATACCAATGACTACAGGGTTTTTGGTGAAAGGCCGGCGCTCATAATATTTCGTTTATTATGAGAGATACAGAAAAATGTTACGGAACAAAATTAAACTAGTCAAAGGGACTCAAAAAATGATCTCAGTAAGAACCTTATGTCACTTCCGGTTTTAGCGGAAGTGTGTACAACTTTGATTCTAGCATAGGGAATCGGTATTATTATATTTTTTTCGAAATGTACATAAAATTAGCTCTACAATGATATCAAAATATTATAGTTTTACTTCAACCATTTCAAAATGGCGACAATTTATTTTCAAATTTATGTACTTACAACTACAGGTAATTAACGCAAAAGAAATAATTTTAAAATACCTCACAATAATCAACACAATACAATAACTCTTACTAAATATAATAAACAAAATTAAAATTAAAAGTACTCAAAATGGCCGCTGTCATTTACTGCACAATTTGTTAAATATAACAAATTGAGCCATTACATCGTCAGGAAAGGTAGACCTAATATTTTTTAATATTATTTGTATGGTTTCAGGTAACAAAATCTCAAATAGCTGGCTATAGTGTTTTTTGGTATCATTGTAGAGATAATTTTACGTACATTCCGAAAAAAAATATAATAATACCGATGCCCTATGCTAGAATCAAAGTTGTACACACTTCCGCTGAAACCGGAAGTGATACAAAATTCTTACTGAGATCATTTTATGAATTCCTTTGACTAGTTTAATTTTGTTCCGTAACATTTTTCTGTATCTTTCATAATAAACGAAATATTTTGGGTGCCGGCCTTTCGCCAAACACCCTGTATACAGGTTGTTCCATTTAAGCGTGCCACTATTGCTATCTCGAGAACTATAAGAGCTACGAGGTCGGTTAAATTAACAATTTTTATTTTACCACACTATTAACATAAGAAAAAAAAAATTGTTTTTAAACCAGTGGTTCTCAAAATACGGGTCCCAACTATTTTATTTAAATGTGAACCTATTTTTTTTTTTGTTTCAATAGAGAATTTTATTCTGAATGGGGTCATTTAAAAAAAAATGTTACGATTTTTTTTACATATATGGAACCTGCGACACTTACTATACATATTTCAATATAATGTACGCCGAAATATAATACTTTTCATTCATAACTTTGTTATAAGATATTCGCGCTGCGAATTTCGTAACGTCACGAATCAAAAACTCACACAAAGATACATCTCACACATACACGTACACCGAGGCGCTACAAGTTGAACGTGAGTGTAACGCAGGAAGTATAATTTTATACTTTGTGATCTAAAGTAACCTAAAATTTATGTAGTTGTCAGAGGAAAAGTATGCAGGTTTTTGTTTTGTTTATATTAGTGTAGAACTACAGGTTTGTAAGCGTGAAATATAGTTGAAATTACATATGTGAATACATTGTTTTGTTAAGTGATCATAACTGTCATTACAAACTATCAAGGCCCTTTAATTCCAGGTTAAAAAATGTCTTGTATTCCGTTTTTTCCGTCATGGCTCTCTTATTATTGTCATATTTTAATCAAATTAATATAAAACTTCAGATGCTTTTTTCTCAAAAAAATCGTTATGTTATGGTAGGATAATATTATATCATTGAATTCAGAATAAAATTGTCTATTGAATAAGCAAATAATAAAAATAGGTTCACATTAAAAAAAAAGTTGGGACTCGTATTTTGAGAACCACTGGTTTTAAAAAAAAATGTGTGTCTCATGTTAATAGTGTTGTAAAATAGAAATTGATTGCTAATTTAACCAACCTTGTAGCTCTTATAGTTCTCGAGATAGCAATAGTGTACCACTTAAAATGGCCACCCTGTATTCTACTTTTCAATAGTATGTTCCGTAACTCAACCTAAAAAACCAGGATCATGATCCTGGTTGAACCAGGGTTCCTGAATATATTTACCTATTTCGGGACACTTTGACATCAGTCATTATGACATTTGACATGTCATTATGACATTTTAAAATTGACATTGTAAATAATGAATCTAGACGATAACGTAGAATATGACAGTGGACTGGATTTATACTTACATCCATAATAGTTATTTATCACTCGCGGTGCATACAATAACACAATATTTAATGACGTTAAATGTCAAACTGTTTTTTTGTTATAAATAAACCAGGAAAACCAGTACTATTTCGTGGTCGCTGTGGTCCGATTTTTTACCAACTTTTTTCAGGAACCGCGTTCCGAATAGAAACCGGTAAATGAATTTCAGGACTTATGGAACAGTAAACCACAAACCTGGTCGGATCGGTTGCGTTACGGAACATAATACAAGACTAACCACTAACCACCCACCCCCTGTAGTCCCCGAGCGAGTCCAGAGCACCGTCCGCTGGCTCCCCGTGTCCCCCACCTCGGCGCCGTGGCTGCAGCAGGGCGTGCGCGTGCACCTGGAGCACTTCCGCCCGGTACTCCACCTCTCGTGGCACGCGCGCGGCGACTACCTGGCGGCCGTGCTGAGCGAGGCGCAGGCCCGCGCCGTGCTCGTGCACCAGCTGTCCCGCCGCCGCTCCCAGCTGCCCTTCAGCAAGAGCAAGGGGCTGGTGCAGTGCGTGCGGTTTCATCCCACTAGGCCGTATCTCTTCGTTGCGGTGAGTCATGTATAGTGCGCGCAGCGAAAGATGAGCTACCAATGGAATGTAATAACAATACACTATGACACGAGAGCGTAAGAAAAAATATGCACTACTGTCATTGTTGTCGTCCATGTAAATAATGTGCCGCTCTGTTAGTACAGTTGCACAAGTGAATAATGACATGAAAGTCACTTACACATGAGTATTCATTTTTTGGTTGATTGGTCAGTGACGTTTTAAACATTGGCGTGTAACGCAAGATAAAACTGTCGCACAGAACAATTTATATTTTGACAGTTGTTTGAGAACTGCATTCAGCCGTTACAGGTACATTTTAAAACGAGAAATCTTGAGAAATACGTCGAATTACAAGGTAATATTTGTATTAATAGGTGTATTACTATAAAACTTAATTTATCTATATGTTTTCTTTTCAATTAAAACTCTTTAAATTACAAAGTTTTGTATAACCGGAAATTTTGACAGTTGCTTCCGAGGCTCATCAAGTGACGGATAACTCGCTGAAATTATTTTTACGTATACATACTTAATACGTACTCAACACATAGAAAATGAGGCACACGGCGCCCATGGATTTTGACGTAAGCGCACCCCCCTTACCGATTCCCCTGAGCTCAACTCTCGCTGCGCGGACTGTAGCTATAATAGTTATTTACATAGCAAGCGGGGAAAGTGGTAAATAGCAAGCATGTGTAGAGATTGAAGAACGAGGCGTGTAGCGCCGAGTGATTTAATACACGAGCGTTGCTATGCACTTACAAGCGAGTTACGTACACTATTTATCAGACGATCACAAAATATTATAATAAAAACAGGGTTGTTAAGAAAAAGCCACTATGGTTTAAACCGGACTGGTTTTTATATAGTTTTAACCAGTGGTTCTTATTAAAAATGATAGTAAAAAATATACTTCTTTTAATGTGTGTTCTGCATTATGTTTTTTATATTTTTATAATACGTACAATCAATTTGCAGAGACAAACTATATATTCGGAATATTGAAACCAATTTATACATTTTTGTCTTCAGATATTTTTGTCTTTATGTTATTACAAAATGAAGTAATTGCCAATTGAGTTATCATATTTTTATATTAGTATTAAAGCCGGTTTTATATAAAAATTTAATACCAACTTAAATTTAGTTCAGTGTAAATTCATTTTTTTTTGCATCAAACAAATCGTTTTAATTTATTGATTTTATCATACATTCATTTATCATTTGGACTAGATGATGAAAATTTGCTGTGCAAGTAGATTTAAGTGGGTATTAAATTTGTTTATAAAACCGGCCCTTAGTAAATTTGTCTCAAAATATTAACTAATACGTATTTATTTAATTTTAAGTGATTTAAACCACTTTCAGCCGGTTTAAACCAGTTTCGTCCGGTTTAAACCAATTAAACCACTGGTCTGGCTTTTATTACGAAAAGTGGCTTTTATAACAACCCTGTATTTATCAGACGACCACAAAATATTATAATAAAAACAAGGTTTATACTAAAGTATCATTGTCAAACACAACTCACGAAAGCGTTGACGTTTGGGTTTGAGGTTAAGTATCACTAGTTAACCGGAAACTGATTTGGAAGTCTATACTCTGTTTTTAAACTATAGACAGCACTAGACAAAGTCACATTTACACCACAGCGTTAGTAAAATACTAATAGTTCTGACAATAACTGGTTTTAATCGTGAAATAGTACAAAAAGAGAAATGAAATAAGAAACACGTACAAATTCAGCAAGTGATTTGACAACTATTGAGAGTTTGACGTTTCAATTATTTTTGAGAAGGTTAACTTGCAATTTTGTCTGGTTAAATGCGGCTTGATGAAATAGCGCAGCAGCCAATCACATGCTTTGATTTTCTCACTAAAATTTCTAGTTACTGTCTATATATCTTGTCTATGCTGTCTATAGTTTAAATGTGCCAAAAGTAAAGGGTTGGTGCAGTGTGTGAGGTTCCATCCCACCAGGCCATATCTCTTCGTTGCGGTGAGTGTGTGAATAGGGGGGAGGAATAGTACGAACGGGGATTCTAGCTTAATTGCTTTTAAATGGCCAAACAAATAGACTGCACTATAGCTCGTCCAATATAGAAAAGGACCTGTCAATCATTCTTGCGCATATAATGCAACAAACAAGTTGAAGGAGACGGTAACATCAATATAGTTACCAGTTGCCCTGTGCAGTTCTGGGTTATAGTAGCTATACCTACCCCATGTCAACCAACTTCAAAACTGCACTGATCCAATAAACTAGGGGCGTAAACCATAAATGGGAAAGCAATCTACCATTGGCGTGGGATTATTTCAATAACAAATTGAATTTTTGTTAATATTTATATTTTAAAATGCATAATGTTTACGAATAACAAAAGAAAATATCACATTTATGAACATCATAAAAAAACTCTAATTAAGTAGAGGCGAATGAATTACATCGGTTTGGTCAATAACAATATTTTCTTTTGAAATAACAGCTTCTTTAATCTCTAGATTAAAATGCAGAGGAGAATGAATTACATCGGTTTTGTCATTGACAATATTTTTCTTTGAAATAACAGCTTCTTTAATCTCTAGATTTTCAAGCCAAATTATAGTTAATACTTTTTCTGCTACATGTAAGATTACGAATCACCCTTTCCATAAATGATAATTACCTGATAATATAATCCTCGGCAAATCCTGTGCTGTTTTCCGTTTATTGCAATTATATGTTCTTTAAATCTTACTTTCGAATTTCCTTCATATTATATAATAATTTCTTAATATAGTTTCCCCATATGAACTAAGAACTAAGTACACCACTGGTAAAAAACGCAATGGATGTTACCTTCTCCCATTGGTTGCTCAAAATATGAACGAAAATGAGTCTTTCGCGCAGGTTCATTTCTATATTGGACAAGCTATAGTGTAGGTCATTTTGTGGCGCCAAATTCAAACTGCAACCCTAAATCGCCTCTGCCGATTTATACGCCCATGTTATTCTTATGGGAATTAAAATATGCTGCCCTTAACCTGCTAGAAAGTATTATAAAATGCAAATCTTAACTATTAAACCTTATAAATACTAAGCTCTAATGTTTTATCTATCTTCTAATGTAATATACACACCCAAAAAACATCATATTAGTTAATAAACTTCAATTTAAACAGTAGGTGCAAATTTCTGAAAACGTATGTCGTAGATGTCTTAGTATTTAGTTGAACCTGTCACTTTAACCTGCTGCACCAAGTAACGACATATGTTACTATTTGCGATACTACTTTCTTTAAAATCAAATTTTTCTTAATTTATTCTTCTATTTGTACTTTTTCTGTACGGAATACAAAGAGTATTGTTTTAGAATATAAAAAAAACCCTATGTTATAATTAAGAATCGTCAAAATGCTTTAATATCGTAAATTGAAAATGTACTCCCATAAGAAATGCATACACTCAGATTTGAATTAGGGTTTCGCGCCAAAAGTGGTGTATTGATTTTGACATATGTTATTGTTTATAATTGCATAATTGTATATTTTATCATAATAATTGTTTATTTAACATCTATTTATTTGAAATAATGTGTATTGCGAAAATTACTCAACAAGTCAACAGTTTTACTTGAAATTAATGTTATAAATAAGAATATTTTATTGATTTTACAAAAGAAAAGAAGTTGAAGTTTACTTTAAAACACTTCAGTTTACTTCAAATCACTTCAGTTTAAGCACTCCACTTCATTTCATTTTAATCACTTCAGTTCAATCACTTCAGTTCAATCACTTCAGATCAATCACTTCAGTTCAATCACTTCACTTCATTTCATTTTAATCACTTCAGTTCAATCACTTCAGTTCAATCACTTCAGTTCAATCACTTCAGTTCAATCACTTCAGTTCAATCACTTCAGTTCAATCACTTCAGTTCAATCACTTCACTTCATTTCATTTTAATCACTTCAGTTCAATCACTTCAGTTCAATCACTTCAGTTCAATCACTTCAGTTCAATCACTTCAGTTCAATCACTTCAGTTCAATCACTTCAGTTCAATCACTCCAGTTCAATCACTTCAGTTCAATCACTTCAGTTCAATCACTTCAGTTCAATCACTTCAGTTCAATCACTTCAGTTAAATCGTTGATTGAAAAATATGCTTTAACAGTTTTAGACCATCCTGAATTAAGTTAATAAATCATTTCAGACAAAATATTTTAAATAATTGTAATAAAATTGAAATATTTTGGGACAGTTCTGTACTACTTTAAATCAATATTAAGGTGTTTCAAACAGCTTCATTCTAAATAAATTTAAGGTAGTTGAAAACTGTTTAATATAGTTCTAAACAGTCCAAAATTAAAATTAGTTGATAATTAATTTAAAACATTTTTCAAGTCTTTTAAGAAACTTTAAAATAATCCCAAACAGATTTTAACAATTTTAAAACAGTTTTATTTTTATTTAATTTATTTAGTTCATACAGTTGAGAAACGTTTTAGACAATAGGCTCAATCGAATTAAGAGAAATTAGTTTAAAAAATAGTAAGAATTATGCATAATAATGAATATTAATAAAGAAATAAAATGATATAATTAAAATATTTGGGAAATACGGGGGCTTTTTATTTATAGCGTCAATATTCTGAATACTGAACTATTTTAAATCAAAATAATGGAGTGTTTCAAACAATTCTAAATAAATTGAAGACAGTTGGAAATAATTTAAAACAGTTTTAGACTGTCCTAAAATAAAGTTAATAAATCATTTCAGACACAAAATAATTTAAATAATTGTATTTTGGGGACAGTTCTGAACTATTATAAATCAATACTGATGTGTTTCAAACAGTTTTAAGGAGTTCTAAATAAATTTAAAGTAGTTTGAAAGTATTTAAAATAGTCTTAGATTGTCCTGAATTAAACAAATAAATAATTTCACACAAAAATATTTTAAATAATTGTTATTAAAATTGACAGTTGGAAACTGCTTAAAACAGTTTTAAACAGTCTATAATTAAAATTAGTTCATAAAAACTACAAAACATTTTTCGAGTCTTTTAAGCAACTTTAAAATAATTATAAACTAATTTATTTTATTTATTAAGTTAAAATAGTTCGGAAACGTTTTAGACAATATGGAAATCTACCTCAATCTAATTTAGAGAAATTAGTTTATCCTTTTTCTTACATGCTTATTTAACTTCATATTGCTCTTAAACGGCCAAACAAATTGATTTTGACTTATGTTATTGTTTTATACAGTATACTTTTAGACAGTATACATATATGGTATATTTTATCATAATAATTGTGTATTTGATATAATTATAAATAATGTGTATTCGGGAAACTACTCAACAGGTCAACAGTTTTACTTGAAATTCAAATGTTATAAAAAACAACAAATCTAAGAATATTTTATTACTTTTACAAAAGAAAAGGTAGTTGAAGTAGCGATTCATTTAGATCAGTACAGTTCAATTAACTTTAGTTCAATTCACTTCAATTCAATTCACTTCAGTTAAATCACTTCAAGTTCATTTCTGTTACATAAACTTAAATTAAGTGCAGGACTATCGGAGAAATAATGGGAGATTCTAGCTTAAAAATAGAAAGAATATGCACAATAATGAATAATTGATTTAAATCAACTGATCTTTTTAATGAAAATCATTGATTTTTATCAAAGATAAAAATATACAAATTATAATGAAAATTTGCTAGAAAACTATTAATAACAACAAAAATATTACTACTTTTAACCATGTCATAGTCACCTATGATTACCATTTAAAAAAATATTTTTTCTTGTCATATCTCGCAAACAGTTGGCCAAAATTTTTTTATTATTATTTCTCTTTATGGCACACTTTATCTTCTAAAAGTTTTATCTGGAATATTTTTGTCTATCTGTCATCGTTTAACAATAAAAACGTCTTATTAAATTTCACTAATTTCATAATTTTTCTTCTGTCTAGTGACCTATGCATATTTTTGGAAAAACAAATACATCACAGGAATAGTCCCCTGATAAGGCAACTTTTGTCTAATTTAACCGAAGTCGTAACTTTTCTAGTTTAGGAATTCCCTTAAGTGGCCCGAGTTCAGTAGACAGTCTGTATATCCTTAAAAATTAAAAACATAAAAAAATCAATAATTTTTATTTTTTTTAAATAAATCATGATTTTCGCCAATCCTGACTAATAATCTATTTAAAGTTTACCACAATTCACATTGACTTTCACTACTGCAGACCTCCACTAACCTCATCTCATTACAGACCCAACGCAACATCCGCATCTACGACCTGGTGAAACAAGACCTGGTGAAGAAGCTGCTGAGCAACTCCCGCTGGATAAGCTGCATGGCGGTCCACCCCGGCGGAGACAACCTCCTGGTGGGCACCTACGACAGGAAGATGCTGTGGTTCGACCTGGACCTGTCCACCAAGCCGTACCAGACGCTGAGGCTCCACGGGACCGCGGTCCGAGCCGTGGCCTTCCATCCCCGGTACCCGCTGTTCGCCTCAGGAGGGGATGATAGGAGTCTTATTGTTAGTCACGGGATGGTTTATAAGTGAGTGTGGTTTATGTTCTGATTTAAAACCAATGTTACTAACATATGAATGATGGTGAATGAGAAAAATCTCATGTGTCCAACACAATACCTCCCGCTACTGTACTAATATATACAGGATGAGACTGGGAAGACGCACCCCCCCCCCCCCCCCTTAACTTTTTTATTATAAGTAATAGAAAAAAATGGTTCATATAAAAGTTTTATTATTTTTTATATACTATTTGATGGCAGATATAGATATTTTTTATAAAGTCAGGTTTACAAGATACGACTATCAACTTATATTTTTCAAATGGCAACCTATAAATATTTTAATAAAATAGAAACCACCATTTTTTTATCGTTTCAACGATGTATTAACTTTTATTAATGTATTTGAAAAATTTCGAGAAAAATGAGATCATTTAGAAATGTCAGAAATAATTTTTAAACAAATATCATAGGTGGCTATGTTTCTCGAAATCGGGTAAACATCCTTCTCAGTGTTCTTAAACTCGGTTGCCAATGTCTAGGAAACCGCTCCCGGTAAATTCTGTTTGCTCTTCTTATCATGCAAGTCGATTCCACCAATTATTAGAATCATATCAATTAATTCGTTCTTCGTGAACATTTCAATTTTTTTTTTGTTTACAAAATAAGTTAAATTAAGTAACAAACAAATGTATACATTTTTGACATTAATTTAATTGTTTTACATTGCTACGTTTTGTTTAATGTCACATAGCCACCTATAATATTTGTTTAAAACTTATTTCTAATATTTCTAAATTATCTCATTTTTAATAAATAGACAATATTTGGGTTTTAGTTCTGTAAAAATTTATTAATTACAACGTTTCGACAGCTCAGGGCTGCCTTCGTCAGGTAAATAACAAATAAATAAGTAGTCAAGACAACACGTAACATAGGTAACAATATCTCATTTTTCTCGAAATTTTTCAAATATATTTATAAAAATTAATACATCGTTGGAAAGAGAAAAAAATGGCGGTTTCTATTTTATTAAAATAATTAT
This sequence comes from Stenolophus ochropezus, assembly GCA_035578165.1. Lineage (NCBI taxonomy): Eukaryota > Metazoa > Arthropoda > Insecta > Coleoptera > Carabidae > Stenolophus > Stenolophus ochropezus. The sequence goes on from JAQOWZ010000032.1 coordinate 976,141, forward strand.
AGGTTACCATTTGAAAAATAAAAAGTTGATAGTCGTATCTTGTAAAACTGACTTTATAAAAAATATCTACATCTGCCATCAAATAGTACATGTAAGATAATAAAACTTTTATATGAACCATTTTTTTCTATCACTTATAATAAAAAAGTTAAAGGGGGGGCGTCTTCCCAGACTCACCCTGTATAGAATATACAGGGTGAATACTGAAAACCTTGACATACGGAAATAACATGGGAAAACAGTTTCCATCTGTCCCGCTAAATAAAATCCAGTGTATATGGTATCGTTAGTTAGATTACTTCATTTTGCATCTAATAAAACCAAATGTTGTGTAATATGGCCTTTTCTAACTCAAATATTTTATAAAATAAATTGTATTTTGAAGGTTATCCTTCATATTTTGGAATAAGAAACGTCTACAACAAAATGCTCCATAGCCGAGTGGATAAGAGGGCGGATTCATAATATTAGTAATCTAATATATATCTAATATTTTTATTATATTATATCAGAATGCTCAAATTTTGATACTAGGTTGCGAATACCAGCAAAAATATTTTGAATATCTCTTAAACTTTTGCCCTAATAATAAAGTTTTATAATATTTATTATATCTTCTAATACCTACTAAATCCATTTCGAAACATGAAATACAAAATTATACACCAAAAACTAAATTCGAATTAATTGTTAAGTTTGAGAGACAGCAAATAATAATTCTATTAAATATTTGGATTTTTTTATTTATAAAAATATGAATATTGCTATTTTATTAAAATAGTCTGATGTAATAAAGATATTTTAAGCATAATTTAATTAAAAAAAAGTAGGGCTGAGGTGGTCTCGAACCAAGTCTTGTAGATTATTTATGTTATGAATCCGCCCTCGTATCCACTCGGCTATGGAGCATTTTGTTTTTGACGTTTCTTATTCGAAAATATGAAGGATATTACACAACATTTGGTTTTATTAGATGCAAAATGAAGTTATCTAACTAACGATACCATATACACCCGATTTTATTTAGCGGGACAGATGGAAACAGCAAAAAACTGTTTTCCCATGTTATTTCCCTATGTCAAGGTTTTCAGTATTCACCCTGTATAACTTATTCAATACATTTAAAATTAGTTTGACATTGCAGTTCAGAATATTTTTAATTCATTATCATTTCATATCTAAAATTTCCTTCATAAAATTTGTATGACCAATATGACAGCTATTTTTAACGTTACTAAAACCAGAACCGAACTTACTTTGATTCACGCATTGCAAATACATTCCTAATATATTTCTTCCATCTTTTTAAATTTGACAATAAAATTACTTCATTTTTACTTATTTTATCTTTTACTCTTACTTACATCAAATTTGACATCATATGTCAAATTTTGTGAACATATGAATAACTCATCTGTTTTATCGAAATTCCGAAGCCTAAACGATGTGTAAAATAATTAAAATTTATATATGTTTTTCTATCTAGCTAGAAGTTATATATAAAAGTAATTATGCAGATCGGTAGAAAATTAAAAGATCTTTATATTTTATAATAATGTAATTTGCGAAAAAATGGCATTTAGAGGTATTTTTTTTGGAAAAACTGTTTAAAGCTTCAAGTAAAGTGCTACTTTCGGTTAACCAATTATAGTCAAAATCTAATCAGTTCATCATTTTTCGACCAATGGTTCTCAAAATACGTGACACAACTTTCTTATTTTAAATGGGAACTAATGTCTTTTTTTGATTAACCATTTTTTTGTATTTTGAGAACCACTGGTTTTAAATTATTTTTGTTTGTTTCATGTTAATGGTGTTGTAAATTAGAAATTGTTTGGTAATTTAAGCGACCTCGTAGCTCTTACAGTTCTCGAGATAGCAATAGTGGACAAAATAAAATAAACACCCTGTATATTTTTCAATTAACGATGATAGATAGAAAAAATCTGATGTGTCCAACACATTACCTCCCGCCATTATAGTAATATATTCTATACAGCGTATTAACACCCGAAAACGAAAAATTGGCATTACTCCCTTATTTTAAGGAATATTAAAAAATACAAAAACTTTCAACATTTGCTTTCGGTTCTCTTAAACATTTGTATTTAGAATTATTTTCTATTTTATCAAATAAAATGGCGATCGATGAAAAATTTCAAAACCAGATATTTTTAAAACTAGTCGATCGATTTTTGAAAATAAAATATTTATAAAATCCTTAAACTATCTTCTAACATTTGTATAAAATAATATAAACAAAAGCCTAACATTAAACGCGTACTTCATACTTGAACCATAAATTGGTTTATAAGTGAGTTTATGATTATTTATTTTATTTTCTGACAAAGCGAATAGTTATTTGCAGGATTGGCCTGATTTAAATCACGATTTAAATTATGATTTAAATCAACTGATTTTTTTTATATTTTTGTATTAAGAGCGTCAAGGTATTTTTAGTACGTGAGAATGAAAAATTAATGCACAAATAACAACATTTTTTATATTTTTTTGAAAATCATGCTTTTCTTCTTTTAAAAATAGCTATGACATTTTTACTATGCGAATAAAATATTCGTCAAGCTTCAATTAATTGTATACAGCAAAATTATTAAAATTATTAAAATTTCATTATTGCATACTGATACATACTTTTATTGATCGTCGAATTTTTCTACTTGGCAAAAAGTATTAAAATACTTAGAATGTTATATTATTTATACATTGTAGATCTTGAACAAATACTAGTACAATCTTCTTAGCAAATTAATATTATACATTGCAATTTAAATTATTTACTTTGGAAAACACTATAAAATACTTAGCAAATATTTATTTACAGTACTAAATAGTAACAAAGTTTCTATAAAAAAAAAGTTTTAAAGTATAATGAATTTTATTTTAATTTAGGAATGTTTAAATTTCACGTTAAACGTCTGAAACAAATAACAATCTGATATCCCGATTACAGAACTATTAAATTTCCCCGTTAGATGTCACCCTTTGAACTATTTTATTAACAAAATAATACATGAAAAGTTATTTTTTGTATATAAAATAATTTTTGTTTGCAGTGATCTTCTGCAAAATCCACTAATTGTGCCTCTGAAGAAACTGCAAGACCACGAACAGTTCAACGACTTTGGAATATTTGATGTAATTTTTCATCCGTCTCAGCCTTGGGTTTTTTCAGCAGGCGCAGATGGGACGATCAATTTATATTCTTAAGTTTTTAAATGTATTTTTTTTATTAAAATAAATGTTTATTTAATATTTGACTGGGAAAAATCAATAACGTGACAGTTCAGTTACCGCAAAATGGCGGACTTAGACAACCTGGAGTACTACATTAAATTTCCTAATCCTAACTTTAATTACAACCAACAATTGACGGAAAATGATTACGTGTTTGTTGTTAACGAGAAGAAAATCCCAATAGTATTGTTATTTGGCTGGGCGGGCTGTCAGGATAAGTATCTGTCCAAATATTCTGCCATATATGAAGAAAAAGGGTAAAAATGTTTCAAACTATATTTATTTGTTAGAAATCAATGAAATTTTAGCTTAATTACAATAAGATACACCGCACCAGTAAATTGCTTGTTTTGGAGACGATTTCAAATGAAAGCAATCGGTGAAAAATTGGTGAAACTTTTAATCGACATGAGTTTTGAATCTCATCCGATTATAATTCACGTTTTTTCAAACGGAGGTGCGTTTTTATATCAAAACTTTTCAGCTGCTTTGGAAAACACTTCGAAAAAACTGCAAGTAAGTCTATTTTTCTCACTTAACTCGTCCATAATGCGAACTTTTTAGGTTAAAGGGGTGATTTTCGATTCCGCCCCTGGAAAACGACGGATTCTGAGTCTGTACAGGGCTATCTCAGCAATAATTGGCGGCAATTTCTACTACAACATTCCCATGTCGTTCATTTTAACTCTATTTTTAAGTGTTATTTGGTTATTTGAGGTAAAAGGCTTAAAAATGAACGACAAAGTATTAAAAAGTGTTTTTTAGGTGTTACATAATTTTGTTAAACCAACTAAAAGTTCGATTCAGTCAAATCCAATGGAGAATTTAAAGGATGAAGTCAACATGTGGCCTCAACATTTTATTTATTCCAAAACAGACACTCTAATCCCATATCAGGTGAGTTGAAATGCATTCTTTTTACTAATTATCACATTACTTCAAATAAATCACTTAGTTTGACCGTTCTTTTTAATCAATTGAGAGCTTACTGATTTTTTCATGTCACTTAAAGAATTGTTTCACAATTAAAAATATTGTTATATTGGGGTTCGGTTATCATTAACAAATTTTACAGATTAAGATTGTAAGTTATTTTTAGTGAAAGTATAGTTACTTTAATTTTAAGTTGCGAATTTTATAAAAATAAGTAAAATTTGTGGTTAATATTTTCAGATTAGAACAATTTTTATATTTATACTGGTTTTAGTACCGATTTTTTTCGTTCGGTTATGTTTTTGTTTACAGAATAAATTTATTTTTCGTATTGATTTTTGATTTCTATATTTGGAAAAATAAAATATAGGTTTTGGTTTTCGGTTATAGTTTCATTACAGTTTAGGTCTCTGGATTTTAGTTTGCACATTCTACAGATATTTTTTAGGAGGAATTGACTGCGGTCCTCAAAATTTTTGTAGCTCGAACACTTTGAGAAATTCGTACTAACTTTCAATTTTCATATGGGGTTCACAGTTATCTTTAGTTCTTTTAAAATATATTTTTTTTCTTTTTCGAACGATATAAAACACAAATACTTTAAATTGAAAATAAACTAAGAAATTAGAAAATTATGATTTTATTCATTTTGGTAAAAAATATTTTATTTCAACCAAATTCTATATTTGAAAGTCTGTAACTCGCTTATTAATATAAACATTTTCATCGGATTTTCCCCAATAGTCTTAGTTTTCCTCATATTTTAAGATGAAATTAAAAAAAAAATGGTAGAAACTTCCAATCTTTAATTTTTTAGTTTATTTTCATTTTAATGTACATGTGTTTATATCGTTGGAAAGAGAAAAAAAATCTGTATTTATCTGTACTAAAGACAATTTTGAGCCCCATATGAAAATTACTAGTTAGTATCCATTTCTCAAAAACTGATCGAGCTACAAAAATCTTGTGGACCTCTGTCAATTCCTCGTAAAAAAAATGTGCAAACTAGAAACTTGTGTGAATTGAAACTCGAAAGTTATAAATGAAAAAGTGAATTTGCCAAAATATTTTTTTTGTATAATTTCGGGAAAACAAATACATGATTAAAATGGGAAACTACTATTGGAGAAATAATTATAGTTTGTTCAATTTGAACGTGAATATGTTCTATAAAAATCCATATAAAAAAATTGCGGTAAACTTTAAAATGATCATCATTGATATATATCAAACATAAGGATTTTTTAAGTACAGCCACTTAAAAAAAAATAATAAAATAAATGTATAAAAAGACAGTATTTTTTCATAAGAATTCGAATATGAGTTTAACTTTAAATCACTAAGAAACATGTTGTACAATTACATTCAAATTTTAGAATATTATAAATACATCTTGTTAGAAAAGGAATGCACAAACAAAAAGTAAAAAATCTGATGTGTCCAACACAATACCTCCCGCCACTGTAGTAATATATTCTGTATAAATTTTTCAATACATTTAATTTGTAGTTTTAAAATTAGTTTGTTATTGCAGGTCAGAATATTTTTAATACATTTTATACCTAAAATTTCCTTCATAAATTTTGTATGACCAATATGACAGCTATTTTTGACGTTACTAAAACCGGAACTGAACTTACTTTAAATCACGCATGCAAATACATTCCTAATATATTTCTTCCATCTTTTTAAATTTTACAATAAAATTACTTCATTTTATTTATTTTATCTTTTACACTTACTTACATCAAATTTGACATCATATGTCAAATTTTGTGAACATATGAATAACTCATCTGTTTTATCGAAATTCCTCAGCCTAAACAATATGTAAAATTATTATAATTTATATATTTTTTTTCTATCTAGCTAGAAGCTATATAGTATATACAGGCTGAGTCTGGGAAGACGCCCCCCCCCCCCCTTTAACTTTTTTATTATAATTAATAGAAAAAAATGGCTCATATAAAAGTTTTATTAATTTGAATCCGTTGCTAGTAAAAGAAAACGACAAAAAGAAAAAGAAAAGCAGTTAGAAAGTTAACGAGAAGCTCTCTTAAATCTTTTAAAATCTTTTCAAAAATGTAACGACGAAAATATTTCTGCTGAACCTACTGAGACTGTAAATGAAGCTTGAACATCAGTGTCTTTTAAACAATCAAATATGGATGATATGGATAAAGATATATATATATATATATATATATATATATATATATATATATATATACAGGGTGTTCATTTTAAATGGGCCACTATTGCTATCTCGAGAACTATAAAAGCTACGAGGTCGGTTAAATTAGCAAACAATTTCTATTTTACAACACTATTAATATGAGATAAACAAAATTTTTATTAAACCAGTGGTTCTCAAAATACGGGTCTCAACTTTTTTATTTTAAATGTGAACCTATATTTTTTATTTGCTGATTCAATAGAGAATTTTATTCTGAATTCAATGATAAAATATTATCATACCCTAACATAACGATTTTTTTGAGAAAAATGCATCTGAAGTTTTATATTAATTTGATTAAAATATGACTATAATAAGAGTGCCATGACGGAAAAAACCGAATACAAGTCATTTTTTAACCTGCAATTAGAGTGCCTTGACAGAAAGAAGTGAATAAAAGTATATTCTTTCTTTCTATATATATATATATATATATATATATATATATATATATATATATATATATATATATATATATACAGGGTGAGTCTGGGAAGACGCCCCCCCCCTTTAACTTTTTTATTATAAGTAATAGAAAAAAATGGCTCTTATAAAAGTTTTATTATTTTACATATACTAGTTGATGGCAGATGTAGATATTTTTTATAAAGTCAGGTTTACAAGATACGACTATCAACTTTTATTTTTCAAATGGCAACCTATAATTATTTTAATAAAATAGAAACCGCCATTTTTTTCTCTTTTCAACGATGTATTAACTTTTATTAATGTATTTGAAAAATGAGATCATTTAGAAATGTCAGAAATAATTTTTAAACAAATATCATAGGTGGCTATGTTTCTCGAAATCGGTTAAACATCCTTCTCAGTAAGTAACAAACAAATGTATACATTTTTAACATTAATTTAATTGTTACGTTTTGTTTATTTTCATATAGCCACCTATAATATTTGTTTAATAATTATTTCAAATATTTTTAAATATCTCATTTTTCTCGAAATTTTTCAAATACATTACTAAAAGTTAATACATCGTTGAAAATAGAAAAAAATGGCGGTTTCTATTTTATTAAAATAATTATAGGTTGCCATTTGAAAAATAAAAGTTGATAGTCGTATCTTGTAAACCTGACTTTATAAAAAATATCTACATCTGCCATCAAATAGCATATGTAAAATAATAAAACTTTTATATAAGTCATTTTTTTCTATTACTTATAATAAAAAAGTTAAAGAGGTGGGCGTCTTCCCAGACTCACCCTGTATAAACAATTATGCAGATCAGTAGAATTTTTTTTTTTTTTTATATATTTATAATAACGAAATTTGCGAAAATGTGGTATTTAGAGGTATTTGCTTATATGTTGAAAACTCAAACTCGAGAAATCTGATCACAAACAATACCTCCCTTATCTATATATTGATAGGCGGGAGGTAAAAAGTGTCATAGTATTATTTATATGATAACAAATACAAAAATGTTGGTGATATTGCTTTTAAACATCAATATTTGATTAATATGCACAATAATTTTGCCACCAGGGGTCAATTCTTGAAATGTGAAAAAATCTCATATGTGATAAAATAAGTTACTTGAGTGAGAAATGACAATTGAGATGGAAATTTGAATTCTTGAATTTTGGTATCGTATCATATCATATCATTTACATCTCATCACGCTAAAAAATTTCACCATCGTATTCGGTGGTGAAATGTCAATTTGAGTAATAATTATTTCTTTTGCGTATGTACATTTATATCCATATACCTAAGATTTTATGATTATTAAAACATTTTTTTTTTAATATTTATTTTAATAAAAAGATGAAATTTTATAGAAATAGAGTATTTTATTATTATTTATATGATTATAGATAAAATATTATACAGGTGTTCATTTTATTTTGTCCACTATTGCTATCTCGAGAACTATAAGAGCTACGAGGTCGGTTAAATTAGCAAACAATTTCTATTTTACAACACTATTAACATGAAACAAACAAAATTATTTTAAAATCAGTGGTTCTCAAAATACGGGTCCCAACTTTCTTATTTTAAATGTAAATCTATATTTTTTAGTTGCTTATTCAATAGAGAATTTTATTCTGAATTTAATGATATAATATTATCATACCCTCACATTACGATTTTTTTTGAGAAAAATGCATCTGAAGTTTTATATTAATTTGATTAAAATATGACAATAATAAAGAGTGCCAAGACGGGAAAACGGAGTAAACATCATTTTTTAACCTGGAATTAAGAGGGCCTTGACGGAAAGAAGTGAATAATAAAATAACTAAATTTATTGTTAAGTTTTCGCAAATTATTTTTGAATTTTTAACTTTAATTAAATAAACGTGTTGCAATATATGTTATGAAATAGTTTTTTTCTTCCACAGCCGCCTTCGATTTACTTTTTTCAATGCACTTTTAGTATAAATAACAATTTTTGTTAATTTTTCTGTTAATTATAAAATTAAATTATTACTGTTTTATATCATTGTAAAGCTAAGAAAAATCTCTATTTAAAAATACCATAGCTTAATATGACTTCCATATGAAAAATAAAAGTTGCTATCAGTAACTCGAAAATGGTTAGATATAAAAAAAATGAGTACTTCTGCAAATTCATCAGACAAAAGTGTCTTAAGAAAGTGCAAACCAGAATCTCGTATTATTTCATATAACAAAGTTATAAGCAAAAAAAGAAAATCGCTAAATTTACATTTTCCCCTATATCTAGTGACCTATGCATTTTTTGGCAAATAACAAAACACTATTAAAATAGCCTCCTAACGGGGCAACTTTTGTCTAATTTAACCAACCTCGTAGCTCTTACGGTTCTCGAGATACCAATGCATTCGTACCTTAAATGGGACACCCTGTATAGTAAGACAAGAGATCTCAAGTTGACGTTTAAATTGTTTTATGGTTGTGGTATCTATTCAAAGTTTTGCTCCAGGTACCCAGCTAAGCACTGGATTTGGAAATCCCAAAGTAACATTAGCATGCCTTACTTAATATAGATGGATTACTGTACTCTGTACAACCTGGAAATAACTAGACAGGGATGTATTTAAAATTTTAATACCGTTAATTTCTTAGCAATAATCATTATATTCGTGGAAATGTCAAAAATTTTTGCATAAAAGCGAAACTGCTATAACGTAAGGTTCTTATTACCAAGTGTACATCAACGTTACCACAACTTGTGACAATTATTAGAGTATTTTTCATAAAACACGGTATTAAAATTTTAAATACATGCCTGTTTAGTTATTTCCATGTTGTACAGTAATCCATCTATATTAAGTAAGGCATGTTAATGTTACTTTGGGATTTCCAAATCCAGTGCTTAGCTGGGTACCTGGAACAAACAGTATATTCTAATGGATTTCGTACAATTCTATACCCTAGAGCAGTATGCATAAAGGTCACATTTCTTTCAATGAGTTCATTTCACATTTTTTGTTTTATTTTTTTCTTGAAAGTCTACCGTCTACAATATATGTAAATAATATTTTCATGTCATTTGGGTACATTGTTTTGAAGATATAATTTTTTGAAATTAGACTTCGATTTCAAATCTCAACAGGACGCCATTTGCCAATACGTCACGAATCAGAATGATTAACTCACTCTTGCGGACGAAATGTAAACTACATAAATTTTAGGTTACTTTACATCACAAAGTATAAAATTATACTTCGTGCTTTACACTGACGTTCAACTTGTAGCGCCTCGGTGTACGTGTATGTGTGAGATGTATCTTTGTGTGAGTTTTTGATTCGTGACGTCTATATCTTATAACGAAGTTATGAATGAAAAGTATTATATTTCGGCGTACATTATATTGCAATATGTATAGTAAGTGTCGCAGGTTCCATATATGTAAAAAAAATCGTAACATTTTTTTTTTTAAATGACCCCATTCTTTCACTCATGGAAAAACTTTGAATAGATACCACAACCATAAAACAATTTAAACGTCAACTTGAGATCTCTTGTTGTACTATACACAAATAACTATTACAACACATATTTAGTATAATTTGATGATGGTTGATGAGCCTATTGACACTTTGTTGGCTCTTATTGACTGATTTCCCTGCGTGGACGTGTGTGTTGGCAGGACATAGAGGCGTTCCTGGCGCACCGCCGCCGCGTGGGCGTGGCCGTGTCCAGCCTGTGCTTCGCGGACAGCCCGCACGTCAAGCACTACTCGCACGACAAGCCCGCCTACGTCTACTCCGTGTGCGCCTTCATCAACCAGTGCTTGGCCGGCGACCAGTGAACACGCACATACACCTTAGCTACGTCAACTAGATTGTGATATTTTAACGTTAAGTGCACATTCTCTCTAGGTTCTAGGTTACAGTAGGCGCACACTTCTGTTATTTTCAATATGTAAATTCTATTTTCTGATGTTACAATAAATGTTTAAAACATGCTTGTCGTTTTATTTCAATGTCAAACATGTACTGGTTACAAAAAATATATAGACCACGACTAAATATAACTAGATAAAACATTCCCTATCCTTCCGTATTGAATGTTTTGTTTTCGGTAATCCAGAAAGAGAAACCTAGAGATAGATATGAAATGAAAGTATTGTTCGAGCATTGCTCGCTAGAGGCGTCACTGTAGTTGTCATTATTTTTTCTTATTTATCATTATTTACGTTTTTGTTTTGTCAATGACGTGTTAGATTTGATTATATTTGAAACACATAAATTTAAAACTTCCAATTCTAATGCTAATAATAATACGGGCGCCTCTAGTGAGCAATGCTCGAACAATACTTTCATTTTATATCTATCTCTAGGTTTCTCTTTCTGGCTTACCGAAAACATAAAAAACCAAGAGAAGTTTTGTCCAGTTATATTTTGTCGTTGTAAATAGACCACGTTAGTGAGGTTCAGATTTACATTTGGCGCGAAACCCTAATTCAAATCTGACTCTATGCATTTCTTATGGGAATAAATTTTCAATTCACGATATTTAACCATTTTGACGATTCTTAATTATAACATAGGGTTTTTTTATATTCTAAAACATTACTCTTTGGTTTCCGTACAGAAAAAGTACAAAAGAATAAATTTCGAAAAATTTGATTTTAAAGAAAGTAGTAACGCAAATAGTAACATATGTCGTTACTTGGTCATCATCAATGGCACAACATTCCTCTGTGGAACAAGGCCTCAAGTACCTGAAGTACTTGTTTCGTGACATGTTTTACTTGCATTTTAGAGATGCAGGTTGTCAGCCTACAGTCTCTGCAAGGCCAGCACACACCGAGCCGTTGTGCGGCAACCCATCCAATTGGACAGGGCGGGCTATGTTGCTTATCTACACGATCAGACAAGACACGCCACGACCACACAACCGTACTGGCTGACTAAGTCGTTACTTGGTGCAGCAGGTTAAAAACGCCGCGTAAAAGTGACAGGTTCAACTGAATACTAAGACAGCTGCGACATACGTTTTCAGAAATTTGTACCTACTGTTTAAATTGAAGTTTATTAAATAATATTATGTTTTTTTGGTGTATATATGCAATATATAGTATACTCGTATATTTCTATATTTAAATATGATATACAAGTAATAAGAATTTATTAATGTTACAAATACTCGTATTATATAGGTAATACTTTTATTTTTCAGTTGCTTTCTGTTTCTATTAAAATTAATATTGTTATATTTACAGGGTAGGTATACAATCCATAAGTATGTATTTTTGCTACATTTATTATAGGTACATGTCTTATGTTTTTGATTTTTATAAAATGTTATATACTTATATTTACATACATTTAAATATAAGTAACTTCTCAACCATAATTTGGATAAGAGCTATTTTTATTACAAATAAACAAATGAATGAATATGTTTACATGCAGTTACAAAAGTGTATTTCTTCATTAGAACTTTCATAATTTTAATAAAGTTTAAAGGAATAGTTTTCTTTTGCCATGTTATATAAAATTTTATACTATTCAAATGATTTTTTAAAATAACGTATCACTTGATTCAACCATACTTAATTTCGTGATTAAAATCCGACCAACCCTGATTTTTATATCAATTATATTAAAGATACTTGTATTATTATTATCATTATCAATTTCAATATTTGAATGACTGACAATTTCATCACGTTAATTCAACGTCCCAATCAAATCATTACTTTTACTTGTAACCTGTGGCTGTTTCTGGAAGCCGTAATTATAACCCATCCCGAAGCAAAATCGGAATGTCTAAATCCCCTTACAGCTCCAACCCCGTAAATGCAGCTTGCCCACAAGCTTGTTTTACCATAGCGCCTAAATATTAGCGGACAGAAGCTGAACTATTTCCACCTATTTTGTGTTCTCAAACAGCAGTTTTTTATTTAGAGATACATTCAAAAACTACTTAATATTTTGAAACAAAATTTTGTATACACATTACATATAATAATATCTAGTCAAATGACTATTTTTTGTCAAATTATTTGCTTAAATATTTATACTTTTTGAAAATATTATGATTATTATAATTCAATGAGTTATAAAAAGTAGTCATTTTACTAGATATTAAAATAATAACTACAAATATGAAAAGAAATACGTTTAAATGTGGTTAGTTTTGGAATGTATCTCTAACAAAATTTGATGTATTTTTATGCAACCCGTGATGCACTGAAACGCAGCCTTAATAGATTAGTACCAATGTCATAACTTCAACCCTAAAATGGGGGTGGACTGCACCTCAAAAATTTTATATGGAAAAGGGTGTGAAACATGACACAGTTCGAAAGGTCTTTTAATTCTCTATCCAACAGTTTTTTTATTTTTCAAATCCGATCACAAAAGCTAAAAGACATAATTAATTGTATTCCTGATTTTATAACACTCGCGTTATAAATTTAACCACTAATGCAATTAAGTATGACTTTTTGCATTTGTATCTTACAACATTTTATCTACGATTGCGCAAATTTGAGCAGAAAACTTATTTATATTGTGACACTAATGACAGTAAATTATTGTTAAGCCCAAAATCTTAAGTAACCATGATTTCTATAACAATTGTATTTATATGGAAAAAGTGCAATAAAGTATCAATAATGATCTACTTTTTGAACGATCGTAGATAAACAAAATGATCAAACAATAATTACTTTCAATCTTCCTAGGTTAGGATAAACTGACAGTTCACTAGTTAGTTATTTTTGTCACAAGCAGATGCAGGGTCGTAGGTATTTTTCTCTCCTGCAGATTGGGAGAATTGAGAGTGCGCGCATGTATTTTTCAAAATAAGACGAAAGTCGTACATGTCATCAAACAATTAAATCGCTTGTAGCTCGCGAACAAAGTAATATTTATATAAAATATTTCACTAATACTAATTAATCAATTCATATTTTTATATTCTTCACTTCAACAATGATTGATACAATTTTGAAGTTTTCGCAACGCTATCTGTTACCTTTGTTATTTTTGTAATATACCCTAAATGTTATATAATTCATATTGAATATGTATTACGAAATATAAACAGTTTATAAACTGCGTCAATAAAATTATGAGTAAAATATATTATTTTATAATACACGTATTTATAATAATAAAAATAAATTAAAAATACATCATTTTATATACAGGTGTTTGGCGTAAGGCCGGCACTTAGAATATTTCGTTTATTTTGAGAGATACAAGAAAATGTTAAGAAAAATATAACTAGACAAGGGGCTCATAAAATGATCGTAGGAATAATATTGTGTCACTTCCGGTTTTAGCGGAAATGTGTGCAACTTTAATTCTAGCGCAGGGAATCGGTATTTTTATATTTTTTTTTTCGATATGTACATAAAATTAGCTTTACAATGGTACCAAAATATCAATGTTTTACTTTAACAATTTCAAAATGGCGACACTTTATTTGGGTAGGCTCCTAGCAACCTAAAAATTGTATACCTACATTTACAATTAATGAATTATATATTTGCCTAATCTTCAAATTGATAACTATTTCATATGAACTTCTTCAAATCTTGAGTTACGCTTTTCTCAACCCCGCATACGATGCCTTTGATATAAAGCATTCTAGGCGCTTGTACTTTTACTCATACACGAACCTATGCATTTTGCTAACAATTTTTCATCAAACTCATTAGCATATTCAATGTTTGTTCACCGTTACATTAATTTGATGGTTTAGTTACTTTTTATTTTTATATTGGTATTAAACAGTTCTTATTCGTGTTAATAGATGTCGCTGGAGAGTACAGAAATGTCAAAATTAAATGTTTTAAATTTATATTTAATAATATATTAAACTTTAGTGTACGTATTTTAAAATCAATTAAATAATATTATAAATAAATATATAAAAAATATGTTACCAACGTGTTTTTAAACCTAAGATATAAAAATCTAGGTTAGAAAAATCAATTTTTGATTAATATCAAAAATTATAATATGCAATGTATATTTATCCTAATGCATATTAAACAAAATATATTGTTTACTAAATTATAATCTTTATTACTGTATAATTATAATTATAAATAAAATTCAACAGACAAAATTAATAAATATATATATTGTTTCTTGATTTATAGGTAATAAAAACATTTCCTTGCATTTTAGTATTGCTGAAAGGAACAAACTGTGAACATGTTTATTAGCTCTAAATCACTAACTCTTTGAGGAAGATTTGAATCGCATCACTAGGTCCATTTTATAAATCTTTTGAAAACAGTAGCCATTACATGCATAGTCCAATACCATTTAATATTGTTAAATCAGTAAGCTAAATCAGAAAAAGTAACCCCAATCAACGTAACATCTACCAACATGAAGCATATCATAAATTTACTTTGGAAAAACTAAACGTTACATAACACAATGAGTAAATAATCTATGTCTTTTCCTTTTCGTTGTCTTTTGTACAATTCGAAGAGATACATTCATTATGTTTGGCTGACTTCCCCAGATAGCGCAATTATATATGAACAATGAATATTCCTTAGGAATATTTGGATATTCTAGGAACAATCTGTTTGTGTTCTGTAATATTCACAGAAATTCCAGCAGATGTCTGTAATTGTTTAATCTCCTACTTTTAAGAAATATTTGTATGTTCAGATACTTAGAATAAAAAGTATCTAGCTTTAACAAATTTATGTAAGTATCTTTTAAAAGTATCATTACTTCTTGTTATAATAAATATTGATATTTTTCCTCCATGACATCTATTTAAAATTCCTGATCTTTTTGGCCAGAAAAAAGGCAACAAAAGACGAATTTACTTCTTTGTTTGTACATACGGAGTGCAACAACTTATATTATTTATAACTATTAAACTACAGCAATATGAAATATCAAAATACAAATGAAAAAAAATCATTGTTATGTATAAAACAATCAGTCTACTATAGCAACGAAGGAAAAGAAATCATTGTTTCATAATGAACAATTAGTTTATTATTGTTTGTCACATCATATGATATAATATAATTCAGTTCATTACTATATATGTACATTTACAAAGTATTAAAACAGTATTCATTCACTTTCACACATGTTTAGAAATTGTAAAACAAGTAGAAATACATACTTTGTAACTTTTAAAACTTGTAATATATGTTTAAAATATTGGAATACGATTGAACTATGTATTTAGATAATAATAAATAAAAATCTAGCAATGTTTTCACTCTGTGTTTATAAGAGAACATATATTTAAATTACATGTGACAGCTGCTAACTGTAAAGGTTATGGCCAACCTTGGTTCTCAAAAAGGTCCTAACAATATAAAATTGTTATTTTAAAAGATGTTTGTTAATTTGTTTAAAAATACTGGTACCTGTACTGTAAGATAAGAGAAAGGAATAAGAGAAATTATTTTTCATTATCATATAATGCATGTTTATAAATAAAAGTATGATGTGAATATATGAACAGTATTATTTTTGTGGAGTTATAATATATATATATATATATATATATATATATATATATATATATATATATATATATATAAAAGTTAAAAATTTGATGGTGTGTGTTGTGTATGTTATGTAATAAATATTAAAATATTATTGTCATATGGTTTCAATAGTTCAATTAATGCTCGTAAGATGGCGCTGATAATTTAAAAAGGACTAATATCTCGTAATTCTAATTAGTTAGCAACAAATAACTTTTAAATTTATGTATTATTTGTAAATATGAATATTTAATGAGCTGTAATAAAAAAGACAATTTTGGCATGTTTCATGTTTTATCTCGAGAAAAGTCCATTAAAAATATAGGCGATTTTTATTCACCGGTCGGTAAGGGGCGGTCGGTAAGCTCCGATTTGGTTGTGGTATGTTGTACGTCACTCTTATGACGTAACGGTAAGTGGACGAATAAAATTTGTCCGGTATGCTCTTGCTGTTCGCGTTCCCTCACTTTATACATTAACCCCAAATTGTTTATGTGAATTGGCAGCATGGAGTCACGTAAAAGAAAAATTGCAACATTATTAATACTAGATGAATTTGACGGCACTCTTCATACCAATGTAAAATATACAAAATTATAATTAATATTTATTTAAGTACAACCTTGCAGATATAATACCTTCTTTGAGTTTTAACAGTTCATATTCTGGTGCCTGTATTTTTAAAACCTTATCGTTTACAAAAAAAAAATACAGTACCCATTTTTATGTTGTATATTCTTTAATACTGACCGTTAAATGAAAAAAATTTAAAAAGTAATCAACGGTAAACACCAACGAGTGTATTTGACATGTGATGACAAGGATAGATATACTAACCGGGCAGGTTACACAGCTACAGAGCTGCGTATGTTGTATTCAGTATGGCGGCTCATACCGCAACATACCGTGACGTCATGGTATCATGAATAAAATAGGGTTAGTGGCATACACAAGCTTACACGAAGCATACCGCTGCGAATAAAAATCGCCTTATATTATTTCTGCTTGACATCTAAGTTGAAGTTTTAATAACAAAATGTTGTTTTAAGCATAAACAATCACGGTGAAAATGCTTAATCCCTATTTCTGGACCATAAATAATAATAAATAAATGGGCAGCAACAAACTAAACGTTGTAAAAAGAGAGAAAATTGACAAAAACAGGTAATGACACTTGTAGGTTATATTAATAAATTTTGTTTAAATACATTCATCTACTTTAAACATTTGTTTATTATATATGGTTTACAGGTATTTGTAATTTATTTATATTGTAATAAAGGATTTTCAAGGTTCAATAAAGATAAACACAAACACATCATATTTGTTGCAAGTATTGTGTATAACTCTTTATTTATAATAATATAGTACACACATTGCATGTTTATACATATTTATTAAACAGTCTAGTCAATTTTATATGCTGTACTTCAGGTTACTTGTAAAATCCTTCCGCATGTATGACTGCTATCTGTAACATAATTAACACTATTAGCATTCATTGCTAAACTATCTTCCACATATACATCTGTAATTGTCATAAACATTCCACACTTGTCATCCGAACACTGTTCTCCAGGTTCTTGGAATTAACAATAAACACTTTAATTGTTGTCTCCAAATACATATTATCCTGTTGCATATCTTTCCTTGTTTGTTTAACAAATGACAAACAAAAACGTGGTTTGCATCTAACCTAAAACCATAAGACAGTGTTATTCACTTATTATACTATATTAAATATACTCACATTTACCCAAAGTACCTACCACAATACATAGTTTATTGTTATATACCATTAAACATCCTCGTAATTAGTTAATAAGTAAATATGAAGTAGTTTTGCTGTAAAATTACAAAACATGGTAAAATTTTCTGAACTGTAATTGTCTGGTTTTGACGTTTATTTGAATTGCCGCCTAGTATCGCTAGTTGTCACTAATATGCGTGCCGCTTTGAAATTATTACAAATAAATAGTATACATTACAACAAATATTTCCAGGTATAACATATAGTAGCACCCCCCGTAGAAGGGTGTGAAAAAATATTATAAATAATTTATATGTATATTATAACATATATAATCGTACAAAAGTATCACTCTGGAGACCTATTCTGTGGCACATATCACTAGTGATAAGTGATAAGTTTTAGGTGAAAGACGTTCTGCCATCTGTGAGAATTGATGTGAAACCTCGGTATGACGTCATGTTAAGAGGTAGACTTATCACCACCAAAGCAGGTAGTGTTAGATACTTATCACTAGTGATACAGAGTGGGCGTGTGATACAGTGTATTTTTCTTGGTTTCATTTTGTGGAGTTTTTGAAATTTTAGTTTAGTTTACTTGTGTTTAGGTGAACGTACTATTATTTGCTTATAGGTAAGTGAAAAATAAATCAAATTTTCAAAAGTATAATACTTTTTATTTTTATATTCAAGGAAGTATGGTATTTTTGCACGGGCAAATAGCAGTGATTGGAAGAGTTGGATAATGAAGAAAGAAGAGAAGAAGACCGGTTGTTTAGAAGGCATATGAGAGATATGCAAGATCCGTTCAGTATCTCAGAGCGAGAATTTAAATCTAATTTTCGACTGAATAAGGAAGCGTGCCTGTATTTGATAAATACTTTGGTTTCGCACATGGATGCTGTCCAAGACGCGCCTTCTAGAATACCGAACAACATGCGAGTGAGTAATCATATCAATAATAATATTTTAAAATAGTATTGTTATATTGTCATACTTTGTTTGTTTCAGATTCTAATTGGATTGAACTTCCTTGCGCTTGGGAGCTACCAACGAAGCGTTGGCAACAATTTGTTGGCATGTGTCAGTCAGCCGATGGTGAACCGCAGTATGAAGGAATTTACCAATGTGTTAATAAATATATGCGGCAGTGGATACAATTTCCGAGAAATAATATCCAAAGACAGGATTTGAAGCATGGGTATTTATTTGTATGCGTATATTTTACGTTCCATTTAATATTATATCTTATTTTTTCAGTTTTAATGTGATCCAGGATTGTATTAGCGTGTACCATTTTGCACAATATCGCTTAACACTACAATGTCGAGGAACCAGAACCAGGATACGATGAAATTGATTTAGAAGTTCCACCAGTTGCTGACAACGCCCAGGATGATGTTTTGTATTGACATATATAATATATGTATTTTTGTGTTTTGTATTTGTGTAATTGTTGTATTTTTTATTTTTGTATGTTATGTATTGTATTTTTATAATTTTTGTATTCTATATTTTGTATAATGTATTTTTGTATTCTGTATTTTGTGTAATGTATTTTTGTATTTTTATAATGTATTTTTGTAATTTTTGTATTATGTATTTTTGTATTCTGTATTTTGTATAATGTATTTTTATAATTTTTGCATTATATATTTTCGTAATTTTTGTATTCAGTACTTTGTATAATGTATTTTTGCAAATATAGAAAATATTTACAAAAACGTAGAAAATATTAACAATATATACATTAAATAAGTAATTAGTAAAATTTGTGGAGATACAGAGATCCCAAAATAACCGCTTGTTATTATGTGATTCATATTTTGAATATTTGAAAGTATTGCCAACGTAAACATGTACTGGAAAAAACCTAACCATTCAAAAGAAACTAAAGTATCACTCGCAAACTATCACGAGCTGACGTCATCAACTTATCACTAGTGACAAGTGATACGTGCCACAGAATAGGTCTCCTTGGTACATTTTATACCTATTTTAGCATTGTACTTAAATTATATAAGACAAGGATTTAAAGTAATTTACTTTATTTATAATATTATTTTATTGATTTTGAATTATCTACATTAAAGTTTAATATTTTATTAATTACAAATTTTAAATGTTTAAATTTGACGTTTCTTTGCTCTTCAGCGTCATCTATTAACAGCAATAAGAACTATTTAATACCAATATAAAATTAAAAGTAACTAAACCATCAAATTAATGTAGAGGTGAACAAACATTCCCTGTATTCAAGACTTTGATCAAAAATTGTTAGCAAAATGCATAAGATCGTATACAAGCAAGATTACAGGCGCGTAAGGAACTTCTACTTGAAGACTACATATGCGGTGTTGAAAAATGCAGAAGTTAATGTTTGAAGATGTTCATATAATATTATATTGTATTTTGAAGATTCGACAAGTGCATAATTCAATGCCTAAGCAGGGCAGTGTAAAATTATTTGAATGTTTCATGCACTCCCCTTTATTTTTAAAATATTTATTAATAAAATTCACACTGTAGCCAGCTATTTGAGATTTTGTTACCTGAAACCAAACAAATAATGTCAAAAATATTAGATCTACCTTTCCTGGCGATGTAATGGCAGAATTTATTATATGTGACAAATTTTACAGAACATGACGGGCGGCTATTTTGAGTATTTTTAATTTTGTTTGTTATATTTAGTAAGGGTTTTAGTATTGTGTTGATTGCTATAAGGTATTTTAAACATATTTTTTTTCGTTAATTACCTATAGCTGTAACCACATAAATACAAAAATAAATTGTCGCCATTTTGAAATGGTTGAAGTAAAATTATGATATTTTGATATCATTGTAGAGCTAATTTTATGTACATTCCGAAAAAAATATATAATAATACCGATTCCCTGCGCTAGAATCAAAGTTGTACACACTTCCGCTAAAGACGGAAGTGATACAAAATTCTTATTAATATCATTTTATGAGCCCCTTTTCTGTATCTCTCATAATAAACAATATATTCAGGGTGCCGGCCTTTCGCCAAACACCCTGTATAGAAATTTTATTTTAGAGTTAGTATACAAAAAAAAATGTAAATGGGATAGGAAAAATTATGTATTTAATATTTATAAAAAAAATATATTATTTACTAGTATACAGGGTATCCATTTTAAGTGGTACACTATTGCTATCTCGAGAACTATAAGAGCTACGAGGTCGGTTAAATTAGCAAACAATTTCTATTTTACAACACTATTAACATGAGACAAACAAAAATTTTCTAAAACCAGTGGTTCTCAAAACCAACCTATTTTTTATTTGCTTATTCAATAGGGAATTTTATTCTGAATTCAATGAAATAATATTATCATACCCTAACATAACGATTTTTTTGAGAAAAATGCATCTGAACTTTTGTATTACTTTATCTCAAAAAATCGGTATGTTACTATATGATCATATTATTTCATTGAATTCGGAATAAAATTCTTTATTGAATAAGCAAATAAAAAAAATAAGTTTGCATTTAAAATAAAAAAGTTGGAATCGTTATTTTGAGAACTACTGGTTTAAAAAAATTTTGTTTGTTTCCCGTTAATAGTGTTGTAAAACAGAAATTGTTTGCTAATTTAACCGATCTTGTAGCTCTTATAGTTCTCGAGATAGCAATGGTGGCCCATTTAAAATTAACACCCTGTATATATATTTTTTTGGAAAAAAAGAACTTCTAACAACTTTTTGCAAAAAAAACAAAAAGCCGATCGACATTTTATGTTTTAGATTCTTATGCACAACAGAAGTTTTATCTTTCCTTACGTGACATATTTTTGATAGAACCAAAATGCTTCAACTAACAAAATTTATTTATCACTAAATATTCTTCAAACATTGGAACACGTACACTGTGTATGTGTACTAAAACTACTTTGGAAGACAGTCAGTCTGGTTGTGTTCCAACGCGTATTTAGTGCGTTTATGCGATCTTCGAACGAAGTCTAGCACTAAAATTATATTGGAAAACAGCCCGGCTGTTTTTTTATTTATTGATTTTCAAACATATAATTTATAAAATTAACAAAATTTACTATACAACTGCACTATTAAATAGAGAAAAAACGGGTAGGCTCCTAGCAACCTAAAAATTGTATACCTACATTTACAATTAATGAATTATATATTTGCCTAATCTTCAAATTGATAACTATTTCATATGAACTTCTTCAAATCTTGAGTTACGCTTTTCTCAACCCCGCATACGATGCCTTTGATATAAAGCATTCTAGGCGCTTGTACTTTTACTCATACACGAACCTATGCATTTTGCTAACAATTTTTCATCAAACTCATTAGCATATTCAATGTTTGTTCACCGTTACATTAATTTGATGGTTTAGTTACTTTTTATTTTTATATTGGTATTAAACAGTTCTTATTCGTGTTAATAGATGTCGCTGGAGAGTACAGAAATGTCAAAATTAAATGTTTTAAATTTATATTTAATAATATATTAAACTTTAGTGTAGGTATTTTAAAATCAATTAAATAATATTATAAATAAATATATAAAAAATATCTGTTACCAACGTGTTTTTAAACCTAAGGTATAAAAATCTAGGTTAGGAAAATCAGTTTTTGATTAATATCAAAAATTATAATATGCAATGTATATTTATCCTAATGCATGTTAAACAAAATATATTTTTTACTAAATTATAATCTTTATTACTGTATAATTATATTTATAAATAAAATTCAACAGACAAAATTAATAAATATATATTATATTGTTTCTTGATTTATAGGTAATAAAAACATTTCCTTGCATTGTAGTATTGCTGAAAGGAACAAACTGTGAACATGTTTATTAGCTCTAAATCACTAACTCTTTGAGGAAGATTTGAATCGCATCACTAGGTCCATTTTATAAATCCAATACCATTTAATATTGTTAAATTAGTAAGCTAAATCAGAAAAAGTAACCCCAATCAACGTAACATCTACCAACATGAAGCATATCATAAATTTACTTTGGCAAGACTAAACGTTTCGTAACACCAATGAGTAAATAATCTATGTCTTTTCCTTTTCGTTGTCTTTTGTACAATTCGAAGAGATACATTCATTATGTTTGGCTGACTTCCCCAGATAGCGCAATTATATATGAACAATGAATATTCCTTAGGAATATTTGGATATTCTAGGAACAATCTGTTTGTGTTCTGTAATATTCACAGAAATTCCAGCAGATGTCTGTAATTGTTTAATCTCCTACTTTTAAGAAATATTTGTATGTTCAGATACTTAGAATAAAAAGTATCTAGCTTTAACAAATTTATGTAAGTATCTTTTAAAAGTATCTTTATTTCTTGTTATAATAAATATTGATATTTTTCCTCCATGACATCTATTTAAAATTCCCGCTCTCTTTGGCCAGAAAAAAGGCAACAAAAGTCGAATTTACTTCTTTGTTTGTACATACGGAGTGCAACAACTTATATTATTTATAACTATTAAACTACAACAATATGAAATATAAAAATACAAATGAAAAAAAATCATTGTTATGTATAAAACAATCAGTTTACTATAGCAACGAAGCAAAAGAAATCATTGTTTCATAGTGAACAATTAGTTTATTATTGTTTGTCACATCATATGATATAATATAATTCAGTTCATTATTATATATGTACATTTACAAAGTATTAAAACAGTATTCATTCACTTTCACACATGTTTAGAAATTGTAAAACAAGTAGAAATACATACTTTGTAACTTTTAAAACTTGTAATATATGTTTAAAATATTGGAATATGATTGAACTATGTATTTAGATAATAATAAATAAAAATATAGCAATGTTTTCACTCTGTGTTTATAAGAGAACATATATTTAAATTACATGTGACAGCTGCTAACTGTAAAGGTTATGGCCAACCTTGGTTCTCAAAAAGGTCCTAACAATATAAAATTGTTATTTTAAAAGATGTTTATTAATTTGTTTAAAAATACTGGTACCTAACTGTAAGATAAGAGAAAGGAATAAGAGAAATTATTTTTCATTATCATATAATGCATGTTTATAAATAAAAGTATGATGTGAATATATGAACAGTATTATTTTTGTGGAGTTATAACACAGTATAACAATTCTTAACCAGTAGCGACACTCTCTGTCGGTACCTTTGATCTTCGTGTCGCATCGAACGATAACCTTGAAGTCGACCGGCCATTTTGGCAGTTGCGCAAATGGCGGTAATTTAAAAATATATTTAGTTATAAGTGGATGAAGTAGGTATTATTTTGTGAATAATAAATACAAATATATTAGGAGTAATAAAAATTACATTTTTCTAAATCAAGATATTTTTATTTATAACAAAATCACACGTTTTGTAATATATATTTTTTTCTTTTTCCTTTTTCCGATTTAAATTTTCTATTAATAAATATCAAAGCATAAAATAATCGCATGCGACAAAACAATTTAATTAAATATTTATGCGGAAAGTAAGGACATGGATGTAATAACTGAAGTTTGTGCAATTTTTCATGGCACACATGAGTTTTCATCTTTTTTTGTCACTCATTTCGTGAATGACACAATAAACAAAAGAAATAAACAAAAAAGAATTGTAAAGTAACGAATTTTAAACCAAAACACTTTTGACAATAACGTAATGAATGCAAAATGTTTTATCAGCTGTGAAGAGCGGCCATCTTCCCAGTAGCGCAGCTAGACAAGCCTACTGGAAATTTGGGATCACAAAATATTCGAAGTGTCGCTACTGTGTAGGTATTCTTATACTGTGGTTATAATATATATATATATATATATATATATATATATATATATATATATATATATATATATTTTGTGGAGTTATAATATATATATATATATATATATATATATATATATATATATATATATATATATATATATATATATACCGGGTGTCCCAGCTCGACCGACACATGGGAGTTTTACATAGGAAATCAGTTAATTATTAATAGTATCTCCCCAGTGCAAGATATTAAATTGAAATTTTGTATGCTTATTGGGGAATATTATTTCTATGGATTACAGTTATTTGAAATATGTAATTTCGTGTGCAAGACGAGATTTATTAAATTATAAAATCTAACATTTTCGTTCAAAATCAGTCAGCCATGGAAATAAAAGAAAATATCTATGTGACAGTTCTGACAGTTAATGACATGCCATTGTAGATATTTATATTTTTGTAATATTGGTATATTATTGAACAAAAAGAAACTAAATTCAACTTAAATAATATTAAAAAACAGGGAATAAGAATTAATAAATAGACAATATTTGGGTTTTAGTTCTGTAAATTTTTTTATTAATTACAACGTTTCGACAGCTCAGGGCTGCCTTCGTCAGGTAAATGACAAATAAATAAGTAGTCAAGACAACACGTAACATAGGTAACAAATGAAAACATACAAATGACATTGACAAAATTAAAAACGGATGACAGGTAACCACGACTTATTTAGTTCAAAGCCTGTATTTAAATTAAAATTATTAGGAGATTTCTTGATTTCAATTGCTTCTCTAATAAGTCTTCTTATCCAATGATTTTCTCTAGCAAGAATCTTCGTGTTTTCGAAATCAATTCCATGTAATTCCTGAATTGCATGTTCTGCAACGGCAGACTTCTCAGGTTGGTTTAATCTAATATGCCGTTTGTGTTCCTTTAATCTCGTTGCTACAGTTCTACCAGTTTGACCAATATATATTTTACCACACTGACAAGGAATCTTATAAATGCCAGAACAGTGTAGAGGAACTGTATCTTTGACATTGCCAAGAAGATCACGGATTTTTAAACTTGATTTATATGAAGTTTTTATGTCATATTTATTAAGAATCCTTCCAATTTTGTCGGTGACATTGGCAATAAATGGCAAAGTAGCAAATAATTTCTTATCAGGAACCACTTGTGGAATTGGTAGAGGTTTATTCTTCGTTTTTAGCGCTCTTCTTATTTGTGTTTTACTGTAACCATTTTTCAAGAAAACTTCATCCAAAAAATTAATTTCTTCTTGCAGTTTACTGGGATGACATAGATTAGAAGCTCTCTGATAAAGCGTTTTAATAGTACAAGCTTTTTGGGCAGGGTGGTGGTTAGAGGTCTCATGAAGATATTGGTTAGTATGGGTTGGCTTCCTATATACTGAAGTAATAAGCTTTCCATCATCTTGTTTTTCCAAAAATACATCAAGAAAAGGAAGACTATTATTTTCTTCTACTTCAATGGTAAATTTGATGTTCTTATGTTGCAAATTTAAGTGATTAAGAAAATTGTTTAATTCGTCTCTTCCATGAGGCCAAATAGCAAAAACATCATCAACATAACGAAGCCAGACGGTAGGTTTCTTACTTGCTGTACTAAGAGCTCTTTCTTCAAAATTCTCCATATAGAAATTCGCAATGGATGGTGATAAAGGAGAGCCCATGGCAACACCATCTACTTGTTTGTAGTAATTACCATTGAAGAGGAAAAAACAGGATGTCAAACAATGTTTAAAAAGCTTGATAATGTCCGTAGAAAAATGATCTTCTAATAATTTTAAGGTATCAAGAATAGGAACCTTCGTGAATAATGATGAAACATCAAAACTGACAAGTAGATCATTTCTTGTCAAACTCAAATCACCAATCAAATCCACAAAATGTCTCGAATCTTTGACGTAAGATGAAGAATGACCAATTAAAGGTTTCAATAATCCATCTAAATATTTAGCTAATTCATAAGTTGCCAATGTCACCGACAAAATTGGAAGGATTCTTAATAAATATGACATAAAAACTTCATATAAATCAAGTTTAAAAATCCGTGATCTTCTTGGCAATGTCAAAGATACAGTTCCTCTACACTGTTCTGGCATTTATAAGATTCCTTGTCAGTGTGGTAAAATATATATTGGTCAAACTGGTAGAACTGTAGCAACGAGATTAAAGGAACACAAACGGCATATTAGATTAAACCAACCTGAGAAGTCTGCCGTTGCAGAACATGCAATTCAGGAATTACATGGAATTGATTTCGAAAACACGAAGATTCTTGCTAGAGAAAATCATTGGATAAGAAGACTTATTAGAGAAGCAATTGAAATCAAGAAATCTCCTAATAATTTTAATTTAAATACAGGCTTTGAACTAAATAAGTCGTGGTTACCTGTCATCCGTTTTTAATTTTGTCAATGTCATTTGTATGTTTTCATTTGTTACCTATGTTACGTGTTGTCTTGACTACTTATTTATTTGTTATTTACCTGACGAAGGCAGCCCTGAGCTGTCGAAACGTTGTAATTAATAAAAAAATTTACAGAACTAAAACCCAAATATTGTCTATTTATTAATAATTATGAGTTCTGAAAGCTTCTTTCAATAGGGAATAAGAATTTAAATCAGTGATACTTCACTAAACTGTCAGATAAATATTTTCTTTTATTTCCATGGCTGTCTGATTTTGAACGAAAATATTAGATTTTAAATTTAATAAATCTCGCCCTGCAGACGAAATTGTGTATTTCAAATAAGTGTGATCCATAGAATTAATATTCTCCGATAAGTATACAAAATTTCAAGTTAATATCTTGCACTGGGGAGATACTATTCATAATTAACTGATTTCCCATGTAAAATTCCCATGTGTCGGTCGAGCTGTGACACCCGGTATATATATACAGGGTGAATACTGAAAACCTTGACATAGGGAAATAACATGGGAAAACAGTTGTTTGCTGTATGAGCAAAATAAAGATCCAATTTGTGAGCAAATTAAATATTTTTGTCTGAATGGGTGGCCTAAAAATAAAAATAATTTATCTAAGGAAATACAAAATTTGTTTCAGTACAGAAATGATTTTAGTTTAGCTGGACAATATTTAGTTAAAGGGTCAAGAATTTATATTCCACCACCTTTACAGTTAGAATGTTTAAATTTTATTCATAGCGGACATTTTGGAATAACGAAATGTCGTGAACGGGCGAAAATGTCTGTGTGGTGGTACGGATTATCTAGTCAGTTAGAGAAACTAATCATGAATTGTCCAAATTGTGTACAAAATAGAGTAAATTCTAAAGAAAGCCATATTACACCTGATATTCCTTCTCGACCTTGGCAAAAATTAGGAATGGATTTATTTAAACTCGAAATATGGTACTTAATTATTACTGATTATTTTTCTCGGTATTTTGAGATATATCCATTAAAATCACTAACAGAATCTAAGATAATTGAAAAATGTAAAGATTCATTTTCAAGATTTGGTATACCGCAAACAGTTATAACAGATAACGGTGGCCAGTTTAAAACTGGTTTTACTCAATTTTCACGAGAATTCGATTTTACCCATATAACAAGTTCTCCATATTACAGCCAGTCTAATGGGGCAGCAGAAGCAGCCGTAAAAGTTGCTAAAAACTTAATTACTAAAAATTCTAATGATCTCGCCGCCGGTTTGCTTGCATATAGATCAACACCACTTGAAAATGGATTTAGTCCGGCTGAGCTTTTATTTAATCGTAAAATTAGAACTCTATTACCCATTTTACCAGAAAAATTAGAAGAAGTTGTAGATACTTCCAGTGTTGTTCGTAAAGAAACTTTAATTAAAAACAATCAGGCTAGGAAATATAATAAGCGTCACGGAGTAGTGAAAAAATTATCCGATTTAAAAATAGGAGATCCTGTTTGGATAAGTGATCGAAGACAATACGGTTTTGTAAGTCAGATAGGCCCTGAACCGCGATCTTATATTATTAAAACGGAGGATGGATTATTCAGGAGAAATAGATGGTTTTTGATTCCATCTCCATATTATAAAGCCAACAAATCTATTTCAATATCACATGATTACCAACTAGATCAACCTTCTATGCAAGTATTACCATCGGAGCATCTAGACATTCCAGACGCAGATAGTATTATTGAAAATTCGCAAAATACTAATAATTTAAATACAAATAATACACAATTTGTTATAATATTATCATACCCTAACATAACGATTTTTTTGAGAAAAATGCATCTGAAGTTTTATATTAATTTGATTAAAATATGACAATAATAATACAAGTCATTGTTTTACCTGCAATTAGAGTGCCTTGAATTAAATATGTGAATAAAAGTATAATGAATGAAATAAAGCAGTTTATAATTTTTATTTTCATATTTCATTATTTTTTTAATTTTATTTTAATTTCATTTGACAGTTATGATCACTTAAGAAAACCAAGTATTCAAAAAATTGCGAATACTCTCTCTCCTGATATATTTACAGCAAAACTACAAAAGTACAAAGTTGTTAATATTTCAACTCTAAATCAGATAAAATCATAACCGATGGAACCGCACGTCTATTGTATGAAATATATTAAATATAATATGTACCTTTTTCGGCAAAAATTAGACATTTACGGAAATTAAAAAAAAATTCTATCTGAGAGTTTATTATTGTTATTATGTCATTCTAATTTATATTATATTTGATATTAATTATTAATTTTGTAAAATTCTAAAATTACTTTAAAAATGTATGTTTTCTATATAAATGTTTTCTGGCTTGCATAAATGACAAATATATTTTACATCGACCGGTTTTTGTTTTTCAAATAATTGTTAGAAATATGTCATGTTTGGTATCAAATAAAAGGTCTTGTTGTGGGCTAGCATACAGAAATGACAAAAATGTTCCATGTTAATCGACTTTTGTTTTATGCAAAAAGTTGTCAGAAGTATGTCGTGTTTGGTATCAAATGAAAGGTCTCGGAGAGGGCTAGCGTGCAGAATTGACAAAAATGTGCTATGTCGATCGGTATTTGTTTTATGCAAAAAGTTGTCAGAAGTATGTCGTGTTTGGTATCAAATGAAAGGTCTCGGAGAGGGCTAGCGTGCAGAATTGACAAAAATGTGCTATGTCGATCGGTATTTGTTTTATGCAAAAAGTTGTCAGAAGTATGTCGTGTTTGGTATCAAATAAAAGGTCTCGGAGAGGGCTAGCGTGCAGAATTGGCAAAAATGTCCTATGTCGATCGGTATTTGTTTTTTGCAAAAGGTTGACACAAGTATATAGTGTTTGGTATCAAATAAAAAGTCTCGGTGTGGGCTAGCGTGTAGATATGATAAAAATGTTTCATGTCGATCGACTTTTGTTTTATGCAGAAAGTTGTCAGAAGTATGTCGTGTATGGTATCAAATGAAAGGTCTCGGTGAGAGTTGGGGTACATAAATGACAAAAATGTTTCATGTCGACCGGTTTTTGTTTTTTGCAAAAAATTATTAGAAGTATAACGTGTTTGCAATCTAATGAAAGGTCTCGATGAGGCCTGACGTGGAAATATTAAATAATTGTTTTATGTCGATCGGCATTTGTTTTTTGCATTTACAGCGGAGCTCTAGGGAATGCTCGGCGTAGCCGAGAATTCGCTAGTATATATACTATTTTTCTAATTAAGTAGAGAAGAATGGTTTATATCGGTTTGGTCATTATCAATATTTTTCTTTGAAATAACAGCTTCTTTAATCTCTAGATTAAAATGTAGACGGGAATGGATTACATCAGTTTGGTCATTGTCTATATTTTTCTTTGAAATAACAGCTTCTTTAATCTCTAGATTTTCAAGCCAAATTATTGTTAATCCTTTTTCTGCTACATGTAAGATTACCAATCACCCTTTCCATAAATGATTATTACCTGCTAATATAATCGTAGGCAAATTCTGTGCTGTTTTCTGGTTATTGCAGTTATATGTTCTTTAAATCTTAATTTCGAATTTCCTAAATATTATATAATAATTTCCTAATATAGTTTCCCCATATAAACTAGAAACTAAGTACGCCACTGGTAAAAAACGCAATGGGGGGTACCTTCTCCCATTGGTTGCTCAAAATATGAACGAAAATAAGACTTTCGCGCAGGTTCATTTCTATTTTGAACGAGCTATAGGCGTTTTCGTTTATTCTCTCTGAGAGGTTAGTCAGAGTTCTCTGGTGACGTCATCAGATGGTTCAGATTGTCCAGAGTGTTTGTGTAGTATAAGAACGGTTAAGAGCGTGTCAAAAGTGGGAATCATGTCTTTTTCAAATAAAACCAACCACAACTTACCTTTCATTGCAAATAAATTATTTTTGAAGATGATGAAATGGAAGAAATGATTTTAAAACAAATTGTAAATGATTCTATTAAAATAAATAGAGTTAAACGTATTAAAATAAATGATTACATGGAAAAAAATGTTTCAAATTATAATGTGGACGGTAATGTTATAAATATAAAATTTCGGTTTACAATGTAATTATAGTTACAATTAAAATATTTCAGATTTTAAATCCCATTTCAAACGAAATATTAGATTTTCCAATGTGTGATTACTTATATGTATCAGCTTTAAGAAAATGAAGCTATAATAATATAAATACTTATTTTAAAATATAGTCGTAATAAAACTTGCCGATAGATTTTGGTTTATTAATCATGACCCAAATACAAAATTGGGTCGTACGAATTGGAATCGAAAACTTAACATTAAAAAACTAATTATAAAATTTTATAATATTTTTTTTTTAAATATTTATGAATTATTTGTTCCCAATAATATAACGTATATTTTTATGTGATTATTTTCGTTTGTATTTTTTTAATAATAACTAGTAGAGCTGGTGATGCTCTTATCAACGCTATGAATGTTTAGGGTTAAGATGAATTTCGCACATTCCCGCGCATTTCATGCACTAACCCTACAGATTTGTCAGAGCGCTTGAAGACTCTCGGAGCGTTCCTCTCGGAGACATACGAGACAAAATACGAACGCAGATAGCTACGCTCCGAGACAATAAACGAACGCTTACGATCGTTCGGAGTTCTCCGAGACAATAAACGAAAACGCCTTCTAATGCAGTCTACATATTGTCTGCAAAATATGTTAGATCCCATATACCTATTAGTAATATACCGGTGATCCCATATCTCCCCAATGTACTGGCAATACGTCCAACAAAGCGTAATAGAGATATATCTTGCATCGCACACAGCTGTTACAGTGCACTTGGTGCGCAGGCTCAACACGCAAGGAGATAGTGTTTCAAAGTCACATTTAATATTTAAAATAAAATAAATAAATATAGAAATTTGAAGAAAGTAATAAATTATTGTACATAATACTGTAATAATAATTTAATATTGTTTATTGATAATAAAATTACTACAGCGCGAAATTTAAATATTTTAGCAATGTACTAATAGGTATATGTTAGATCCCATGCTCTCGGGCAAAAATACGTGTCATTTAGATCATGAAGCATTTCACATGAAACAGTTAAATACTTCAAATAACGTTGCCCTAAAATATAAAACGCATAATGATCTTTTAGAATTACCTATATTTTATTTGTTATACTTACTTGAAAAAGGTAGGTTTATAATTGTTTAAAAAACAACAAAACCCCCGAAAACAAAAACAGTCAAAACAACACGCCGTACAAACAAAGAAGCAAATATCACAAGTAACCATAGGGACATCTAGCGACAGAATTAGGAAGTTACCTCATATATTTCTATCCTTTGTTGTCTCTTTCTAGCCAGCCGAGATCATAACAAACCTTGGAGGAAAGAATAGAAGGAGGGAGCATCTGTTCGCAAAAGAGAAGCCATCTCTGATACCATTACCACCACTCCAACCCGCACCATGTCAAAAACATGTGCGTTGAGCGTGTTTGCAATGGGCTATATGACCACTATCGAATTGAAAGAAAAAAAGTATAAAAATTAAAAATTAACCATTGTGACTACCAATAATAATGATAAAAACTAAATATTTTCTTATAATTTCACTGAAATTCGCAATTAATATGTAACAGCGCTCTATCTCTGACGTCACCTAGAAGAATGAGAGAGCAGTTTACAATGCTAAAAGTAGGAATTAAATAAACTTATTTATTTTACTTAAATGATATCGAATAAATGTTGCTAATGATAAATTAGTCATAATTATTAATGAAACAATATATCAGATATCAATTTAGGAAATTTATAGAATAAAGTTAAAATATTTTGATACTACACAACGAATGTTATAATGTAAATATGGTTGGCATTGAAGTCCCTGACGAGTCTCAGTGTGTTTATTGTTTGGTTACCATGGTTACGGGTTAGAATCAGGTAGCAAAAGGTTCGCGCGGGTCGCACTATATCTTTCTCTTTCTATTAGCATCTCTCTTTGTCTAATTCTCCTAGGTGACGTCAACATATCCCCTCTCCTAAACTTTATTATTGTTTTTCTC
The DNA here is from genome assembly GCA_035578165.1 of Stenolophus ochropezus. Lineage (NCBI taxonomy): Eukaryota > Metazoa > Arthropoda > Insecta > Coleoptera > Carabidae > Stenolophus > Stenolophus ochropezus. The sequence continues at coordinate 1,009,566 of JAQOWZ010000032.1, forward strand.
CGGAATTATCAACAATTAGGCGATTTAAAAAAATACGGATATTTTTATTTTTGGTATAGAATCATAAAATGAAAGAAAAAAAAAATGGTCATATACCCCATTGTCGTTGAGCTGCTTGTTGATATTCGTGTTTAGCAGTGTTTCCACGTGTTTTAACTAGTTTTATTGCATTTTCTTGTTTATTATGTAGTTTTAGTTATTTAGTTAGATAGTTCGTTTAGTTTAGTATACATTAAATAAAGACAATATTAATGTGAGTTAAAAAAGATTATTTAAAGTGTTTTTGTTTTTACAATAGTTTCTAGTTCCTCGAGTTTTTGGACTTCATATTTTATTTTATATAGTTAAAATAGGTGTAAATATCTCTTTGTAAGTATTCAATTACAATTTGTAGTGCTGTAATTAATAATTTTGTTATTTACAGATTTTTTATTATTTCTATCATTCCATCATGGTAGGGTGTTGTGTTGTGGGGTGCTTAAATCGTACAGGCAGCCGTAAACCATCATCTCAGAAAGAAATTGAAAAACAAAGAAGACTTTCATTTCATAAGTATGAAGATATTGTTTGTAATATGTTAATTTGTTATGATAATTAAAATATATTTTTAGATTTCCAGCGGACAGAAATATACGAGAAGCCTGGATTAATTCAGTAAGAAGAAAAGATTGGCTTCCGAACGAGAATTCAGTAATATGCTCGGAACATTTTACTGATGATTCCTTTGATACTTCTCCATTCTACAGAAGAATGAAAAAAAATGCTGTACCAACAAAATTTCCTATCCAGTATTATTGTACCCCTGTGAGTATTTTTATTTCATCATAAAATAATTACAAAATTTAAGACGATAAAAAATTTCTTGATGTATTTTTTTGTAGTGCAAATATCTGTAGTAGTTTTTACTATAACATATTGCATTGATTAAAAAGAAAAATTAAAGAATACAAGTAAAAAAATTATGAAAGTGGTTGCACCCAAGCGGTGAAATAAAGATGTAGGAATGTTTTTTTTTTAAATAATTTTAAAATGTCTATCCATTAAAAAATACTAACAGCCTTTGGACATATTAAAGTTTATTTTTAAAGAAACAAATTTCTTAATATAAAGTAAAAATATAAAATATATTTAAACTTACACAAAAAACTACCTAGTGTTAAATAAACAATGCACATGAAAATGTATTGAAAAACCTTATTTCTTTGAAGATGAAAATTTAAATGTTCGAAATAGGTCAGTAGTTTGAAATAAATGCTTTCAAGATCAGTGTGATATAGATTTTAAAGTTTTATCTCCAAAATGACAAAATTGAATATTCATTTTTTGCCAAATAAATTAACATATATGAAGTTTATTTTTAATATTATTTTATTACTTTGTCATGTTTTTTAGTTATATCCGATTCAAGAAGATCCTGAAATACCGAGTGTTAGTGAACAACCGTCAACGTCAATAGGACTTTCTTCTCTTCATCAGACTCCAGCTTCAATACCAGAACAGCCTTCCCAACTGAGTATTTTTGACCAACCATCAACCTCAAGAGGACTTTCTCCTATTCGTTTTCTACCACAAACTTCAGCTCCTACTCGTATTCCATCGTTGCCAAAAACTGCTAGACATTTTATGTCAAAAACAACTTGTTTTTCTCCTGATCGACGAAGAACTCGGCCATTTTCCCCTTCAAGACAAACACTGATAAAACATTTTAAATTAAAATTGTCAGCCTACAAAAGGAAAATTAAAATTCTACAACAAAACCGAAGAAGGCAAACTAAAAGAGTTGCAAATCTGAAAATTGTTTTAAAAGAATTGAAATCCAAAAAATTCATTAATGAAGATGTTGAAGATAAGCACCGTCGACTTTGCCCAAGCCTCTCATCTCATTTCACATCATTCCAGTGACGGAAATTTAAATAAAAGTTAAAAAGTACTCTTCCAGCGAAAACAAGTTGTATTTATACAGATTTAATGGTCACTGACATTGTTATACTATTTTACGTTTAATAAATCATTTAAAACTTACTCATAAAATTTGTTTTCGAATGTCGATCTTGTCCATCTTATCTCACTTCAAACCATTCTATGATTGTCTCATTTCACATCATTCCGTCATTGCCTTACTTCACAACAATCAAGGCGGAAGAGAAAAAGTGGCGGAAATTTAAATCGACGGCATTGGCTCAACTCAACAACAATAACAAAATCAAAAACAACAAATACTGACACGAGAAACACTAAAAGAGCTCAATGGATAAACTACACATAGAGATCGCAGAATGGAATGAATACAAAACCCGCCAATGACGTTGATTTAAATTTCCGCCACTTGTTCTCTTCCGCCTGGAATAGTGTGAACTGAGACAATCATAGAATGGTGTGAAATGAGCTGAGAGGCTTGGGCACAGTTCGACGGTGCTGCTCTCGTGCCCTATATTTGAACAATCAATAATAAAATGTATAAAACAAATTAACGTTGGAAAGGATAAAAGGAAATATTGTACATAATATTTTTTATTTTACTGATTTTTAAACAGTATCGTTTTTGTGTAGATGCTTCTTATTCTAGATTAATTTTTTTCTTGATTTATTTTCGTTTCGTGGTGTATACGAATTTAAAAATACACATCAAGAATTAATTTTATTAATTGTAGACCGAGATTGTTTAACAGATCCTGTTCTAAAATATGGTTGTTCAAACAATTCAAAATACCTGTTGGTAATATCCTTAGACTATTCCTAGTCTAAGGTAATATCCTCATTGTTCTATTAATTACTATATTTTTAATGTTATTTTTAAAAATATTTCCAACAGCTTTTGAGTACCTGATACATTTTTCAGCCGCTTTGCAGACATAATAATGAAATCAGACGCTTGTTGTAAATTTGTTTTTCTAATTTGCAATTTAAAATTTTCCTTAAGAATACTATTATTTTCTAAAGCCTCTAGACAAATACCACAAACAACACAATTCTTAATTTTTTTTTACAACAAAGTCGGCCATGTATGTGACAATATTGTCTGCAAAACATGTTAGATCCCATGCTCTCGGGCAAAAATACGTGTCATTTGGATCATGAAGCATTTCATTTGAAACAGTTATATACGTCAAATAACGTTGCCATAAAATATAAAACGCATAATGATCTTTTAGAATTACCTACATTTTATTTGTTATACTTACTTGAAAAAGGTAGGTTTATAATTGTTTAAAAAAACAACAAAACACCCGAAAACAAAAACAATCAAAACAACACGCCGTACAAACAAAGAAGCAAATATCACAAGTAACCATAGGGACATCTAGCGACAGAATTAGGAAGTTACCTCATATATTTCTATCCTTTGTTGTCTCTTTCTAGCCAGCCGAGATCATAACAAACAGTAGAAAAGTATAGAGCATGTTTTGTCTAGTAATGTGTGGTCTGAAAAAGTGAAAGACTGTAATAATTTGTTATTTATGGTCGGTAAAGTAGATTGCAGGTATAAAACATATCTCAATAATTCAAATATGTACCACAGATGTCACTAGTCGTAAAAATTATTGTAAAAATCCGTTTTATTAGTAAAACACGTTAAATAAAGAGTTAAATGTTCAAATAAGATAAAGAAGATGTTTAAAATATATGTAAATATTATTAAAATGAGTAATAGTTGAGGTAAACACGCCAGATGTCGCTAGTATCGTATAACTAAGTAACTTATCGACTGGTTTTGACACAGCAGAGAAATGGCGATGGTTGAGTGTTGAACTTGTGTTCTGTGTGTTTTAACAACTTTTAAAGTGTGTGTAGTGTTCAAATTCAATTTTAAAGTAAGTACAAACGTTTTAAACTCCTACTTTATTTATATTTGTAATTGTTTTCTTACATTTTGTCTCTAAACTTATTAATCTTGTAGATAATTTGATCTTAAATTTTTTTATCGTGTTTTCTGAGATTTTTACAGCAAAATAATAAGTTAACTAATTATATATTAAATGTTTAATACACAGAATTAAAATTTACATGTTATATGTGAAGGAAATTATATATATTGATAGGTTAATGTTTAAAATAATAGCTTACAATACAAGTATTATTGTTTTAAAATCCTTGACTATTTCTTGTTCCTGTATTATTTTAATTTCCGTAATGCTTTCAACATAATGAACCAATCCTTAAATCCATATTTTAACCTATATGAACAAAGCAAAAGGTTTGTGGTCAATTTTGTCTGTATTTATAGATTCGTGTCTCATTATTGTGGTTCCTAGTTGTTTTAAACTAATCCTACTTGCTAGCTGCATTTCTCAAATATTTCTAAACAATTTAAACCCGTTTTAAATGGTATTTAACTAGTTTAAGTTAATACTACAGTGTTTGAAACTATTTAAGTATAAAGTAACTGTCTTAATTGTGGAGAAATTTAAACTGTGTAAAATTGTTTTGATTTTGTTTCTGACTGTCTAATGTTTTAGACCGTCTGGCATTTTTTTAAACCAAATTGTGTTCAATTATTTTGAAACGATTTGAAACATTATTTATAATTGCTTGAAATTTGAACCAGTGTATGCCAAATTTCTTTAACGACAAATTAAAAGGAGCACTGCAGGTCTAAATATATTAATTCTATAAATACCAGCTTTAAACAATTTATATGTCATTGTCAAGTTAAATATATCATGGGACTATTTTAAATGAATAAGAATTGCTTACAGATGTATGTGTATTTTATCTTAAGACAGTAATTCAAATGTCTAGATTAACTTTATCTCAAAATACAATAAGTTATAAATTTATATTTTATGAGTTAAATAATATTTTTTAAAATTTTATTATTTGAATTAATAAAAATAAAATAATACAGGGTGTTTCTACTTTCTACAATCTTGATTACTGTAGCTATCTCGAGAACTGTTAAGAGATACGAAGTTGGTTAAATTAGCAAATATTTGGCATATTACAAGACTATTAAAATGCGCCAAATCTTTGGTCAACTTGTGGATCTATTATCGTGTTAGGTTAGTTTGAGTTGGGTTATCTTAGGTTAGGTTAGATTAGGTTTGGTTAGATTATATTAAGTTGGTTAGGTGCTTGTGTGTGTACAAACGTCAAATTTTGCGTTCTTATCACGCTAATTCTATTTTTAAATTAAAAAAATCTAATGAAAAGAACCAGAATTTGATTTTATTATATGTATTTATTCATGGCAACTGCTATTTTCAGGTAAAAGTATACAAAATTAATGGCAACATAGGGACTTTATTATTTAACTAAAAACTAACTTCAAACGTATCACTGAATTTGTACATTTCAAATATGTAAAAATATATAGGGTATTCCATTTAAAATAAGAAAGTTGGGCCCCATATATTGAGAAAAAATTATTTTTTAAAAAATGTTTGGCCCATTTAATAGTCTCTGTAATATGGCAAATATTTGCTAATTTAACTTCATATTTCTTATCACACTGAAACCAGAGCAGCTAAATCTGCTCCAGAATGTGCTCTGATTTCAGTAGACCTATAGTTAGAGCAAACACTTTAGAATGCTCTAATTCTTGACCCACTGAAACCAGAGCACAATCCAGAGCAGTTAAATCTGCTCCAGAATATGCTCTGGTTTCAGCAGACTTAGAATTAGAGCAAACACTTCTGAGTGCTCTAATTCTTGACCCACTGAAACCAGAGCACAATCCAGAGCAGTTAAATCTGCTCCAGAATATGCTCTGGTTTCAGCAGACTTAGAATTAGAGCAAACACTTCTGAGTGCTCTAATTCTTGACCCACTGAAACTAGAGCACAAGCCAGAGCAGCCAAAACTGCTCCAGAAAAAAAATCTATTTACCTGACGATGGCCTAGTAAATCGAAATACGTATTGTATCTTTCGAGATTAAAGATTTTGAAACTCACGTATTTTATTGTAATTCTTTTAAATATTTTTTTTTTAATATGTTTTAAAGAGAAGTGACAGCCGAACCAATCGAAATAAAACTCCCTTGATAGTTTTGGTAGAAATAAAAAATTAAAATAAATACGTATTGTTCATTGTCCTAGTTAAATAGATTGAGTTAATTTTTCGACTCATTAAATACTAAGTACTGTGATTATAATTGCCCTACCTATTTGAGATGTATTGCAATTTTAAAATAGTTTCAAACAGTTTGTGATTGTGTTAAGACTATCGTGCATTATTTCAAAAAGTTTGAAGCACTTTTAAATAAATGTAAGGCAGTACTAAAAGTTTTAAAATAGTAATTAAGACAATTAATTTAAAATGTACTAATAAATATTTTTCTTGTTTCAGATTCCGCATTTAGTTTTAAAAATGTTTTTATAAAAATAAATAATTTAATTCGTTATAAAAATGTGAACCATCTGGTTGTGTTAAAAAATGTGAGTGAGTTATTGTTGAGTTTCCACAATGGAGAGAGAAAATTTCAACCAGGTGCCCCAGGGAAAAATTCTGAGGGCGCCAAATTTGAAGAGGGGAAAACTAGAAGAACGGATTACAGATAGGGTGAGTTTTTTATAGTTTTTTATTTATTTGTTCGGTTGTGTCTCTTTTATTGTTAAACACATAGACTTGCTCATATCATTTATATTATTTACTGTTATTTTAATTTATTAAATATTATTAAATATACTTTTTTCTATAGCAGATGTTAAAGTGTAATTTTATCAACTCAAAATAGTGGATAAAGTAGCACTTTAACCGCAAGGATAGATAAAGTAACACTTTAACAGCAAGGATAGATAAAGTACTTTAATTTTTGTTTATTAGAAGTACATTTCCATAACAACGCACACTACTCACATTTTAAAATTGTTCTTAAATATTAAATTAATTTTTCTAATTCTTTTCTCTTCAAAACCTGCTATAGAAAAAAATAGCATTTTATACACGACGATAAAATTAAATTATCGACTCGCGAAAAATAATTCACGAGCGATATAATCGCTCGTGAATTAACACTTTCCGCTTGTCGATAAAATATTATTTTATCGTTTTGTATAAAAAATAACTATTAATTAATAAGTACTAATAAAAACATTTTTGGGAAACTTGTCGATGTACTACTTTATCTCGGATTTTGAGGAAATTTGACAAAAAGTTCTTACTAAGTATGATAAATATGGAAAAATAATAAAAAAATTGGCAAAAAGTTCTTAATAAGCATTACACATATGGGAAATATAATAAAAAATGGCGACTAAACTGATCTTGAAATCGCACACCTAACCTAACCTAATCTAATGTAACTTAACCTAACCTAATATAACTTAACCTATTCTAACTTAACCTACCCTAATTTAATCTAATTTATTATTTTAACCTAACCTAATCTAATCTAGCGTAACCTAACCTAATATTACATAACCTATTCTAACTTAACCTAACCTAATTTAATCTAATTTAACCTAATATAACCCAACCTATTCTAATCTAACATAACCTAACCTAATTTAACTTAACCTGGTCTAACTTAATCTAACCCAACCTAGCCTATCCTAATGTAATGTAATTTAATCTAATCTAACCTACACCAATGTAACCTAATCGAACCTAACCTAATACGATTAGGGTATGTTCGATTTTAGATTTAGATTATGTTAGGTTGGGTTAGATTATATTAGGTTAATTTGGTTTAGGTTTGGTTAGATTGGGTTAGGTTAGGGTAGGAATAAAAACAAAATTACTTAAGCTGAACTGACGAAAATCGTGATTTATTTTAAGAAATCAAGGATCATTGATTTAAAAAAAAGTCATGATTCTTTCCGATTTTTAAAGATATTAAAATGGTACTGCACTTTTTTAATTGTTTTATATACAATATAAATATTTTATTTCATAAACGAAATCAAAATCTGCCATAAGACCAAAACGATTCATCTGAATAAAACTAGGAAGAGTAACATTTGTAACAAGATGGAAAATACGGCCCTGTTTCCATCTTGTTTTGTAGATTGCATTTCTTCTGTGAACTGTGATTCTTTTATCGGCATAGACGTTGACATTTTTGGTAATAAAAATTAGAAATTATGGGGCCATATGCCGAAAAGATCATATTTCACAGACAAAAATGTATATTTAGATAAGTAGTTGAGAGGGTAGATTTGCCTCTCAACAAAGTTTTACATCAGCAGTCTTAGTTAGGGTTAGCTGATGATCAGACGCATCATCATGTAGTCTGTATAGTTTAATTGTTTAATTTTAAATTAGTTTAGTTAAGTTTTTTTGTAAATAAAATTAGTTAAGTAAAATGAAAGTGAACATGTGCTCCCGTGTTTCCCACCAACGTGTTATGTAAAGAATCATCGTAAATCATCATCATCGTTTTTTTTTTTTGTTATCCCCCCGTGTTACACAAAGTATTTTTACTTTTAGTTACACATTTAAATACTTATATATTTTTTCTGTTATATGACAATTGAATATAAAATATCATTTAATCATTTAAGATATTATTATATGTAGAACATATTTTAGTTTTTATTATTAGTTTTTTAACAAATAACTAATTTTTTGTGTTATAATTTCTATTTTTTTTTTGTCTTTGATAAAAATTACTAGCCAACGCTACTTTTAAGTATTTTTTTCTACATAATAAGCCAAAGTAACAATAGTTTTATCACTTTTCATAATTGGTTTTTTTTTATCCTTTATACTGATTTTCCTAAAACGTTTCTGGAAATACAAAATAATTTGTAAAATGTGCACAACTCACAAAACACACGCGTTGTGCGGGTAGCATAAAATAATTTGTCTCTTCTACAGTTCTACATGTTTAAATATATTTACTTGCGGTTTGCTACAATCTATTCTATTTGATTTTAAGTGTATATTTGCCAAAGACATTTTAACTTTAAAGCAATTTTTACTTTAAAGTTTTTTTCTAATATAAATAATAAAAAAATATACATATTGTTCCACTTAGTCGAGACACACTGTTAAAGAAAAATAACTTAACTTGCGTTTTTAATAGCACATATGATATATTTGAAAAACAAAAACAATAATAAGTGAAAATGCTTGATGGCTGTATTTTGAACTGTAAAAATCTGATGTGGTCACTACATTACCTCCCGCCACTGTAAAATTCCGTATAAGTTTTTCAGTACATTCAATTTGTAGTTTTATAATTAGTTTGTTATTGCAGTTCAGAATATTTTTAATACATTTCATACCTAAAATTTCCTTCATAAAATTTGTATGACCAATAAGACAGCTATTTTTGACTAAAACCGGAACCGAACTTACCTTGATTCACGCATACAAATAGATTCTTTACATATTTCTTACACCATTCTTACAACAAAACTACTTCATATTTACTTATTTTATATTTTAAACTTACATTAAATTTGACATCATATGTCAAACTTTGTGAACATATAAAATATCTCATCTGTTTTATAGAAATTCCTCAGCCTAAACGATATGTAAAATTATTATAATTTATATATTTTTTCTGTTTAGCTAGAAGTTATATATAAACGTAATTATGCAGATCGGTAGAAAATTAAAAAATCTTTATATTTAATAATAACATATTTTGCGAACAAATGGTATTTAGAGGTATTTTTTAGGAAAAACGGTTTAAATCTACAAGTAAAGTACAACTTCCGGTTAACTAATTGTAGTCAAAATGTAATCAGTTCATCATATTTGAATATAATTCGTAAATACCAAATATTATATTTTTTACATGTATCGTGTTGGAGTTATCGTGGACGAAAAATACAGACATCACAGTAAAAATAGTAAAATTGTATTCTAGTGACCCTAATTCGTGCTCATATGTTGAAAATTCACACGAGAAATTTGACTAAAAATAATACCTCCCTTATCTATGTATTGATAGGCGGGAGGTAAAAATAGCAAATGATTGTAGTATTTTGTACATCTAGGAACTTTAATTGTAACTAACTTATGACAACATTTAGAAATAACGCGAAATCTTCAGTTGTTTTGTTGAAAACAAGCCGATAACAAGGAATAACACAAGCATATAAAATATTTATTACTTATAAATTATTACATGATAGAAAATAATTAAGAAGTAAACACGAATGCTAAAGGTTACAATATTGTTTGTATGTCTATCTACAGTGGAATACTACCATCATTTTGTCGTAAATCTTTTGTTTCACACTAACTGACTAACTACTAGTTATTTTTCTCCAAGCTATCGTTCGGTTAATAGGATACGTTAGTTAACTAATAATGAGGTTAGGGCTCGTTATCTAAGAATAAAAATAAAACAACCTTTTATAAAAACCAACTAGTCTCCGTATCTTTGCGCTTTGTTTTAGAAATATATAAACTACCCTGAAACCAGGGTTGTTATAAAAGCCACTTTTTTAAATAAAAGCCAGACCAGTGGTTTAAATTGGTTTAAACCGGAAGAAGTTGGTTTAAACCGGCTGAAAGTGGTTTAAATCACTTAAAATTAAATAAATACATATTAGTTAATATTTTGAGACAAATACACTAAGGGCCAGTACTAAAAACAAATTAATACCCACTTAAATCTACTTGCACAGCAAATTTTCATCATCTTGTCCAAATGATAAACAAACGATGTTGATGAAAAAAAAATGAATTTACTGAACTAAATTTAAGTGGGTATTAAATTTTTATAAAAAACCGGCCTTAATATTAATATATAAATATGAAAACTCAATTGGGAATTACTTCATTCTGTAATAACATAAAGACAAAAATATCTGAATACAAAAATGTATAAATAGTTTTCAATATTCCGAATATACGTATAAGTTTGTCTCTGTAAATTTATTATACCTATTATTATAAACAATATAAATAGATGTACCTATAACTTTATAACTTACGTATGCAACATAATGCAGAACACACAAATCAAAAAGGGTATTTTTAACTAATTTTTAATAAGAATCACTGGTTAAAACTATATAAAAACCAGTCCGATTTAAACCGGTTTAAACCGCTGGTTTAAACCATAGTGGCTTTTTCTTAACAACCCTGCCTAAAACCTTCTGGAACTCACAAATTGTTTCACAAAAACCAAATTAAACCTTTTTAGATCAAATGGACGAATTATTGTATGGAAAAGAAGGCCAAAAAATGAAAACAAAAAAATTATGCCCAACAGTGAAATATGGAGGTTCTGTGTTTGTATAGGGCTGTATGAGTGCAAAAGGGGTGGGAAACTTCATTTTTATTCATGGAAAAGTGGCTCACATGAATATTATAAAAGAGAATTTGGAAAAATGTGCTGAAAATTGGGTTTAAGGGATTCTATCTTTTAACAAGATAACGCCAAATATACTACACGTAAATTGCTATAGCTCGTCCAATATAGAAATGAACCTGCGCGAAAGACGTATTTTCGTTCATATTTTGAGCAACCAATGGGAGAAGGTACCCCTCATTGCGTTTTTTACCAGTGGCGTACTTAGTTCTTAGTTCATATGGGGAAACTATATTAGGAAATTATTATATAATATTAAGGAAATTCCAAATTAAGATTTAAAGAACATATAATTACAATGAACAGAAAACAGCACAGGATTTGCCGAGGATTATATTAGCAGGTAATAATCATTTATGGAAAGGGTGATTCGTAATCTTACATGTAGCAGAAAAAGGATTAACTATAATTTGGCTTGAAAATCTAGAGATTAAAGAAGCTGTTATTTCAAAGGAAAATATTGTCAGTGACCAAACCGATGTAATCCATTCGCCTCTACTTAATTAGAATTTTTTTATGATGTTCATAAATGTGATATTTTCTTTTGTTATTCATAAACATTATGCATTTTAATAAATAAAGATTTACAAAAATTCAACTTGTTATTGAAATAATCCCACGCCAATGGTAGATTGCTTTCCCATTTATGGTTTACGCCCCTAATTTATTGGATCAGTGCAGTTTTGAACTTGGTTGACATGGGGTAGGTATAGCTACTAGCTACTATAACCCAGAACTGCAAAGGGCCACTGGTAGGCCACGCATGGGTCTACGATACGTTTAGTATGTACCTACTGTGCGGCACATTGAACACCATTAGAAAAAAGTATATTTATGTTGCCGTCTCCTTCAACTTGTTTGTTGCATTATATGCGCGAGAATGATTGATAGGTCCTTTTCTATTTTGGACGAGCTATAGAATAATTATTGTAGACAACAATTGTTTCCAGATATGAATCCCATTGAACATCTGTGTGATTTATTTAAAAAAATTTGTAAAACAAGACGTCCAAAGAATATAAAAGAACTGCTACATTTATGGTAGAAAAATTGGGTAAAATTTATTTCCAAACTTCAAGAAAATTAGTGGGAAGTATGGCAAACCGTTTAAGGGAAGTAACTCTAATGAATGGCTGTTTAAAAGGTCATTGATTGATTCTATAAGGTGTACGGAGACTAAATTTGCGTACTTAGTTGTTATAATAAATATAATTTTTTCTCGATTTCATTAAGAAAAATTTAGGAAGTCAATACATTTTAATAAGTTATAATATAAAATTTATTTTTCCTACGACCACTGTTAAAAATAGTATTTTTAACGGTTGCTTAGCAAGTTAAAAATAACAGTTTATAACACAGTAAATACTTTTAAAACGTTGCCATTGACAACGTGTTAAAAGTAAAAAACAAATTTACTTTTAACACGTCTTATGTTCAGTTGTTCATAACAAATACATCATGACCTGTCATAAATGTCATTCTAATGCTTAGTTTTTATTTACTAATAGGTACATAACTGTGGACGTAGGAAAAATAGTGTATGATATTTGTGTTAAAAGTGATTTTATTTCGTTCGTGGGGTTTGTTAAACTCGGCTTCGCCTCGTTTCAAACTTCCCCACTCACTCATAAAATGTCACTTTTAACACTTATATCATAAATAACTATTGCCTTACTGGTGAAAATCGAACTAATTTAGGAACTTTTCAGAATTGATTCAATATTCGTATCGTATTTCCTATTTCCTTTTAATGCAAGTAAAGCTACTTGCCTTGCATTTTAATGACGTGTGACGTACACACGATGAATAAGGTTACGTGACGTCACGTTGGACAGCGAACGTCATTTTTTATATCTTTTGTTTACCTTATACGATAGAACAAACAGTATGTTACATTATTAAATTATTATTAAATTAGGAAATTGATCATTTCTGTTTCATAGAAAGTATTAAATTTTAAAAAAATATTTGTTTTTAAGTTATTGGAGTTTTTAAAGCCCTTATATCCTACCCAATTCCAAATTCTTGCTACTTATAATCCATTTATCAGTGTCAGATATCATATTTTATAATTAATCTATAGCTGCTAATTAAATACAAACTGTAAACAGTATTCAGAGCTAATCTAACTTTAGATAAAATAGTTTTAAATACTGTGCGATCAATAATATTTGTAAAAAAATATATTAATGATATGAAAATCAAAAACATGACATAGGCAGCAAAATCAAGCCAGTGTTTGTCAAAACTCAGGCTATAATATTCCTAATCATTTATAAATTATTTTATTAAAATGTGTACTATTTGTGTATATTTTCAAGTAAGGAACACAATAGTTATTTAAATAGTATATTGTGTTATTAAGAGTAAAAGTGATAGTTTGTGTGGCGAGCATGGAAGTTTGCACGACGAGCGAAGCGAGTTGGACAATTACATGCGAGGCACACAAAGACACTTTTACTCTTAATAACACATGCTATTTTTTCTTCAAATGTAGAAATTTAAAAAAATAAATTTCTACTTGACGTTTAATATGTAGGTTACCTGTCAGTTATTCATAATTTTTAGTAACTTTATTCTTAGGTTATCTAGTTTTTATAGTGACATTTAGGGCGATATTACAGATTTCTATTGTATAAGTTACTTCTTATTGGCTGATTCTACATACGGCGGCGAAGAAATTATACGGCGGCTAGAATAAAAAATTATATTACGACGGCGTTGAAATTAAACTTCAACCTTGTCAATCACGTCACAGAAGATGTCACTTTTATGACGTTTGAAGAAAAACATATTTATATGTTTTTATTACAGTTAAAATACATCAATTTATGTAATTGAAATTTTTAGCGAACCCCCTGTGTTTGAGATCCGTATTATCTTAATATCTACGTCAAAAAACACTTAAAAATATATTACGGCTTAACAAATAACAGTTAAGACTTTTTGAAACTACACCTTGCTTTCAAATTAGGTAAAGAGATAAAGTTTCATATAAAAAATAAAAAAAAAAGTCGAAGCTAGTAAAAATCAAAATATTAAACAGATAAACGATTTTAAACTATTTCTAACTGTCTTACATTAATCCCAGACAGTCTGAAATCGTTTTAAATGTTACAGAACCTTTATGGAAATTATATGAAATATATTTTATTGTTTTTAATATTGACTACATAGTGTACTATTTTGAAAACACTATTGGGACAGCTGTATATATCTAGACACCTGTGAAACAACACACAATCGTGCGAAACACTTGACTGTCGTTCAGTCGATACTCAACTGTTACAACGAACGGAGCACACTAGATAAAGTAAAAGTTATATTCCAAAAGTGTTTTCTCATTTAATTCATCACTAAATAAATAATATTAGTGTTTACAAATGTTGTGTCTAATATAAATGTGTTATATGTTAATATTTTGTTAAAATATAGTGTTTTATTAATTGTTTCTTAATCGTACAAGTGTATTAATTGAAATATAGTGACATATGTAAATATTTATTTACAATTTTTATTTTTTTGGGTGTGTCTAGTTGTTAGGCTGTCTTAAATGAATGGAACTTATATTTAAACTGTCTTATACAGTTTGAAACACTTGGCAATTAACTTAAAATTTATTTTAAACCGTTTATAATTGTTTTAAATTTATTTTATGTAGTCTTAAACTGGTTTAAACATTGTACAACTGTCTTAACCTAATGTAAAACAGTTTCAAACTGTTTTAAACATGTGACGGTCTTTATTTAATTCTAAATTGCATGAAGCAGCCCAAACATTTTCAAATTCTTGTTTACTTGACTTTACTACACTTCCAAACTATTTTAACTAATTTCAAGACAGATTGAAACTGTTTTAGACATTACGAAACCAATATTTAAATACATTTACGTGATTTAATTGTTTATAAACATATTTATTGCAAAAAATGTCCTTGAAATTGTATATTTTACGCCCACTACATATGACACGAATTTGTAAATATAACAACAAATATTGTACTAAAATTCTTTTACGCTTGTAAAAATATTTGTTTTAAGATAAACTCAAACCAATTCTTATCTTCTAAAAATTTTTATTAAATGTGTATACACGAAATAAATTTTATATTATACTTACTATACAGGGTGGCCCAATGAAAATTATCAGCGCAATTTTTAGCTACTTAACATTAATTTTGCAAAAAACGCTCGAACACGTCAATTTTAGTATAAAGGGGGACACCCGAATGGATTAGTATCAATGGCATAACTTCAACCCTAAAATGGGGGTGGACTGCACCTCAAAAATTTTAAATGGAAAACGGTGTCAAACATGACACAGTTCGAAAGGCCTTTCAGTTCTCTTTTCAACAGTTTTTTTATTTTTCAAATCCGATCATTAGTTCCAGAGAAATATCGTTTAAAACAAATTTTATCAGGTGTTCAAAATTGCAATCAAGTAGGCTTAAACAACTCAAGTATCAGTTTGAGGTGTTCAAAAATTGCGTTGATAATTTTCATTGGGCCACCTGTATTAATAAATAAACTTATGTATTGACTTCCTAAATTTTTCGTAATGAAATCGAGAAAAATATTATATTTATTATATAACAAAATAAGTACGCCAATTTAGTCTCCGTACACCTGTAAATTATATAGAATCAATGATCTTTCGAACCGCCATTCATTAGAATTACTTCCCTTAAACGGTTTTTCATACTTCCCACTAATTTTCTTTAAATTTGGAAGTCAATTTTACCAAATTTTTCTACCAGAATTGTAGTAGTTCTATGTTATTTTAGATCTTGTTTGGTAAAAATGCTTCGAATATTAAACATTTATTTAACTAAATTGTAAAGACATTTAAAATTACTTGTTAGAAAGATCGCTATTATATAACAATTATTAATTTTATAAACTCACTTTTAAAAAGAAAAAAATATATCTTTTGAAAAGAATGTTTTTTCCGCATATTTGTTCTTTGAAACGATTAAATGAAAAATGATAAAAATATCGATGCGCTGATTTCAAAACCTGCAATCTTATTACGCCATTTCGATTTTATCTATCGCTTTATTATCTAACTTTTATTAATTTCCAACATCTATAACTCCATATCAAAGTTTTGTAGAGTTAAAACAAACCAAACAATAGTATTAAACCACAAATTGTGTTGACAAACGCGAATAATCCCAAAAATATTCATTTATGTGCCCAAAATTTTGATTTTGGGAAATAGTGTTCGAGAAAAATCTAAGGTGTCATTTATTTTAGCCTACTTGGTGGCAATTTTAAACACATGATAAAATTTGTTTTAAGCGATATTTCTCTGGAACTAATGATCGGATTTGAAAAATAAAAAAACTGTTGAAAAGAGAATTGAAAGGCCTTTCGAAATGTCATGTTTGACACCCTTTTCCATTTAACATGTTTGAGGTGCAGTCCACCGGTATTTCAGGGTTGAAGTTATGCTATTGGTACTAATCCATTTAGGTGTATAACTGTGTTGATGGAATGTAAGCAGTCTGGAGTGATATGAAACGGTTTGATATGAGAGTGTATGCATAGCATGGGATGTAGGTTAGGAGAATCTACTATTTCTCATTATTAGACACTTACTTTCACCATTGCCTTGTTTGATGTTGTTCACAATTTAATCTTCTACCAGTGTATCTTTCCATTCGTTTTATAAACCTACATCCTTATATTATTCTCATAATTCACAGCGTTCCATTGTATCGTATTTAGGCTTAAATTAGTTGTTCATTTCAAATTAGGTAAAGCAGTTGAGAAATGGTTCAGGTTTAAATCATTTTAAATAAATGTAAAACATGTGGATTGAAATCAATTTGCTTAGGAATTGTTTCCATGTCTTTGGGATACAGTTCAGGTAGTTGTATAAGTTTTAAAATAGACTGAAACTGTGTAGAATCTTATAGTTGTATAGTTTAAGACTAAATTAAGACAGTCGTACACTATTTAGAGTAGTTTGGGATTAAGAAGACAGTTTTACAAGTTTTAAAATAGTTTGAAATTATATGGAATTTAGTTACAATAGTTATACAAGTTTTAAAACAGTTTTACAGTGTTTAGGATCAAATTCAAAGAGTTGTACAATGTTTCAAGTAGTTTGGAACTAAATTAAGACACTTTTACAAGATTTAAAATAGTTTGAGGCTGTTTAAAACGAAATTAAGACAGTTGTATGAGTTTCAAAGTAGTTATAGACTAAATTAAGACAGTTTTTCAAGGTATAAAATAGTTTCAAGCTGTATGGAATTTACTTAAGACAGTTAATACAAGATTTAAAACAGTTGTAGACTGTTTAAGACTAAATTAAAATAGTTGTAGACTGTTTAGAATAGTTCGGGTTTAATTAAGACAGTTTTACAAGTTCGAAAATAGTTTTAAACTGTATAGAATATAGTTAAAACAGTTATAAAAGAATTAAAACTGTTTTACAGTTTATAATATTAAAACAGTGGTACAATGTTTAAAGTAGTTTGGAGTTAAATTAAGACACTTTTACAAGATTTAAAATAGTTTTACACTGTTTAAAACTAAGTTAAGACAGTTGTATAAGGTTTAAAGTAGTTAGACTTGGATTTAAGACAGTTTTACAATTATTAAAATAGCTTGAAAATGTATAGCATATTGTTAAAACAGTTATATATACAAGATTTAAAATGTGTAAAAATACTATTTAGGTCTAAATTAAGATAGTTATACGTTTTAAGTAGTTTGAAATTTTATTAAGACAGTTTTAAAAGGTTTAAAACAGTTTCAAGCTGTAAGGAATTTACTTAAGACAGTTAACACAAGATTTAAAACAGTTTTAGACAGTTTAGGGCTAATTTAAAATAGGCACAATGTTTAAAATAGTTTGAAACTATATAGCATATAATTAAAACAATAGTACAAGATTTAAAACGGTTTTAGACAGTTCATGACGAAATTAAGACAGTTTTACAACGTTTAAACTAGTTTGAAATAAAATTTAGATAATTGTACAAGTTTTAAAACAGTTTCAAGCTCTTTGGAATTAAGTTAGGAATCTTGTACTCGGTTGAGTATAAGATAATACTTTTACACAAAATTTAAAACAGTTTAGTTTACGACTAAATTAAAATAGCTGTACAATGCTTAAGTAATTTAGGGTTAAGTTAAGGCAATTTTACTGTTCAGAAAATGGTTTAGTATGAAGTTACCAGAATTTGAATGTATAGTCCTTTTTCACGTAAAAGTTATCGTACGTCATAATGTACCCTGATGCAATGTTGCCAAGTCTTTGTTGGGTACATTCAAGTGTTGATTCAATTTAAAATCTAATATTTTCGTTCAAAATCAGACAGCCATGGAAATAAAAGAAAATATTTATCTGACAGTTTAGTGAAGTATCACTGATTTTAATTCTTATTCCCTGTATTTTAATATTATTTAAGTTGAATTTAGTTTCTTTTTGTTAAATAATATATCAATATTACAAAAATATAAATATCAACAATGGCATGTCATTAACTGTCAGAACTGTCACATAGATATTTTCTTTTATTTCCATGGCTGACTGATTTTGAATGAAAATGTTAGATTTTATAATTTAATAAATCTCGTCTTGCAGACGAAATTACATATTTCAAGTAACTGTAATCCATAGAAATAATATTCCTCAATAAGCATACAAAATTTCAAGTTAATATCTTCCACTGGGGAGATCCTCTTCATAATTAACTGAATTCCCATGTTAAACTCCCATGTGTCGGTCGGGCTGGGACACCCGGTATGTATATATAATTTTTCCAATTATTATATAAAATAAATTAAATTTGTTCATCATCCCCCTCTGTATCTTCGCCATCGTCATCGCCAAAATTAATAATAAGTGGCTCAACGTCCTCTTGGTCAAAGCCAACTTCTCTATTCCACCAACGTTTCATTTCTTCTTTGATGTGACATTTGGAGAATGGCAACGTTGTACAGGATTGATTAGTAAAAGACACTAAGTTCCGTGTATTTTACTGGGTATATGCTAGGGATAGTAACATTGCTGTTTTGGCTCCAATTTTATTACTAGGTATGACGTACGATCACTCTTACGTGAAAAATACTTTATTTGAATGTATTTGAAAGGAGTTGTAAGGAATAGTTTTGGAAATAGAGCATTGTGAGACATTCCTGAGGCAGTAGCGAGCGTAGACTGTCCTATTTGCTCTGGAATGATTACACATATGAACAACGGCCTCGAGAACCCACGACCATCATTTGAATAAGACAAGTTTCTATATGCGACGTTCTACGTAGGTTTTTTTCAGAATTTATTTTGCAATTGTCTCTACAAACTTCAAATTCTTTCTAAATTAAATTCACTTCACAAACGCAAACTGCATAACTTGCTTAAAAATTTGGAAATACAATTCATAAATAACTTTCGATATGTAAAATTTTTTATAATTGATAATTAAATATGCAAACACACTTTCAATAATTATTATAATTTAAATTCCAAAGGTTTACACTTCACAGCTGGCTCAAATTACCTCCCAATGGCTTCAAACTGTTTTAAAAATCTTCATTAAAATTAGTCATTACTTACTATGTTTAACTAACGTTTTAATTTAGTTCTAAACAGTCGAAAACTGTTTTATATTTTGTATAATTGTCTTAACTAAACTTCATACAGCTTTAAACTATTTTAATTTAATTATATAACTGTTTAACTATATGCTATACCGGGTGTCCCAGCTCGACCGACACATGGGAGATTTACATAGGAAATCAGATAATTATCTCCCCAGTGCTACATATTCACTTGAAATTTTGTATGCTTATTGGGGAATGTTATTTCTATGGATTACAGTTATTTGAAATATGTAATTTCGTCTGCAAGACGAGATTTATTAAATTATAAAATCTAACATTTTCGTTCAAAATCAGTCAGCCATGGAAATAAAAGAAAATATATATGTGACAGTTCTGACAGTTAATGACATATCATTGTAGATATTCATATTTTTGTAATATTGGTATATTATTTAACAAAAAGAAACTAAATTCAACTTAAATAATATTAAAATACAGGGAATAAGAATTAAAATCAGTGATACTTTACTAAACTGTCAGATAAATATTTTCTTTTATTTCCATGGCTGTCTGATTTTGAACGAAAATATTAGATTTTAAATTTAATAAATCTCGTCCTGCAGAGGAAATTGCATATTTCAAATAAGTGTGATCCATAGAATTAATATTCTCCGATAAGTATACAAAATTTGAAGTTAATATCTTGCACTGGGAAGATACTATTCATAATGAACTGATTTCCCATGTAAAACTCTCATGTGTCGGTCGAGCTGGGACACCCGGTATAGTTTCAAACTCATTTAAACATTGAAAAACTGTCTTAATAAAGTTTCAAACTACTTTAAACGTCGTACAAATATTTTAATTTAGTCCTAAATATTCTAAAACTATTTTAAATCTTGTATTAATTATCTTAAGTAAATTCCAGACAGCTTGAAACTGTTTTAAATATTGTATAACCGTCTTATTTTAATTCCAAACAGCCTCAAACTGTTTTTAAACTAATTTAAGACCTCGTTTAAGACAGTCTAATTACTTTTTAGCCCAAAAAGTTGAAGTTGTGTTAAAAATACTTTAAAGTGAAGCATTCCTCTTTGTAGGTGTTTTTAAATGGTGACCACCCAAAAAATATAAAAGATAGTGTGTAATATAATATAAGGATCGTACTGAACTATTCTGTGATATTAAATTAAAATGATGGCCCCCAAAAATTCTACGCCCATAATCGAACGAGATATTATATGTCCATACACGGTAAATATATTTTTATTTAAGGGTAGTTCTTTAAGTGAATAACATGACTGGTTTGCTTATAAAAGCTAAAAATCTAGTATATTGTGTTATAAGAGTAAAAGTGATACTTCGTGAGGCGAGTTATACAAAGTACTTTTACTCTGAATGACACATACTATTTTTTTCCAACGTAAGTATTTTAAAAATTAAGGTCAACTTGTCGGTTGTCGATGTATTACTTTATTTCCGATTTTGATGAAATTTAGCAAAAAGTTTCTACTAAGTATGACAAATATGGGAATAATAATAAAAAATGGCGGTAACATTTGGTTGACCTTGAAATCCCATTTATGTTTTTAAACCTATTTAGTACAAATAGGGGTTGAAATTAGGAATGACGATGGGTACCCGGGTACCCGGAACCTACCCGATAATAATGTACCCGGGTATCAAAAATAGTACCCGATTACCCGAAGTGTACCCGTTACCCGTTTATTACCCGTTACCCGTTAATTACCCGTTACCCGAAATCTACCTAAAATCTGTTGTTGCCAGTTAAAGACAGTTTTCAGCTGCCGGAAACATTGTAACCACACGAAGATCAAGACAAATTAAATATACTTCCTTAATAAATTTTAATTTTATAATTTTATGCTGCTGATATACTCGTATGTTATGTAAAATAACAATGTTTTTTTTTATTTCCATACCAGAAAATAATATTTTCTTCTTCATTTAATAAATTTATATGCAAATAACAAAAATTTACATTAAAAAGATGAATGTGGAAGAATGGATATTTTAAGGGTATCAGGTAATTATCGGGTATCAGGTTATTATCGGGTATCGGGTAATTATCGGGTAACGGGTAATTATCGAGTATCCGGTTCTACCCGGGTATTCATGTCGGGTACCCGGGTACCAAAATTTTCAGGTTTCGTCATTCCTAGTTGAAATGCAGTATACGGGCACCCGATGTGCGCATGCGTCAAAATGACAGAAACCGGAGATTCTCAAACATTTATCTGACCCGATGTTTTCTGTCTTATTAAATGAAAAAGTAGTTGTTTTATTATATTTTATTTAAAATAACAAATACAAATTTAAACTAATATAACAATATTAGTTTCATAAATACAATATTAAACAATAACAGTTTACTCATATATTTTATCACAATTTGTTATTTTATTACATATTATCGGGGATGAGGAATGTCAATTAGTATCAAGTTAGGTTTGGTTAGGTTTAGGTTAGGTTCAGGTAAGATTAAGATCAGGTTAGGTTTAGGTTAGGTTAGGTTTAGGTTAGGTTAGGTTTATGTTAGATTTAGGTTAGGTTAGGTTAGGTTTAGGTTTGGTTAGGTTAGGTTAAGGTTAGGTTAGGTTTAGGTTAGGTAAGGTTTAGAATAGGTTTAGGTTAGGTTAGGTTAGGTAAGGTTTAGAATAGGTTTAGGTTAGGTTAGGTTCAGGTTGTACATTTGTACATCAGATATGCTATCAAATATACGAAAAAAATTACTTACATTGTTGTGTTGTCATTCTGATGGAAAGTTCCGATAATCTCTTAAGTCGGATCAATGGCAAAATTACACATGTTCATTCATTATATTTAGCATTAATGCCGCCTGCTAAATTCGGAACTTTCCAAATAATTTCACTGTAAATATTAATTCATATTGTGTTATTTTTTAAATAATCTAACCAAAAATAGTATAAATTGTTCATATTTTCAATAGTTTCAACGTCATATATTCTAACATGATTTAAAAATAATTTCAATGTAAAAAACCTCTTAAATGACCACGGTTTTGGTGCCACTGATATCGCCAAATGGCCTCCTACCGACAAAAAATTAAACTTCATGTTTCACGTATACTGCATTTTTACCCAAATAGGTTATGTTAAATTAAGTTACATTAGGCTAGGTTGTGTTAGGTTACGTTAGGCTAGATTAAGGTAAGTTAGGTTGGGTTGGATTTTTTGCATTATTTTTCCCATATTTCTCATGCTTAGCAGAAACTTTTTGCCAAATTTCATCAAAATCGAAGAAGTAGTACATCCACAAGTTGACCAACAATAATTTACTTACTTGACCTTAAATTTGTTGGTTATCAATCTAAATCTGTCAATTGTATATGAGTTTTAGATACTTTATTCTTAGATTATCTAGTCTTATAGTGACATTTACGCCGATATTACAGGTTTCTATTGTATAAGTTATTTTTCATTCGCTGAGTCTACGTACTATTTTTTACGGATACTTATTTATTTTACTTTTACTCAGGCAACGTAGAAATTAAATTTCAACCTTGTCAATCCCGTCACAAAAGATGTCACTTTTATGACTTTTGCTTTTTATTTTAATGATATTTATTACCACGCATATTGTTTGAAAAAATTAACTACAAAATTCAAGTCAATGAAATTTATATAAACTATAATTACAATTAGAAATACGTTTGTAAACATAATATTTTTGTTAATATAACCTAAAACCCAATAAATAAAGATTATGTACGTAACTGTGTTACTAATTTTCAATGACAAGGACACCAGATGCAACACAATAATTCTTAGAACGCCTGTAGCGAAATTATACAATAGTTTAAAATATCGTACAACCGTTGATCATTACGTAATACACTTATGTATATTCCTACTTCACAAACATGTATGCGTACACATCACATGCTATGCATTTTAACCTAATGTTACCAAAAACGTAATTTCTCCAACCCAATTTTGTATTTGGCCTTTGTAAATCAATACAAACTCTAATATTCAACTTAAGTTTAATTAGATTAAGCTAATATTTCGGGAAGACAATCTTAATATACGTGCAATTATACAGTGTGTCCAAATTCTTGGAAATTATAAGCTATTATGTATACAGGGTGTTCCATTTAAGCGTGCCACCATTGCTATCTCGAGAACTGTAAGAGCTAAGAGGTTGGTTAAATTAGCAAAGAACCACCATTTTACAAGACTATTACAATGAGCAAAAAAAATATTTTTTTCGACCAGTGGTTCTTATGTTGAGAAATGCAATCAAGTAGGCTTAAACAAATAACAGAAACTCAAGTATCAGTTTATTAGGCTTTCAAAATGACAAACTTCCATACAATAATAGAAATTTTTCTCAAAATGTTGTCGTACGATACGTTGCCGTAAAACTTCTAAAGATTCAGTCAGCGTGGCATAAACTTTAAACTTCAAATAACCCCACAAAAAGAAATCTAACGGTGATAGATCTGGCGATCTTGCTGGTCCTTGTCAAAAGAATTGATTATTTAGTTTCTGTCATTTGTTTAAGCCTACTTGATTGCAATTTTGAACACGTGATAAAATTTGTTTTAAACGATATTTCTCCGGAACTAATGATCGGATGTGAAAAATAAAAAAAACTGTTGAAAAGAAAATTGAAAGGCCTTTGAAACTGTGTCATGTTTGGCACCCTTTTCCATTTTACATTTTTGAGGTGCAGTCCACCCCCATTTTAGGGTTGAAGTTATGCCATTGGTATTAATCCATTCAGGTGTCCCCCTTTATACTAAAATTGAGGTGTTCGAGCGTTTTTTGTAAAACTGATGTTGAGTGACCAAAAATTGCGCTGATAATTTTCATTGGGCCACCCTGTATTTTAATATTTGGTCCAGTAACCATTTGCTTTGATGACATCTGCACATCTGGTTGGCACAGACGAGTTGTCGATATAGTCTTGACTAATCAGCGCGCAATGACGCTGCAAAGCTTCAAAAAGTTCGTTTACATTTTTGTAGGTATTCGGCCGAATTTGATTGTCGAGTTGGCTCTATAAATTCTCAATCGGATTGAGATCCGGTGATTGGGAAGGCCGTGGTAGCAGATTGATTTTTTCTCGCGCAAAATAATCTTTTAATAGGCGTGAACAGTATTTCAGATCATTATTATTATTATCCTGCTGAAAAATGTATGTAATAGGATGATTGTCATCTGTACATGGAACCATAATATTCTTATACATAAAACGATCCATTTTGCCCTCAATTCTATACAGAATGTTCCATTTAAGCGTGCCACCATTGCTATCTTGTGAACTATAAGAGCTACGAGGTTGGTTAAATTAGCAAACAACCACCATTTTACAACACTATTAAAATAAGCACAAAAAAAAATTTTTTAAACCAGTAGTTCTCAAGATATGGAGCCCAAATTTCTTATTTTAAATGGAACACCCTAATAATTTTTACATATTTGGATTCTACATAAAATTACAAATTCAATAATATGTTTGAAGTTACATTTCAGTTAAATAATAAAATCCCTATATTAGCATTTATGTTGCATACTTTTACCTAAAAATAGTAGTTATCATGAATAAATAGAAAACAAACGTTAAATTCTGCACTGGTTTAAAAAAAAAATGTTTGTCTCATGTTAATAGTGTTGTAAAATAGAAATTGTTTGGTAATTTAACCGACCTCGTAGCTCTTATAGTTCTCGAGATAGCAATAGTGGACAAAATAAAATGAACACTTTGTATAGAGAAGGGACGTATTGTTTTTGGTGAAATTTATCTTGTATGAGTTTTCCACATATGAGCACGAATTACGGTCTCTAGAATACGATTTTACTATTTTTAAGTAGTACTTTACTAGAAGCTTTAAACCGTTTTTCCTTAAAAAAAAATACCTCTAAATACTATTTTTTCGCAAATTACGTTATTATTAAATAAAAAGATTTTTTAATTTTCTACTGATCTGCATAATTACGTTTATATGTAACTTCTAACTAAACAGAAAAAATATACAATTTATAATAATTTTACGTATCGTTTAGGCTGAGGAATTTCTATAAAACATATTAGTTATTCACTTGTCCACAAAATTTGACATATGATGTAAAATTTGATGTAAGTTTAAAAGATAAAAAAAAAGTAAATATGAAGAAGTTTTAATGTAACATTACAAAAGATGGCAGAAATATACATATAAGGAATATCTTGCACTGGGGAGATACTATTCATAATTAACTGATTTCCCATGTAAAACTCCCATGTGTCGGTCGAGCTGGGACACCCGGTGTAGAATGTGTTACTTACAGTGGCGGGAGGTAATATTTTGGATACATCAGATTTTTTTCTCTTTGTAACGATATTTAATATTGCAGTATTTTGATTTAGTTTTAAAAAGAAATTATAATAAATAAATTTTTGTATGAGAAAATTTCAGATTTTGCATGAGAAATAACATTAATCTTAAATAAACAAAAAGATTATATTTTATAACTATAAATAACACGATTAAATGTAAATTACTAGAAATTTAAACATAAACTGAGTTAAATCTACAAAACATGAAATGCAACTTATAATAACATAATTTTCTACATTTTTAATTTATTAATGTTCAAAATGTCGCCCAATAATAAGCACTTGTTTATTGGAATTATTGTATTATTAATAACTTATGTTGTCAAAATTTTTTTTGAAACCATCAAAGTAGTACAATATTAATATCGTTGAAAAGAAAAAATAATAACAATTTTTTTTTGAGACTAAAATGTTTCTATTTTTTCTATTTAAAAAATCATAGTTTGTATCATATCTCAAAATTGTGTCCCTAAAAATAATTTGTCTCCGAGATTCCCAAAAGAAACAAGTTATTAAATTGTTAATATTACTTTTGTTTTAATAATGTTTTAATTCATTTGTTATAAAATAAATAAATGAATGAATTTTATAATTTGTTTTTTCCATAGCACTCTGTATCTGTATTTCAAGTTTTTTGCAGAGAAAGTGAAAATTTTTTAATTACAATAATTATTTAGGTAATTTAATACAAAGTATACAAAAGAAAATTCAAATTATATTTAGGCATAAGATTAGAGAAATTTGATACATTTTTTCTAAGGTTTCATAATATTATAATTGGATAAGTTGAAAATATTAAATTTCATTTTAAGGTGAATGAGATGTTGAACTATATCTTATACAAGGATGTGAAAATAAATTGTAAAATGTGGATACCTCACAAAACACACGCGCACTGCGGGTATGCATAAAATTATTTGTATCTACATGTTTAAGTACATTTACTTGCTGGATTTAAACTGTATATCTACTGTTTTTTATTTATTACTGTTAAGTGGTTAAAATTTATTAATGAATACATAAAAATAGTCACAAAAATTTATAGTTTCTTTATAAAAATCCAATCACTCAACTATATCCTGTATACAGGTGTTCATTTTATTTTGTCCACTATTGCTATCTCGAGAACTATAAGAGCTACGAGGTCGGTTAAATTACCAAACAATTTCCATTTTACAACACTATTAACATGAAACAAACAAAATTTTAAAACCCGTGGTTCTCAAAATACTGTACCCAACGTTTTTATTTTAAATGTGAACCTATTTTTTTTATTTGCTTATTCAATACACAATTTTATTCTGAATTCAATGATATAATATTATCATACCCTAACATAACGATTTTTTTTGAGAAAAATGCATCTGAAATTTTGTATTAATTTGATTAAAATATGACAATAATAAGAGTGCCATGCCGGAAAAAACGGAACACGAGTTATTTTTTTACCTGGAATTAAAGTGTCTTGACAGAAAGAATATACTTTTATTCACTTATTTCTGTCAAGACACTCTAATTCCAGGTTAAAAAATGACGTTTACTCCGTTTTTTCCGTCATGGCACTCTTATTATTGTTATATTTTAATCAAATTAATACAAAATTTCAGATACATTTTTCTCAAAAAAATCGTAATGTTAGGGTATGATAATATTATATCATTGAATTCAGAATAAAATTGTCTATCGAATAACCAAATAGAAAAAATAGGTTCACATTTAAAATAAAAAAGTTGGGACACGTATATTGAGAACTATTGGTCTTAAAAAAAATTGTTTGTTTCATGTTAATAGTGTTGTAAAATAGAAATTGTTTGCTAATTTAACTGACCTCGTAGCTCTTATAGTTCTCGAGATAGCAATAGTGGACAGAATAAAATGAACACCTATACCGGATGTCCCAGCTCGACCGACACATGGGAGTTTTACATGGGAAATCAGTCAATTGTGAATAGTATCTCCCCAGTGCAAGATATTATTAACTTGAAATTTTGTATACTTATCGGAGAATATTAATTCTATGGATCACACTTATTTGAAATATGCAATTTCGTTTGCAGGACGAGATTTATTAAATTTAAAATCTAATATTTTCGTTCAAAATCAGACAGCCATGGAAATAAAAGAAAATATTTAACTGACAGTTTAGTGAAGTATCACTGATTTTAATTCTTATTCCCTGTATTTTATTATTATTTAAGTTGAATTTAGTTTCTTTTTGTTAAATAATATACCAATATTACAAAAATATAAATATCTACAATGGCATGTCATTAACTGTCTGAACTGTCACATACATATTTTCTTTTATTTCCATGGCTGACTGATTTTGAACGAAAATGTTAGATTTTATAATTTAATAAATCTCGTCTTGCAGACGAAATTACATATTTCAAAAAACTGTAATCCATAGAAATAATATTCCCCAATAAGCATACGAAATTTCAAGTTCATATCTTGCACTGGGGAGATATCATTCATAATTAACTGATTTTCTATGTAAAACTCCCAAGTGTCGGTCGAGCTGGGACACCCGGTATAAAATGTATCCACGTGCTGTTTGCAGCATTAGATATATTTATTACAGAATAATTTGAGGAGCGTTGAACTAATTTTGGTGTATTTGTTGCAGATCAAATTAGAAAAAGTTCTGGGAGTGACCGTTTCAAGTAATGCAGCGTTATCAGCAGACCCGACCACAGAAACCGTGGCCTATCCAGCCGGGTAAGTCTGCCTTCAAGCCACATTCCCACAGGGTTATAGGTATTTTGACCAGTGTGGTTTTAACCGGTTTTAACCGGTTTTAACCGTCCCGGACGAAATGTATTTTGACCACTGGACAAAACACTTTGCGACCAATCAAATGGTAGGATATTTAACAAGGAATTCAATTTTTAAATTATAAGATAAGCACCAAACTTTTATTTTAAGTTTTATTAAAATAAAGAAAGTACGTTACGTATAAATATAAAGGAATATTTATTAGAGTACAGTTTGAATTTCAGTTATAATGTACATTATACATTAATACTCACATTCGTCAGTCATGTTTTTGTCTTTAGCAATAGCGTTTAGCATTCGATACGATGTGACTAGTAGTGAAGCAGTTTCTAATTCTAATCGGTTTCTGATTTTGTTTTGTATGTAGCTAAAATTCGAGAAAATTCTTTCTATACTTGCAGATGATGCAATGCAATTCTGGAAATGTACAACAAAACATAGAAAATCAGAGTTTACTGTATTTTTTAATGATAACCACCACGTCGATGCCTTACCATTTTCGCGAACGACAGTCGAAAAAAATGATTTCGGAAAGGGCTCTTCTAGCGCTTGAAATTGTATAACTAACGGTAGAAAGTGTCCATTTATCTACTCGGATAACCATTGTCTTGCCTGTTCTGCTTCTTTTGCAGTTATTTCCCAAATATCTGGGGTGTAACATATAAGCTCGAATGTGATGAGCATAAGTGATAGAATTATTGTATCTATTTTGAATAAATTTTTTATATTGTTTTAAATCCTCATTACTTAAAATTTTTTGCCACTCATTATTTATAGTAAACTTTATTGAAAATTATATTTCAAAAATTAAAATCGGCACACTAATTATATAAAATAAATTTTGGACAATTTCAACCACTTTTGACCAATTCTGGACGAATTAAACCAAAATTGACCAGTGTCCCGTCCAAAATTAAAAAAAGTGGCCTTTTTAACAACCCTGCATTCCCAGCTCTCTTCCTAACAACTACAACTGTTTTCATTTCATTCCAAACAGTCTGAAACTAGTGCGATTCCTTTCCAAACATCCTAAAACATTTGAAACTATTCACAACTGTTTTAACTCCTTCCCAAACATTTTAGAACTAATTGAAATGGTGTACAACTATTTTAAGACCGTCCTAAACATCCTGAAACTATTTGAAACCCAGTAACTCGGTCCCAATCATTCTAAAATCCTTTACAACTGTTTTAACTCCTTCCCAAACATCTTGAAACTATAGGGAGTGCGCCGCGAAAGAGTTGGCTCCTGGCGGAAAAATGAGGAAGTTGCTAGTGGTGATCAGTACATTGAAATGCCATATAACTAGTTGTAACTTATAGTTTGTTTTACGTTTTTGGATTATTTAAACCATATTTTTTTTTACATTTAACACAATATGGAAAGCCGGAGGTATTGTTCAGTACCTCAATGTAAAAGTTATGCCACAAAAGATATCAGTTTGCATTATTTTTCCCACAAAAATAACTTGCGGAAAGTGGCAGATTGCTTTGAGAATAGGCAAAATGGTTAGCAAATATATGACTATGTGTTGTAAACATTTTAAATACAACTTTAAGAATGAAGATTATCCAATAATATACGAGTGCACAATACTAAATTCTAAATATACGAAACCCATATATAAGGAAACATTAATGCTGTCCAGCTCTAAAGGAATAAATAAATAAAAATAAAATGAATTCTTCGTATGGTTTTCCCTGTTTAATATTATGTTCAATTATTACACTCCAGCAAAAGTTAAAAATTCGTTCTCCGATTCTGATGACTTATTTTAAAACTTTGTTGCTTTTTTTTAATGTAGCAAAAATCTTGAATTCTTTTTGTCTGCGGAGGTTTGCAATACATAGGATAATATATTAAATTTGTCTAACAAACTACAACGAACTACATGGCCAGCTAAAAATACGGCTTCTCCTCGTAGGGTTCTGACTCTTTTACCGATATATTAAAATATGTTACTAATATTTATAGCCATAGTTATTAAAAAGGAAATATATTAATAATACTGTCATATAAAAGAAATAAACACAGGAAAGTTCGGACAAATAAATGAATATCCACAGAAAACTTTGCAATGGCTATACAAAACAATGGTATCTATCACCACTAACGGCCATTTTTAAATGTCCTTCGGTGAGACACCTAGCGGCCGGCGCACTCCCTATTCGAAATCTTGTACAACTGCTTTAACTCATTCCCAAACATCCTGAAACTGTTTGATACCATGTACAACTGTTTGAAGACCTTCTCAAACATCTTGAAACTGTTTTAAACTGTGTACAACTATTTGAAGACCTTTCTAAACATTTGTAACAAGATGGAAAATACGGCCCTGGTTTCCATCTTGTTTTGTGGACTGCATTTCTTCTGTGAACTGTCATTCTTTTATCGGCATAGACGTTGACATTTTTGGTAATAAAAATTAGAAATTATGGGGCCGTATGCCGAAACGATCATATATCACAGACAAAATTTTGTATTTTTGATAAGAAGTTGAGAGGGTAGATTTACCTTTCAACAAAGTTTTGCAGGCAGTCTTAGTTAGGGTTAGCTGATGATCAGACGCAACATTATGTAGTCTATCTAGTTTAATTTGTTTAAATTTTAAATTAGTTTAGTTAAGTTTGTGTTATTAAATGTAAAAATGTAAATATAATTAGTTAAGTAAAATTAATGTGAATATGTGCTCCCGTGTTCCCAACAAACGTGTTGTGTTCCTGTTATCATCGTCATCATCGTAAGTCATAAGTAAAGAGCGGATTCTATGCAATTACATGTATTGTTTATATTAGGCATATCAACAAACTGTTTTCATATGTTCACGTTTCTTCAAAAATTAATGCCAAATATCAAAAAAAAAAAAAAAATAATGCATATTTTGCATTTAATGATACTTTATTGCATAATTTTGATTTTTTTTTTCATATTAGTGCATATTTTAAGACTTTTCAAAAACAAAAATTAATTTTTGAGAAATTTCGTTCTTTTTTGAAAACAGTATATTACAAGAACTATAATTTTTTTATTTATTATTTATATAAAATGTACTCATTGAAACCATTACAATCATATTTAATTTCTCGTCAGAACAAAAAAAAAGTGATTCTATCAGTGTTTTAGAACTGTTTAGAACTTAAGTAATAAATTCTTATTTTGTAAGTAAGGTAAGTAAATAATATCTGTCACTGAAATTCGTTTGTTTGGAACTATAACAACAATTAGTAATGCCGAAAAGAATGTATTAAAATATGAGGAGCATATAGCAACTTTCTCGTTAAAAGAATTCGAGATTTTCTTATTTTTGTTACAATTACCTGTGATATTTATTGTCTTTATACATTTCATAAAATGTTCCAAATAAAACACTGCATGTAAAAATAGAAATAAGAAAATGATATCAGTAAAACAAGCCTGATGATATTAGTTTTTTGCATATTTTTATTGTGCAGTGCGTATTTATAACTTTTTTAGGCGGCTGGTACATAAATTGTTGTTTTTCGTATCTGCTGACAACCTTAAAGTATCAATTTTTATTTGACATCTGTCAAAGTCAAAATTTTTGGCCGCTAGTTTGTTCATTATTGATTTACATAGTTTATATTAATGTGATTAATTATTTTAGAATATAATAACAAATGTAAGTAAAATTTTAACTATTCCTTTACAGATATTATTGAAAAAATAATGAATTTGCGAGTAAAAATAGCGGCCGTAAAGTAAGTGCGGCCGTAAGGTAAATGCGGCCGTAAAGTAAATGCGGCTGTAAAGTAAATTTTGACAGATGTCAAAAATTGATTTTGAATGAAAATTCATAATTTATTTTTGTAATCGCCTAAAAAATGTTGTGTGCACCTCGGCTAAAAGTTCTTTTTGGGCCTCATCTGATTTGTAGCCTCGGCTTTGCCTCGGCTGCAAACTTCGGTTTTGGCCCAAAAAGATTAGTTTTAGAACCTTGATACACAAATAACTATTTTGCATATATCATGCATATTTGGATGATTTTTTAATGCTTATTGCATGCATATTTTGACACTTTTTTAGTGCATATAATCCGCTCTTTAGTCATAAGTAATCATCATCATCATCGCTTCTCTACCTATTCCCCCCGTGTTACACATCCTGAAACTATTTGAAACGGTGTACAACTGATTTAACTCGTTCCCAAACAGCTTGAAACTATTTTAAATCTTGTACAATATTTTATCTTCATCCCCAACAGTCTGAAATAATTTTTTCTTCAAAAGTCATAAAAGTGACATCTTCTGTGACGTGATTGACAAGGTTGAAGTTTAATTTCTATGCCTTCGTAATATAATTTTTTATTCTAGCCGCCGTATGTAGAATCAGCCAATAAGAAGTTACTTGTACAATATAAATCTGTAATATCGCCCTAAATGTCACTAAAAACTAGATAACCTAAGAATAAAGTTACTAAAAATTATGAATAACTGACAGGTAACCTACATGTTAAACGTCAAATAGTAGTTTATTTTTTAAAATTTCTACATTTGAAGAAAAAATAGCATGTGTTATTCAGAGTAAAAGTGTGTTTGTGTGCCTCGCATGCAATTGCAAACTTCCATACTCGCCACACAAACTATCACTTTTACTCTTAATAACACAATATACTATTAAACCTTGTACAACGGTTTTATCTTCTTTCCAAGGAGAGTAAAAATATTTTAAATCATGTACAACTATTTTAACTGTTCCCTAAACAGCCTGATAATATTTGAAACCTTGTACAACTCCTTCCCAAATATTCTGAAACTATTTTAATTTTATCCCAAATTATTTGAAATTAGTGAGATTCAATTAAGCAGTAGTACAAGATTCAAAATAGTTTCGAACTGCTTTAGACAATTTTAGACAACGTTAATTCAAATACTGATATTTATTTTGTTGTTTCAGATGTACCGTAGTTCTTCTATCAACAAAAAATGCTCACCAAACCCATATTATTAATAGTAGCAAAAAAACTATCACCTCCTTATCCTACAGTGTTTGTGGGAGGTATTTAGTCACAGGTTAGTACCCCTTACCTTTCATAAGGCTGGGAATTAGTTCCTTAAACTCAAACATGTCTACTTCCCAAGGTATACTCTGTTCACGTTAAGAACGACTAAATTTTGAGACATACAGGGTGTTTGGCGAAAGGCCGGCACCCAGAATATTTCGTTTATTATGAGAGATACAGAAAAATGTTACAGAACAAAATTAAACTAGTCAAAGGGACTCATAAAATGATCTTAGTAAGAATTTTGTGTCACCTCCGGTTTCAGCGGAAGTGTGTTCAACTTTGATTCTAGCATAGGGAATCGGTATTATTATATTTTTTTTCGGAATGTGCATAAAATTAGCTCTACAATGATACCAAAATATCATTGTTTTACTTCAACCCTTTCAAAATGGCGACACTTTATTTTTAAAATATTTACTAATAAAAATTCATAAGAAAAACACCATAGCCAGGTATTTGAGATTTTGTCACCTGAAACCAAACAAATAATGTCAAAAAATATTAGATCTACCTTTCCTGACGATGTAATGGCAGAATTTGTTATATTTGACAAATTGTGCAGAAAATGACGGCGGCCATTTTGAGTACTTTTAATTTTAATTTTGTTTATTATATTTAGTAAGACTTATTGTATTGTGTTTATTGTTATAAGCTTTTTTAAACATAATTTTTTTCGTTAATTACCTGTAGTTGTAAGTACATAAATTTAAAAATAAATTGCCTCCATTTTGAAATGGTTGAAGTAAAACTATAATATTTTGTTATCATTGTAGAGCTAATTTTATGTACATTCCGAAAAAAAATATAATAATACCGATTCCTTATGCTAGAATCAAAGTTGTAGACACTTCCGCTAAAACCGGAAGTGACACAAAATTCTTACTAAAATCATTTTATGAGTCCCTTTGACTAGTTTAATTTTGTTCCGTAACATTTTTCTGTATCTCTTATAATAAATGAAATATTCTGGGTGCCGGCCTTTCGCCAAACATCCTGTATACTATTTTCTTAATAAGAACAACGTACAATAGCACAATTTTTGGCCACTTAACATCAATTTTGCAAAAAACGCTCCAACACGTCAATTTTAGTATAAAGGGGGACACCTGAATGGATTAGTTCCAATGGCATAACTTCAACACTAAAATGGGTGTGGACTGCACCTCAAACATTTTAAATGGGAAACGGTGTCAAACATGATAGTTCGAAAGGCCTTTCAATTCTCTTTTCAACAGTTTTTTTTTTATTTTTCAAATCCGATCATTTGTTCTAGACAAAAATGACTTAAATTTTCTTTTATCAGTTGTTCAAAATTGCAATGAAGTAGGCTTAAATCAGTTTATGAGGTGTTCAAAATGACTACCACCAACTTCCATACAATAGTAGAGATTTTGCTCAAATTTGTGGAGTAATCTGACGACACTCAGTTACGATACGTTGCCGTAAATCTTCTAAAGATTCGGGTGGCGTGGCATAAACTTTACACTTCAAATAACTCCACAAAAATCTCTATTATTGTATGGAAGTTGGTGGTAGTCATTTTGAACACCTAATCAACTGATACTTGAGTTTCTATCATTTGTTTAAGGCTACTTCATTGGAATTTTGAACTAATTGATAAAATTTATTTTAAACGATATTTCTCTGGAACTAATGATCGGATTTGAAAAATAAAAAAAACTGTTGAACATGAATTGAAAGGTCTTTGGAACTGTGTCATGTTTGACACCCTTTCCCATTTAAAATGTTTGAGGTGCAGTCCACCCCCATTTTAGGGTTGAAGTTATGGCATTGGTACTAATCCATTCAGGTGTCCCCCTTTATACCAACATTGACGTGTTCGAGCGTTTTTTGCAAAATTGAAGTAAATTTTGATTGGGTCACCTGTACTTTTCCACGCGTCACTTTCTGACATATATCTATTAGTAATATAGCGCTGATCCCGTATCTCCCCAATGTACACGGTCAACAAAGCGTAGTAGAGACATGTCTCGCATCGCACACAGCTGTTACAGGGCACTTGGTCAACACGCAAGGAGATAGGGTTTCAAAGTCACATTTAATATTTAAAATATAATAAATAAATATGTTTTGTGTACTATGCACGATATGATAAAGCGAAATTTATTTCCCTATTTAAAATTTGTGCTAATTTCTTTTATTTTAAAATGATAAGTTAAAATAACAAGTTCAATATAATAAATTCTTATGCCGTGTCAGTTTTATTTAGTTTCTTAGTAAATTTATTTTAAATAAACAAATTCAAACATATTTTATTAATGATACAAATTATGTTGCTATCAAAATTTTGATTGTCAATTGAAGGGTTACATATTATTAACTGGGAAAATAAATTTCGCTTTATTATATCGTGCATAGTACACAAAACATAGCTTAAAATATTTTAAATTTCGTGCTGTAGTAATTTTATTATCAATAAACAATATTAAATGATTATTACACTGATATGTACAATAATTCATTACTTTCTTCAAATTTCTATATTTATTTATTATATTTTATATTAAATGTGCTATTGAAACCCTATCTCCTTGCGTGATGAGCCTGCGCACCAAGTGCCCTGTAACAGTTGTGTGCGATGCAAGACATGTCTCTACTACGCTTTGTTGACCGTGTGGATCGCGGAGGATCAGCGCTATATTACTAATAGGTATAGTTGGACAAGAGATCTCGAGTTGACGTTTAAATTATTTTATGGTTGTGGTATCTATTCAAAGTTTTTCCCTAAGTGAAAGAATTGAAAGAAATGTGATCTTTATGCGTCCTGCTATAGGGTATAGAATGGGGTATATGACCAATTTTTTTTTCTTCCATTTTATGATTCTATACCAAAAATAAAAATACCCGTATTTTTTTAAATCGTTTAATTGTTGATAATTCCGGAGAAAAACAATAATAAAGTTTAGGAGAGGGGATATGTTGACGTCACCTAGGAGAATTAGACAAAGAGAGATGCTAATAGAAAGAGAAAGATATAGTGCGACCCGCGCGAACCTTTTGCTACCTGATTCTAACCCGTAACCATGGTAACCAAACAATAAACACACTGAGACTCGTCAGGGACTTCAATGCCAACCATATTTACATTATAACATTCGTTGTGTAGTATCAAAATATTTTAATTTTATTCTATAAATTTCCTAAATTGATATCTCATATATTGTTTCATTAATAATTATGACTAATTTATCATTAGCAACATTTATTTGATATCACTTAAGTAAAATAAATAAGTTCATTTAATTCCTACTTTTAGCATTGTAAACTGCTCTCTCATTCTCCTAGGTGACGTCAGAGATAGAGCGCTGTTACATATTAATTGCGAATTTCAGTGAAATTATAAGATAATATTTAGTTTTTATCATTATTATTGGTAGTCACAATGGTTAATTTTTTATTTTTATACTTTTTTTCTTTCAATTCGAGAGTGGTCATATAGCCCATTGTACGAAATCCATTAGAATACACTGTTTGTTCCTGGTACCCAGCTAAGCACAGGATTTGGAAATCCCAAAGTAATATTAGCATACCTTACTTAATATAGATGGATTACTGTACATCCTGGAAATAACTAGACAGGATGTATTTAAAATTTTAATACCATGTTTTATTAAAAATACTCTAATAATTGTCACAAGTTGTAGTAACGTTGATGTACTCTTGGTAATAAGAACATTATGTTATAGCAGTTTCGTTTTTATGCAAAAATTGTTTGCAATTCCACGAAGATAATGATTATTGCTAAGAAATTAACGGTATTAATATTTTAAATACATCCCTGTCTAGTTATTTCCATGTCGTACAGTAATACATCTGTATTAAGTTAGGCTTGCAAATGTTACTTTGTGATTTCCAAATCCAGTGCTTAGCTGGGTACCTGGAGCAAAACTTTGAATAGATACCACAACCATAAAACAATTTAAACGTCAACTTGAGATATTTTGTCGTACTATACTAATAGGTATACTCTGTTCAAAGATATTTCGTTATGGCTTTGACTTACTAAGCCTGTGGTTAACCGTACACAGCAAGACATTCTACCTGTTGGCACTCAGGGTAGGATTGCAAAATATTTAAATTCGGAAATCTCTAATCTAGTATGGCACTAATGTTTAATTGCAATATTTAATTAAATGACGAATTGTTATACAATGATATTTTTATGTAACATTTTTTTTTGCTTCATTATCATTAATAATATTTGTACAAAATTCTCTGTTTCATTATTAAAATTGAATTAAAATGGAAAATATTGAATACATACCTGTCCTTGCACCCCTATAAATCAAGCTTAAATCCCTAACAACAGTCCCGCTGAGAGAGCCATAACGAAATATCTCTGAACAAGGTATATATGCTTTCTGAAGTCCTCTATTGTGTGTGTGGGTACTTGCAGGGGAGTGCGGACACCAGCCCGCCGTGAGGGTGTGGGATCTGCAGCCAGAGCTTCCCGGGGCTTCCGTCCAGATAGCAGAGTTCTTAGGACACAAATATGGCGTCAGTTGTGTCGTAAGTATCATATTCAATCACTAACGCCCGGTATTATTACTTACATTCAAATCATCTTAGCAACAATACACGCTTCATTGCAATCAAATGCTTTTTACTTCCAACTTGGGTTAACTATTCTCTTCCAATGTTACCTTTTGGCACGGTTATAAATATATGTTGTGAATTATTTACTGATGTAACGCAGCATCCGACACAAGACAATATTTGGAAGGTGTATGTAGTTGAGGACGCGTATTTAGAGTTGTAGTTTGCATGTTGTGGGATATAAAGACAGCTGCGTGATCTGGCTTGTGATGTGACGAGTAAATGGCGTGAATTTAAAACCGTTTTTCAATTCATATTTCCTTCATATTGCTAATAATATAAAACATGTTTTCAAAATAAAATTTTTGTTACTATTATTTTTTATTTGGTTTGTACATTTGTTTTATATCTCAACGTTTGAGATTTAAGACAGAATTTTTGTGATACTTTCCATGGTACAAGATGAATGATTGTCTGAATGGTCCATATTTAGTTCAAGATTCCATTCTATGCAAATTACATCTAATTATAGACAACAATAATTAAAATACTCAAGGCCAAGTTTCTTTCTTTCTCTTAGAAAGTTCATCGACTTATCATGTCTCCAAATTTTATAGAATTTTAAGGGATAATATTTTGAGGTTTGGAAACATAATTAAATGACGCCAGAAAATTAAACGGGATTTTCCATCACTTTTTGTTTGTTTTTATACAAGGCCGGCACCCAAAATATTTCGTTTATTTTGAAAGATACAAGAAAATGTCAAGGAGCAAAGGTAAACTAGACAAAAGGACTCATAAAATGATCCTAGTGCAAATATTGTGTCACTTCCGGTTTTAGCGGAAA
This sequence comes from Stenolophus ochropezus, assembly GCA_035578165.1. Taxonomy (NCBI): domain Eukaryota; kingdom Metazoa; phylum Arthropoda; class Insecta; order Coleoptera; family Carabidae; genus Stenolophus; species Stenolophus ochropezus. Next base: position 1,048,912 of record JAQOWZ010000032.1, read on the forward strand.
TGTTTCCAACTTCAATTCTAGCGCAGGGAATCGGTATTTTTATATTTTTTTACGGATTGTATATAAAACTAGCTTTACAATGATACCAAAATATCATTGTTTTACTTCAACCAGTTCAAAATGGCGACAATTTTTTTTTATAATATTTACTAATAAAATTCTTAAAAAAGTAAAACATAGTCAGCTATTTGTTACCTGAAAGCAAACCATATGTCAAAAAGTATTTTATCTACCTTAGTTTTGTTATACTTTTTCAATTTCAATTTTTTTTTTTTATAATAATAATGGCTCACGTGGAACATGTAATGGTTGAATTTCTATTCCGTATGACAAAATGTATAGAAAATGACGGCGGCCATATTGAGCATTTGTAATTTTTATATTGTTTCTCATATTTTCTCTCTGTTTCTGTTTTGTTTTGATTCTTATTATTCTCGTTTCATTTCTTAGTTACCTAATTGTAAATACATATTATTAAAATAAATTGTCGTCATTTTGAATTGGTAGAAATAAAACTATGATATTTTGGTATCATTGTAAAGCTAATTTTTTGTATATTCCGAAAAAAAATATAAAGATATCGATTCCCTACGCTAGAATTAAAGTTGGACACATTTCCGCTAAAACCGGACGTGACACAAAATTGTTACTACGACTATTTTATGAGCCCCTTTGCCTAGTTTAATTTTGCTCTGTAACATTTTCTTGTATCTCTCAAAATGAACGAAATATTCCGGGTGCCGGCCTTCCACCAAACAAACACCCTGTATAGTCGCCGCCAGCCCATATAGGAGTGACGTCATTTGGAAGATTTTCATCATGCACATTCAAAGTATTATTTGTCTTTGTCTTACTCATTACAGTCGTATAAGTCTATGAGTTGAAGTTTGTCTAAGGCGCGGGGCTTATTTGTTTTTAAGGTTATGTCTATCTCTTTTAATTAATAATAACAATATTTATACCTAAAATATACTAATTTTTATTTATTTTAGTAAAATTGCCGAAAAATATTATTAACAGCACGTGTCAGCAGTTAATTTTAAATATTTTTGAGTTTTTTAAAGCTATTTATGTGAATGTGACGGTTCGGTTATTTATTTTGTTTTACATTGTATATTTTTTTAATATCCTATTTTATTGATTTTTAAATGAAATTATATTTCTGTTACTTCTTACTACTAATAATTATTAAAATTTAAATATTTAAAATGAAATAGTAGTGGTATGTTTGAAGCTTAATATTAACTAAAACGAAATCTTTATTCATATGAATATTTACATGACGATGGAGTGACGTCACTCCTACATGGGCTGCGGCGACTATACAGGGTGTCCCATTTAAGATACGAATGCATTGGTATCTCGAGAACCGTTAGAGCTACGTTGGTTAAATTAGACAAAAGTTGCCCCGTTTGGAGGCTATTTTAATAGTGTTTTGTTATTTGCGAAAAATTGCATAGATCACTAGATATAGGGGAAAATGTAAATTTAGCGATTTTCTTTTTTTGCTTATAACTTTGTTATACAGGGTGAATACTGAAAACCTTGACATAGGGAAATAACATGGGAAAACAGTTTTTTGCTGTTTCCATCTGTCCCGCTAAATAAAATCCCGTGTATATGGTATCGTTAGTTAGATTACTTAATTTTGCATCTAATAAAACTAAATGTTGTGTAATAAGGCCTTTTCTAACAGAAATATTTGATAAAATAAATTGTATTTTGAAGGTTATCCTTCATAAGAAACGTCAAAAACAAAATGCTCCATAGCCGAGTGGATACGAGGGCTGTTTCATAACATAAATAATCTACAAGACCTGGTTCGAGACCACCTCGGCCCTGTTTTTTTTTTAAATTAAATTATACTTAAAATATCATGTTTCGAAACATGAAATACAAAATTATACACTAAAAACTAAATTCGAATTAATTGTTAAGTTTGACAGACAGCAAATAATAATTCTATTAAATATTTGGATTTTTTTATTTATAAAAATATGAATATTGCTATTTTATTAAAATAGTCTGATATAATAAAGATATTTTAAGCATAATTTAATTAAAAAAAAAATAGGGCTGAGGTGGTCTCGAACCAGGTCTTGTAGATTATTTATGTTATGAAACAGCCCTCGTATCCACTCGGCTGTGGAGCATTTTGTTTTTGACGTTTCTTATTCGAAAATATGAAGGATAACCTTCAAAATACAATTTATTTTATCAAATATTTCTGTTAGAAAAGGCCATATTATACAACATTTGGTTTTATTAGATGCAAAATTAAGTAATCTAACTAACGATACCATATACACCCGATTTTATTTAGCGGGACAGATGGAAACAGCAAAAAACTGTTTTCCCATGTTATTTCCCTATGTCAAGGTTTTCAGTATTCACCCTGTATGAAATAATACGAGATTCTGGTTTGCACTTTCTTAAGGCATTTTTGTAGGGTGAATTTGCAGAAGTACTCAATTTTTTTTTATATCTAACCATTTACGAGTTACTGGATAGCAACTTTTATTTTTCATATGGAGGTCATATTAAGCTATGGTATTTTTAAATAGAGATTTTTTTTAGCTTTACAATGATATAAAACAGTAATAATTTATTTTTATAATTAACAGAAAAATTAACAAAAATTGTTATTTATACTAAAATTGCATTGAAAAAAGTAAATCGAAGGCTGCTGTGGAAGAAAAAAACTATTTCATAACATATATTGCAACAAGTTTATTTAATTAAAGTTAAAAATACAAACATAATTTGCGAAAACTTAACAATAAATTTAGTTAGAAAAAAGTAAATCGAAGGCGGCTGTGGAAGAAAATAACTAAATTTATTGTAATGTTTTCGCAAATTATTTTTGTATTTTTAACTTTAATTAAATAAACTTGTTGCAATATATGTTATAAAATAGTTATTTTTTTCGACAACAGCCTTCGATTTACTTTTTTCAATGCAATTTTAGTATAAATAACAATTTTTGTTAATTTTTCTGTTAATTATAAAAATAAATTATTACTGTTTTATATTGTTGTAAAGCTAAAAAAAATCTCTATTTAAAAATACCATAGCTTAATATGACCTCCATATGAAAAATAAAAGTTGCTATCAGTAACTCGTAAATGGTTAGATATAAAAAAAAATTGAGTACTTCTGCAAATTCACCCTACAAAAGTGCCTTAAGAAAGTGCAAACCAGAATCTCGTATTATTTCATATAACAAAGTTATAAGCAAAAAAAGAAAATCGCTAAATTTACATTTTCCCCTATATCTAGTGATCTATGCATTTTTTCGCAAATAACAAAACACTATTAAAATAGCCTCCTAACGGGGCAACTTTTGTCTAATTTAACCAACCTCGTAGCTCTTACAGTTCTCGAGATACCAATGCATTCGTATCTTAAATAAGACACCCGGTATATTAATCTTCAAATAAAAATTTAAATATGTATTTTTTATTTTTAAAAATAATAATACATAAGAACACCCCCTTTTTAATATTTTAATTTCTCTTATAAATATTTAACATTTTACAATAATTTTACATCATTACACTTTTTATTTAACTCAAATTTTAATTTGCAATATTGTAGATAAAATGTTGTATTTATTTTTGTTGTTAGGCCTTTTCACCCAACACAAAATACGTGGTAAGTATTGGAACGCAACACGACATGATTGTGAACCTTTGGGACTGGCGCAACAACATCAAAATCGCAAGTAACAAAGTGTCGACGAAAGTGAAGGCCGTGGCTTTCGCAGAGAATGGGTCTTATTTCGTGACCGTTGGAAACCGCCACGTGAAGTTCTGGTACTTGGACCACGGACGCTCGAAGGTGAGTTCTAAACAGGGCATGTAACCGAAAAAAATACTGGTTAACGGTTAACCCTTATAGAGAACGTTATAATAATAACGGTTTTACTTCCAACACCGGTTGTTGAAAATTGGAAACCGGTTTAAACCGGTTAATATATCGGTTAACAAAATAATTAAAATTAATTAAAACAAATTAATTATAAAATTTTGATTACAAAAAAATTACAAATTAATTAAAAAAAATAACCATCTGAGAAAAATATAACAATTAAAAAAAAGCAATTTAATTAATGAATATTCACAAAAATTCCCGTAATATCTTCAGAAGAAGGCAGGTCACTTTTTAATTTTAAACTTGCCTGTGTTGACAAAGGCCATATTTATTTGGGGCTTTTTAAGTAACCTTAACGGCTAAAGAGACTACCTACATTTATGACTCTCCAATAAAATGTTCATTGTAAAAACTGTCATGACTCATGTTCAAATACAAATAGAAAACACAGATATAAAAAAAATATTAAAATTTTTACTCGCTAAATGATATTAAAATAAAGGTTAATGTTCGCTAAAACCGGTTTATTTATTTTTTTGGTTAACGGTTACCGGTATTTTCGGCCTGAAAAATATCGGTTAAAGTTAGCAATTTTCGTTCAAAATATCGGTTACCGGTTTTTATTAACCGGTTTTTTTAACCGGTTACATGCCCTGGTTCTAAACAAATCAATACAGGGTGGCCCAATGAAAATTATCAGCGCAATGTTTAGCCACTTAACATCAATTTTGCAAAAAAACGTGCGAAAACGTCAATTTTAGTATAAAGGGGGACACCTGAATGGATTAGTACCAATGGCATAACTTCAACCCTAAAATGGGTGTGGACTGCACCTCAAACATTTTAAATGGAAAAGGGTGTCAAACATGACCCAGTTTGAAAGGCCTTTCAATTCTCTTTTCAACAGTTTTTTTATTTTTCAAATCCGATCATTAGTTTCAGAGAAATATCGTTTAAAACAAATTTTCTCAGGTGCACAAAACTGCAATCAAGTAGGCTTAAACGAATGACAGAAACTCAAATATCAGTTTATTAGGCGTTCAAAATGACTTCGTAAATCTTCTAAAGATTCTGGTAGCGTGGCATAAACTTTAGACTATAAATAACCCCAAAAAAAGAAATCTAACTTACAAATTAATTTTCTATTACAAACAACTTGTCGAAAGAATTGTTTATTTAGTTTCTGTCATTTGTTTAAACCTACTTGATTGCAATTTGACTACACCTGATAAAATTTGGTTCAAACGGTATTTCTCTCGACCTAATGATTGGATTTGAAAAATATAAAAACTGTTGAAAAGAGAATTGAAAGGTCTTTCGAACTGTGTCATGTTTGACACCCTTTTCCATTTAAAATGTTTGAGGTGCAGTCCACACCCATTTTAGGGTTGAAGTTATGCCTTTGGTACTAATCCATTCAGGTGTCCCCCTTTATATTAAAATTGACGTGTTTGAGCGTTTTTTGCAAAATTGATGTTAAGTGGCAAAAAATTGCGCTGACAATTTTCATTGGGCCACCCTGTATGTATTTACTTTATGTTAAATACAAACATTACACTGTTACATGTAATTTCATATTTAATTTCTTTTTCCATAGTTTATCACATCACTTTAACTACTTCACTTATTTTGACACTTCTTTTCGTTACATCAATTTTAATGAAGTGATAAAATATATTTGTGACTCAAGATTTAGTTTGTCTTCAAAATTACTTTGCAAAATACAGAAAATACGAAATACAGCGTCAATTTATTAACAGAATTTATTCGTCCACTCAAGGAGCATAATAGGGTGTTGCATTACGGTTCACCCACAATGGGGACTTCCGCGTTGCGAGCTTTTCACAAAATTTTAATTGCATATTAATTTTATCTTCAAATAAGTTCGTAAAAAGTTAAAAATATATAAAATATTTATTAGACTTAAACATTTTTTAGAAAAACTAATTCAGCAAATAGCCTCGTGACGTATTAACCCTGAAGCCAATCTGACTTAGCGCGCATGTCTCGAAATCACTTAAATCAGCAGCCAGTTCCAGCTTGTTTCATACTTCATACTTATTTACTTGTGTTTTGAGATACATATACAATAAAATATTACCTGATAACATATTTTGTCCTTTAATAAGCACTTAATTAAGAAAATATATTAATAAAAACAAGTCTTTGATAATACACGAGCGAAATTCACAAACAAGCGTGGTTGAAACGAGAGGTTATGTTTGCACTGGCAATATGTTTACATACAAGTTCGAATTTGACGTTACGCGCGGCATTTGTAATGCTATGTTCACATTGGTTACTATATCTATCTCTTCCTAACATCTTGTCTTCTTTGTCTGTCAGGGGTAATACGTCACAGACCTATTTGCGAACATTTTTTAGCAAAACTATTAATTTATTCGCAAAATAAAAAAATAAGGGTCTTTTATTTTTAAATTTAGGTTCATTTAAAAAAATAAAATAAAAATGACGAAAGTCCCCATTGTATTCCTACACCAAAAATGGCAATAATTTACGAAATTATTAGTTTTAGGCATAGGATATTCTTAATAAAATATGAAGATAATTCAAAAAGACACACAACTGAATTGTAAAATATAGGTGTTCCATTTGAAAATGACGAGTTATAGTCATTTGAAATTGACAAAATTTGATTCGCTTTATTGAACACCCTGTATTATTACATTTAAAAAAATTACGTGAGAACATAGTGTATAGGCTGTTTGCACATTAGTAGTCAGCGCCAACTAGCGGACAAAATTGCATTAACGTTATGGAAACAATCATGTATTAATCCTTTACCAACTGTCATAGAAGTGTAAATTGCTGTGTTAGTAGCATTAGTTACTGTAAGCAAATCATAATTATACTGTTAATACTTGTTTTTAACAATATATTTGCAATGAATGGGAATGCTAGAACATCTAAAATTATGTGCTGTGTTAATACATATCTGAATTCGGGCGTAGTAAGCATGTTTCTTTTTTAATTTTAATTGCCCGTTCTCTTAATGTATAAATGAACAGTATTTAATTATTTCTACTGCTGTGTATGATTTACCTAAAAGTTTGTCATATAAATAGTAAAAGTAAAAAATTAGGAGAAAGATTGTCCCCATCCATCACAATTCCATCAGGAGACACTGCCGAGGACACTTTAGCAAACCACTAACCCTGTCTCCTTAACAACATGGTTTTTCCTTAAGAACAAAAGTTGTTATAAATTATAAAATATAAAATTATAAAATTCTATGCCATGCTCTGTATATTTACTTGTGAATTTTTTCGAAAAATAATAATTTTGACATTTGTTGCCCCAGTCTTTAGAATAGAGAGAGAATCTGGAGGCTGTTATTCTGAATCTACTTTCATTGACCCATAAGCTTTTATCAAAAAAAGTTTTGAAACATGTATTAACAGAATTTCCAAAAATTATTGTATTAAAGGTATTTGCATTGGTTTCGTATATAATTCATTTAGAACTACTGATGATTCTTGTCGCGAAATAAGAGATCATTTTTGAGCTACAATAAAGTAAAGCAGAAAAAAACTGAAATTTAAAAATTGTTAAATATCAAATCTGATATCACCTGACACTCTCAAGAATTATTTCTTTAGAATTTTCATCATTTAATGTATCTCTAAGCATACATGGAGTACTTGAAAGATTAGTTAAATTAAATTTATAAGGCTGATATTTTGTCAGATTTTTCCACCAAACACATGTCCCGCGTTAAATAATTTCTTCCCTTTATCAATATTTCCCGATGTGTAATGTTCATATTTAACGGACAAAAATCCAAAATGTACTTCCTTTTCCATTCTAATTTTGATTACTTATGAGATGTCAAACACGAATCAGATTACCGCGTTTCCCATGTTTCCATAATACTTTTGCCGAATGTGCCGCTAGAGGTGCTGAATTCCAAAATGTGCAAACTGCCTATAGTTATTGTTGTACAGAAAAAAAATCTTAATTTTTACTATTAAAATAAATTCAGTATGTCTATAAAGCAATGCGTGTATTTAGTCTATTTTAGAGGATAAACGGAATAATTTGAAAACGCCGCTGAAAATTAAAACAAAAATTAATATATCCGTATAGGGGATGTATATGTTTGTATATGTGAAAATAACTTTACGTTATGCTCCTTGAGTTTGCGAATATATTCTGTAAATAAATTGAAGCTGTATTTCTAACGACAAGGGAGATATCGAAGACGGGCATTTCTATGACTCATCTGTATATACAGGGTGAGTCTGGGAAGACGCCACCCCCTTTAACTTTTTTATTATAAGTAATAGAAAAAAATGTCTCATATAAAAGTTTTATTATTTTACATATGCTATTTGATGGCAGATGTAGATATTTTTTATAAAGTCAGGTTTACAAAATACGACTATCAACTTTTATTTTTCAAATGGCAACCTATAATTATTTTAATAAAATAGAAACCGCCATTTTCTTCTCTTTTCTGCGATGTATTAGTTTTTATTAATGTATTTGAAAAATTTCGAGAAAACTGAGATAATTTAGAAATATTAGAAATAATTTTTATATAAATATTATAGGTGGCTATGTGAAAATAAATAAAACCTAACAATGTAAAACAATTAAATTAATATCAAAAATGTATACATTTGTTTGTTACTTAATTTAACTTATTTTGTAAACATAAAAAAACATTTTCAATAATTCACAAAGAACGAATTAATTGATATGATTCTAATAATTGGTTAATTGACTTGCATCATAAGAAAAGCAAAAAGAATTTACCGGAAGCGGTTTCTTAGACGTTGGCAAAAGACTTTAAGAACACTGAGAAGGATTTTTACCGGGGCGTATACATTTTATCCTCCACACATGTTATATTGGTCGACATTATACCTTGTACACATTTAAACTTGCACACAGTATGTCGTGCACACTTTTTATTGGAAATAATTTTTATCCTGCACTCATTTTATCTCAATACATATTTAATGTAGTACACATTTTATTTTCCTCACACTGTATCTTCCACACATTTTATCTTTCACACATTTTATCTTCCACACATTTTATCTTTCACACATTTTATCTTCCACACATTGTATCTTACTGCCATCTCTTTGTTGCTCTCTTGAAGCATAATTAAAAAAAAGATGTAGTATGTAATTTGAAATAATTATAATTTGTCAATTGCTTTGACAGAAACGTACAGCTCGCCGGACATAAGTTTTGGTAATAGCGACGAAGGAAAGAAGTTTTGATGTATGGAAGATAAAATGTGTGGAATATAAAATGTATGGAAGATAAAATGTGTGGATGATAAAATGATTGGAAGATATAATGTGTGAATGCTAAAATGTATGAGAGATGAAATGTATGGAAAATATAATGTACGGAAGTTAAAATGTGCACAAGATAAAATTGGTGTAAGATGATTTTTTACCCAGATTAAAAGTGTGCACGACATACTGTGTGGATGTTTGAAGGTGTGCAAGGTACAATGACGAGCAATATAACATGTGTGGAGGATAAAATGTATACGCCCCTTTTTACCCGATTTCGAGAATCATAGCCACCTATAATATTTGTTTAAAAATTAATTCTAATATTTCTGAATTATCTCAATTTTCTCTAAATTTTTTAAATACATTAATAAAAGTTAATACATCGCTGAACAGAGAAAAAATGGCGGTTTCTATTTTATTAAAATAATTATAGGATGCCATTTGAAAAATAAAAGTTGATAGTCGTATCTTGTAAACCTGACTTTATAAAAAACATCTACATCTGCCATCAAATAGTATATGTAAAATAAAAAATTTTTTATATGAGCCATTTTTTTCTATTACTTATAATAAAAAAGTTAAAGGGGGGGGGCGTCTTCCCAGACTCACCCTGTATATTTCTTTTTAACGTTTTCTTGTATCTCTCAAAATAAACGAAATATTCTAAGTGCCGGTCTATTGAATCGGTATGTAGTTGCCAGACGATAAAATAAGTACAACCGTTTAATTCAACACTACACTATATTAATTAAATAAATACAAACTTGACATGTATATTTCACAATAATATTTTTGACATGTTGTCAATCATATCATATAAATATTTTTATAACAAAAGAATTAATATACAAGGTGATATATTCAAGTATGCGGGTAAGTTTTGGACGCTAATTATCAACACCCCCTCTCGAACAAAACTGGACTGTATTATTGATCATACCAAGCATACTTAAACACTTCCAATGTTTGACTCTGGCTAAACCCTTTGTGAATACATCTGCTGGCATTTCTTCTGTCTTCATATACTCGAATTTAATTTCTCCTGCGGTTAAGACTTCTCTTATGTAATGATGACGCACGTGGATGTGTTTAGTGCGCGAATGAAAAACTGGGTTTTCGGCCAACTTCTTCGCACCTTGGTTGTCGTTAAATATAACAATAGCTGGTGTCGCACCAAATCCCATTTCCTGAGCTAATCTTTTAAGATGAACTGCCTCCTTCGTAGCTTCTGCTAGCGCCATATACTCGGCTTCAGTCGAGGACAATGCAACCGTTCGTTGCTTTCTGGATTCCCATGACACAGGACCTCCGCTCGCGGTAAATGCATAGCCGGTATAAGATCTTCGATCATCAATGCAAGCTGCCCAATCGGCATCTGCATAGCCTGTTAAGCTCCCCCCTCTTGCATTGAAAGTGACGCCCATGTCCAATGTCCCCTTCAAATAACGCAGCACGCGCTTTGCTGCTCGCCAGTGGCTGCCACCAAAACATTCATTGAATTGACTTAATATACTAGTGGCATGGGATATGTCGGGGCGTGTTGCAACAGAGAGGTACATGAGAGCTCCAACTAGTTCTCGATAAGGTGGCGGTGTTCCATCTTCTTTGTTCCAGATATCAGATTTTGACAGCTTGACGCTAGAATCTAGTGGCGTAGAGACTGCATTACAATCTGACATCTCAAAACGATTCAAAATGTCTAGTATGTATCCGCGCTGATTCATGGTTATGGTCGAGTTATTTTGATGAAACTCAATCCCAAGACAGTAGGACACATCTCCCAAATCGTTGATTTCAAACGACTTATTTAAAAATTTGTAGACTGAATCAATTTGTTTACTACTTTTTGATAAAACAATTATATCGTCTACATAAACAATTATGATCATTAGATTATCCTCTTGACCCTTTACGTAGATACTTGCATCTCCCTTAGTTGGCGTTGCTCCAAATCTCTGCAACTCTTTATCAAGGCATTGATACCAGCACCGGGCTGCTTGCTTCAGGCCATATAACGCCTTCTTCATTAAACATACTTTGTGTCCGGTTGAGAGATCTGACAACATCTTCTTGGCCTTACCTACCACATCCGGTGACCCAAAATTTTTCTTTATAATAAATTTGAGAACTTCCTCAGTGTAGTCTGGGACTTCCATTAGAATTTCCTCATCGATAACTCCATTAAGGAAAGCGGTGGTTACATCAAATTGTCGCATCTTCATCCCACGCTGAGCGGCGAGAGCCACAGCGAGACGAATTGAGCAAAATCTAGCCACAGGTGCATATGTTTGATTGTAGTCCATCCCAGGTTGCTGGGAGTATCCTTTTGCTACCACTCTAGCCTTGCGTTTGGTAACTGCACCATCTGCTCCATACTTATTTCTAAGTATTATGCGACTACCGACAACTGTTCGATCTCCTGATCTATCCACCAAGTCCCAGGTATCATTTTTTAAAATAGAAGAAAACTCGTTAGCCATTGCTTGCATCCATTCATTTTCTTCTGGACTAGAGAGTGCGGACTTTATCGGGATTTCGGCTATAAAGGCCATGTCCGCATGCTCGATGTCATCGATCATACTATATTTCTTTGTGGGTCGTCCTGGTTTTCCTGTGAGAACCTTCTGAGGTCTTCCGGGTCCACGTTTTCTTAATGAACAGACCTCAGGTTGAATTGGTTGATGCTGTGCATCAAACCCCAGAAAAGGCTCTTGAATTTCCTGTATTTCCACATCAGCTTGAATTTCTTTTTGTTCTACATATTCTGATTCCGCTGCTTTATTTTCAAGTCTCACCTCAATGTGCGATCTTGACGGCTTATGTTTTTCTGTTTGTTGAGATTCATCTTCATCAATTATCTGATCTGGGTAAAAATGATCATACTGGTAACGATCGGTCGTGGAAGATCGTTTAAAAAATTGTACGTCGCGTGATACTTCTACTCGGTGTTCCTGAGGGATCCACACTCTGAATGCTTTACAGTTTTCTGCGAATCCGAGATAGACACCTTTCCGGGCTCGAGGTTCGAATTTTCCTGCTGCTTTCGTTCGGTTCAAACAATAAACCTCGCAACCAAACTCTTCGAAGTTGCTGACGTCTGGTGGTTGTCCCATCCACGCCTCATACGGTGTACGTCCAGCCAATGCAGTGGTTGGACAACGGTTTCTAATGTAATTTGCGGTCGAAACGGCCTCAGCCCAAAATGATGGAGGAAGATTAGATTGAATTAAAAGGCATCGTGCCATTTCAACCAGTGTGCGGTTTTTCCGCTCTGACACACCGTTCTGTTCCGGATTATTTGGAACTGTTAAGCGACGTTTGATACCGGAGTTTCTAAGCAATTCATCGAACTGAGTATTCAGGTACTCAGTTCCGTTGTCAGACTGCAGAAATTTAATTTTTCTTTCGAAATGAGTCTCGACTATATTCTTGAACGCTTTGAATTCTCTGCACACCTCGTTTTTCTGACGTAGAAATTTAACTACTCCCCAGCGAGTCGCATCATCAATGAAAGTGACAAAATACTTTGCCCCTCCGTTTGAGGTAACTTTCATTGGGCCACAAACGTCGGAATGAATCAGCTCACCTGGTTCCGATTTCCTGTCTGATTTCTTCGGGAATGTGTGGCGGGCCATTTTACCCATGAGACAAGTCTCGCATTCGAGACTCTTGTTGTCGTCATCGAATTTTACTCCACGTATTGCTCCATTCTTCGATGCGGCGCGTAGATCTTTCTCGTTGAGATGACCCAGCTTCCTGTGCCAATCCATCAAAGTCTCTTTTTTCGAAGTTCCAGTCTGTGCTGCTTTTCCCTGTTCCGATACACGATGATCTTCAACGTAGAATAATCCGTTTTTCCGTTTAGCGAGCAAAATAGTGTTATTTTCTTTGTCGTAAACTCGAGCCAATTTGTTGTCAAACAAAACCCGATGACCTTTGTCAACTATTTTGGCAACCGACAAGAGATTACTGCGTAGATCGGGAACGTATAATACATCTTTCAAATCTATCGTTTTATCGCACTGATCCACCCAAGCCGATAATTGCACGTTACCTTTTGCATTTATCTCAGATGTGTCAAACGTGGCTAAATTCAATTTTTCTGATACGTTTGATTTCACTTGCGTAAAACTGCCTATGTCCTTGCACATGTGTGATGTGCAACCACTGTCTAAGCACCACTTTTTATCATCCCCGGATTCTTCCGAACGCTTCGAAGCACAAGCATTAAATTCCGGAGTGGCATACAGTGATTGATATTCGGTTTTGCGCGCACCTTCCGTGGGTTTTTTATTCAGATTCGTCCAACACTGCGCGGCTTTGTGCCCTTTTTTCTTGCACCGAAAACAAGTTAATTGTGACATTTGATTTTCCTGCTTTGTGTTTCCCGGTTTGTTGGATTTAAAATATTTAGGACTTTTGTTCCATTTACTGGCGATCATCGCATTTTGCATTGATTTATTTCGATTACCAAATCTCGCGTCACTCTCTTCAATAATTTTGATGCGCAAAATTTCTGGATTTGGAAGATCGTCACGTGACTCGATCGCAATTCGAAAACTTTTATAATTTGACGGGAGACTGTACAATAATAGTATGGACAACAAGTCTTCATTTATTGGCACATCCATGTCTTTCAACTGGTCAACGGCGTTAAAAAATCCTCGCAGATGATCCCGAATGTCATCGCCTTCCTGCATCCTCTGAAGAACTAATTGTTTTAATAAGTTTGCCTTTCTGGCAGGTCCTTTAGACTGATAGATTTTTTCCAATTTCAGCCAGAGTTCTCGGGATGTAGTACAATCTTTTACTTGCTTTAACTCTGATGAATGAATCGCCAAAAATATATCTGACATAGCCTTGCTATCTTTTTCTTCCCATTCGCTGGCTGCTGCTGCTTGCTGCGCATTGTTTGCTTCTGGTTTTATTTTCAACCCGCTTACGTAGCCCCACGCATCATTTTTAGTTAACAATGCTTTCATATGGATTTTCCATGTATCAAAATTGTCTTTTGTAAGCGCTTCAATACGCATAAAAGTGTTCGAAGCCATTTTTCGGGTAGTGTCTTTCTCGAAATTATCCTTACTTTCACAAAAAGCTGTTATGCGTTCTTGTTACGGTTTGTTTTTGTATCTTATTTTTCGACCGCGCGATCTGGGCCCATAACCTATTGAATCGGTATGTAGTTGCCAGACGATAAAATAAGTACAACCGTTTAATTCAACACTACACTATATTAATTAAATAAATACAAACTTGACATGTATATTTCACAATAATATTTTTGACATGTTGTCAATCATATCATATAAATATTTTTATAACAAAAGAATTAATATACAAGGTGATATATTCAAGTATGCGGGTAAGTTTTGGACGCTAATTATCAACACGGTCTTTTGCCAAACACCCTGTATAATATTGATAAATTTATTAAAATTTAATTGTCATTTCTTCCTTTATTTTTTTTAATATGCATGTATTTTATATCATTGAAAAGATTAAAAACAAACTGTATTTAACGGTGTGAAAGCTTTGTTTAAGGCTTGTTAACAGCCTGTATATAATAGAGTGTTGTGGATGATAGAGTGTAAGGGAGTGTTGTGGTAGTGTAAGGGAGTGTTGTGGTTGATAGAGTGTAAGGGAGTGTTGTGGTTGATAGAGTGTTGTGGTTGATAGTGTAAGGGAGTGTTGTGGTAGTGTTACGAGAGTGTTGTGGTTGCAGTACAAAGAGGCGGTGCCGCTGATGGGCCGCTCGGCCATCCTGGGCGAGCAGCGCAACAACTACTTCTGCGACGTGGGCTGCGGCCGGGGGCCCTGCGGGGACAGCACGTACGCCATCACGCGCTCCGGCCTGCTCTGCGAGTTCAACAACCGCCGCCTGCTCGACAAGTGGGTCGAGCTAAGGGTACGTTATGTAACAGATACGGTTTATGAGTTTTACTTGCCTCAAAAGTAATCCACGAATTACGAGTATATTTATACTGCTATTAGTACTGATATTTTTCGCTTCGGTTATGTTTTCGATTACAGAATAAATTTATTTTTTTGTATTGATTTTGGGTTTCCATATTTGAGTAAATAAAATATGTTTCGGTTTTCGGTTACTGTATCATAAAAAGTCAAATATCGGAGCAATTTTCGGTTATAGTTTCGTTACGATTCGAATCTGTAGTTAAAATTACGGTTAAAGTTTTTGTTCAAAAGGCTGGTTATTAACCCTTAATGTAACCCCTGGAAATCAGCAAGCCATATAATACAAATTACCCCTAATGTAAATAATTAAAATCACCTCATATTTGTGTCTAAAATAATAATAAAAAAAATTGCACAAAATGATATTAAAATTAAGGTTTATAGTCTTAAAAATATCAGTTAATATTACAGTTAAACTTCACATTTTTTGTTTAAAATATAGGTTAATAAAAACCGATTATATCCTATCCTAAATGTATCCCCTTGGAATGATACAGATTACCCCTTAATGCACCCCCTTGAAAACAACATCCCATGTGATACAGTTTCCCTTAAAATATACCTTCAGAATAACCTGATTTTGGGGTCTACGTATAGGGATTTCCAGCCAAGCGATCTGCCATCTGGTGGCGAATTTTGGAAACCTTCCGAGAGACATTAGTAGTTTATAACCTATGTTGACAACGTACGTTTGACGACATTTTATTTATTACTCTTGTTTAATTTCAAGTTTTAGTGCTACATTTTTGTATTTTTATATTATTTCATTATTATATCAGTTTGATAATATACCAAACAGTCTTTTTAAAGACTAATTTTCGTGTGGTTATCGTTTCTTTTGTCGTATTATTTCTTTGATTCTTTTGCATCTATATTTCCTTTGCAATATGTCAAATTTACATTGTTGTGTACCAATGTGCAATTCATGGAAAAAACGTAACTCAGATTTACACTTTTTTCGATTTCCTAGTGATAATTCTAAGGTACAAATGAAAATTAATTTTAACAAGCATGAATTGGTCAGTAGAAAAAAGGTGTGGATAAACGTTTTAAAAATTGGAAAAAAGTGAGCCCTTTCATGAAAGTGTGCTCCTTACATTTTGACGAAGGAAGCGCCTTATATAAATTGATAACATCTGGTACATTTTAACAAAATTGCATAAATATGTATGCATCTTCCACCTTTACAAGCTTTACATGAACAAACCATGTCTATCACCGAACACTGATAATTTATTATTTTAAATGTTACTTCAATAAAATATGGTGATGATTGCAAAGCCGATGATTGTAAACATGATCCATATAGATTGACCTCTTCATTTGTAGTCACCAAAATACCGCATAAAATTATATGACCGGTATTAAGAACTTGTTCCCCTTCATACATAGTTCTGGAATTTTCATTTCCTTTAATAAAATTAAAGTATTCCATTAAAGAAAACTTTAAATCTTATTCAGCATTAAGCTGATTCATAACCTGAAACCCCGAAAAATAAACGAATAATTTGAATAACAGCATGACATAAATAAACATATTTTGCTTTTCTTACAAAAAAATAGATCAAATTACAGTAATTTATAATATACAACAATATTACGTGTTAATTAATTCATTCTACTGTCAGCGATGTCTCTCGGAGGGTTTCAAATTTTTTCAGACGACCACATATAAAAGTAGCCATATTTACACTGTAATTAACACCAGAAAATGTAACATAGCACACGGCGTGTGTTATAATAACACACTAGCGTGTTATATAACCGGATATGACGATTAGTGGTCAATAGATGGAACTTTGATAGTGAAATGTAACAAAATTAATGAAAATTTGCTTAAAACTACGATTTTAAAATTGGTAGTGAATTAATAACAAAAATAAAGAGTCAAAATGTACTGACAGTTTTATTAATTGTTCAAATAATACGTACTAGACTTCCAAATCAGTTTCCGGTTAACTAGTGATACTTAACCTCAAACCTAAACGTGAACGCTTTCGTGAGTTGTGTTTGACATTGACATTTTTGTATAAACCCTGTTTTTATTATAATATTTTGTGGTCGTCTGAAAAATAGTGTACATAACTCGCTTGAAAGTACATAGCAACGCTAGTGTATTAAATCACTCGGCGCTACACGCCTCGTTCTTCAATCTCTACACACGCTTGCTATTTACCACTTTCCACGCTTGTTATGTAAATAACTATATCCGCAGTGGCGCTGGGATCTAAACTTTAAACGCCTATTGTGTAATGTTGTAGACGACATCAGCCAACTGCATGTCCGTGGGGCTGAACTACATCTTCGTGGGCTGCGCCGACGGAATCGTGCGTTGTTTCGACCCCTCCACGCTGCGGTTCGTCACCACCCTCCCACGCACACACTACCTGGGGGTCGACGTCAGCCAGGGCCTTAGCATCAAGTAAGTTATAAAAAATGAATGTAATGTTTTGGGCATATTTCACGTTTATATCGTATAAAACAGCATAACCGTATTGTGTCTAAGATGTATTGCGCGGTTTTCCCGACAGAGGCGCTACCATCGATGTGTCAATCTCTCTAAACTAAACATTTTCATACATTACTATGAATATCTATGACTAAAGAGCGGATTCTATGCAATTGCATGTGTTGTTTATATTAGGCATATCAACAAACTGTTTTCATATATTCACTTTTCATCAAAAATTAAGGCCAAATATCAAAAAAAAAATATGCATATTTTGCATTTAATGATACTTTATTGCATATTTTGATTTTTTTTTGCATATTAGTGCATATTTTAAGACTTTTCAAAAACAAAAATTAATTTTGTTCTTTTTTGTCAGTATATTACAAGAACTATAATTTTTTTATTTATTATTTATATAAAATGTACTCATTGAAACCATTACAATCATATTTAATTTCTCGTCAGAACAAAAAAAAAGTGATTCTATCAGTGTTTTAGAACTGTTTAGAACTTAAGTAATTCTTATTTTGTAAGTAAGGTAAGTAAATAATATCTGTCACTGAAATTCATATGTTTGGAACTATAACAACAATTAGTAATGCCGAAAAAAATGTATTAAAAATATGAGGAGCATATAGCAACTTTCTCGTTAAAGATGACTTTTTTGAATTTTGTAAATGTCAATATGAATATGAATTTGAGATTTTCTTATTTTTGTTAGAATTACCTGTGATATTTATTGTCTTTATACATTTCATGAAATGATCCAAATAAAACACTGCATGTAAAAATAGAAATAAGAAAATTATATCAGTAAAACGAGCCTGATGACATTAGTTTTTTTGCATATTTTTATTGTAAAGTGGATATTTATAACTTTTTTGCATATATTATGCATATTTTGATGATTTTTTAATGCTTATTGCATGCATATTTTGACACTTTTTTAGTGCATATAATCCGCTCTTTAGTTATAAGTTTCAAAATTACGTGAATGTTGAATGTTTTCGCTATAGCTCGTCTCATATAGAAACGAACCTGCGCGAAATACGCATTTCCCTTCATATTTTGGGCAACCAATGGGAGAAGGTACCCCCCATTGTGTTTTTTACCAGCGGCGTACTTAGTTCCTAGTTCATATGGGGAAACTATACTAGGAAATTATTATATAATATTAAGGAAATTCCATATTAAGATTTAAACATCATATAAGTACAATAAACGTAAAACAGCACAGGATTTGCCGACGATTATATAAGCAGGTAATAATCATTTATGGAAAGGGTGATTCGTAATCTTATACCGGGTGTCCCAGCTCGACCGACACATGGGAGTTTTACATGGGGAATCAGTTAATTGTGAATAGTATCTCCCCAGTGCAAGATATTAACTTGAAATTTTGTATACTTATAGAAGAATATTAATTCTTTGGATCACACTTATTTGAAATATGCAATTTCGTCTGCAGGGCGAGATTTATTAAATTTAAAATCTAACATTTTCGTTCAATATTAGACAGCCATGGAAATAAAAGAAAATATCTGTGTGACAGTTCTGACAGTTAATGACATGCCATTGTAGATGTTTATATTTTTGTAATATTGGTATATTATTTAACAAAAAGAAACTAATTTCAACTTAACCCGGCGGTACTCGCTACTGGGTAAAAAATACCACAGAGTACTAAATATTGGTTGTATTTTTTTTTCTACGCATTCTGGCAACCCAAGATCCTAAGTACCTTCGAGCCGATAGTTTACACGCGCTTACTCCGCAGGGCACCCAGTTTGCGAGCATACAACCCCAATATGTGAGGATTGCAATGATAGAGTGAAGTAATTTCGTTCTCATCTCAATGTTCATTCAGTATAAAAGCATCATTATTTTTTAGTATTTTACGAGTGTACCTAGTTTATTTTTGGTATTGATCTCAACTTTGCCAAATTTGTAAGAAAAATAAATATTATTGTTGATTTTGTGAGATTACTAATATTACTACTATAAAAGTATTTTTTTGTTAATTTTTAAGGAATAAGCTCTCAGTACCAATAAATAAACATTAAAACTTGCATTTGTAGTTTTATTTATGAACAATAGTACCAATAACACAAATACATTGTCAAACCGTAAAACACAAACGAATTTTCGTAAATAATGGCAATTAAAAGTCTGTGGTATTTATTACCCGGTAGCGAGTGTTCATGTTCGTAAATACCTAGCGAGTACCGCCGGGTTAAATAATATTAAAATATAGGGAATAAGAATTAAAATCAGTGATACTTCACTAATGCCCGGTTTCACCATTGTAGGTTAAATCTTCAGATAGTTATCTGACGAATAAATTTTATTCATCGAATAGTCAAAGTTTCGTTTCACCAACCAAAATGGTTAGATAGTTAGTTATTCGTAGAATAATACTTTTCCATAATATTTCTGCATTGAGTGTACAACATCGTCTAAGCGATGAATGCAAATAACAACTATACAACTGTCATTGAAAATTTAAATTTGTAAAATATTTTAACATTTTTACTGGAATGTATCCCAATTGTCCATTTCGTTATCAAATTCGAAATGATTACTTAAAAAATTTGACTCTTCTGTTTTTATAAACGGAGATCATATTAACTTCATCACTAATGAATTAATTTGAGTGCTATACTTACTTAAAAAATTGTTACAATTCAAAGAGTTGATATATTCTATGAAAAATATCACCGAATTTGTTTTAATCAAAGAAAATATTTGATTACGCAACAAAATTTTGATTACTATAAGTGATGTTGATACACGGGGAGAAATTAACATAAAATACGATCCATGTATTGTAATCAAATAAAATATTTTGATACAATGTTACAATGGTAGTAGTAGAACTTAATTTACATTTTAAATAATCGAAAAATGGAACTGTTGAGGTATCGAGTCCCTGCTATGCAATGAGTTATGTTTATGGAGCCATAGCATTCACTCGGTTCACTTAGTTCGAAATTTTCTTATTACATAAACAGCTGTCACAACTAATTTTTTTATCCAATATTTCTATTTAAAAAGATCTTATTTCATAATACTTGATATCAATAGATGCAAAATTAAATTATCTAATCAATGGTACAACATACACCCCATCATTTTAGCGGAACAGATGATAATAGCAAAAAACTGTCTTCCCATCTTAATTCACAATCTCAAGGTTTTTAGTATTCACTCTGTGTTATATATATAAATCAAATTATAGATATAAACGAAAGGAAAATAAAATAAAAAGGAGAAAGAAACAGTTATGTTGAAGAAGAAAAATAAAATGTATTAAATATAGTAGAATATTTGGAAATGATCGAAAATGGATCGTTCATACTTCTCATCGTTCTTTGTTGTTGTACTCGTTAAACCATTTCTTCGTTGGAAAATGTCAACGACGATGAAGATAACGATAACATACCATTCTGATATTGACAGATTTATTATCAAAAAAAAGTAACCTAAAAATATATAAATTTTTACAGTACCTAACCTTCAATTATTATTCCTTTTATACATTCTTTTTTGCAAATATAAATATATAACTTAATATTTTCTATAACAATTTCAAGAAATATTATAATAAAAATTAAAAAATATTTCAAACGTCAAACTATTCGTCGAATAAATATTTAACTGGCCAAAAATCGTCAGTTTACTTATGCCCGGTTTCACCATTGTAGGTTAAATCTTCAGATAGTTATCTGACGAATAAATTTTATTCATTGAATAGTAAAAGATTCGTTTCACCAACCAAAATCGTTGGATAGATAGTTATTCGTAGAATAATACTTTTCCATAATATTTCTGCATTGAGTGTACAACATCGTCAACTAAAATTCGAAAATTTAAATTTGTAAAATTTTTTAAACATTTTTACTGGAATGTATCTTAATCGTCCATCTCGTTATCAAATTCGAAATGATTTAAAAATTTGACTCTTCTGTATATCATATTCACTTCATCATTAATGAATTAATTTGAGTGTTATTCTTACCTAAAGAATTGTTACAATTCAAACAGTTGAGATATTCTATGAAAACTATGACCGAATATGTTTTAATCAAAGAAATTATTTGATTACTTTTAGGAGTTTTTTCCATAATGAAAATATTAGTGCCTTTGTAATAATCAACTGATGATTATGTTGATTACTATAAGTGATGTTGACACATGGGGTGAAAGTAACATAAAATACGATTCATTTATTGTAATCAAATAAAATATTTTGATTCAATGTTACAAGGGTCTAAATTAGTAGAATGTAATTTATATTTTAAATAATCGAAAAATGGAACTGTTGAGGTATCGAATCCGTAGTATGCAATGAGTTATGTTTATGGAGACATAGCATCCACTCGGCTATGAAACACTCAGTTTGAAATTTTCTTAAACATAAACAGCTGTCAGAACTAATTTTTTTATCCAATATTTCTATTTAAAAAAAACTTATTTCATAATACTTGATATCAATAGATGTAAAGTTAAATCATCTAACCAATGGTACAACCTAGAACATACACCCCACTACACAGATTATAATAGTAAAAAACTGTCTTCCCATCTTAATTCATGCTGTCAAGGTTTTTAGTATTCACCCTGTATTATATATATATATATATATATATATATATATATATATATATATATATATATAAATCAAATTATAGATAGAAATGAAAGGAAAAGAAAATATAAAAGAGAAAGAAGCAAAAGTTATGTTGAAGAAGGAAAATAAAATGTATTAAATATAGCAGAATATTTGAAAATGATCGAAAATGGATTGTTCCTACTTCTCATCGTTCTTTGCTACTGTACTCGTTAAACAATTTCTTCGGTGGAAAAAAATAACCTAAAAATATATAAATTTTTACAATAACCTTCAATTCATTTTTCATTTCATTATTTCCTTTTTGCAAATATAAATATATAACTTAATATTTTCTAAAACAATTTCAAGAAATATTATAATAAAAATCAAAAAATATTTCAAACGTCACGAAACGTCAAACTATTCGTCGAATAAATATTTAACTGGGCAAAAATCGTCAGTTAACTTAACCAACGATTTATTCGTCGAATAAACACTAACTGACGTTGGTGAAACAAAATAAGGGAGTTTTATTCGATGAATAGTTTAACTGTCGAATAAAATATTTATTCATCGATGGTGAAACCGGGCATTAACCAACGATTTATTCGTCGAATAAACACTGACTGACGTTGGTGAAACAAAATAAGGGAGTTTTATTCGATGAATAGTCTAACTGACGAATAAAATATTTATTCATCGATGGTGAAACCGGGCATTAACTGTCAGATAAATATTTTCTTTTATTTCCATGGCTGTCTGATTTTGAACGAAAATATTAGATTTTAAATTTAATAAATCTCGCCCTGCAGTCGAAATTGCATATTTCAAACAAGTGTGATTCATAGAATTAATATTCTCCTATAAGTATACAAAATTTCAAGTTAATATCTTGCACTGGGGAGATACTATTCATAATTAACTGATTTCCCATGTAAAACTCCCATGTGTCGGTCAAGCTGGGACACCCGGTATGTAGCAGAAAAAGGATTAACAATAATTTGGCTTGAAAATCTAGAGATTAAGAAGCTGTTATTTCAAAGAAAAATATAGTCAATGACCAAACCAATGTAATCCATTCGCCTCTACTTAATTAGAATTTTTTTTATGATGTTCATAAATGTGATATTTTCCTTTGTTATTCATAAACATTGCGCATTTTAAAATATAAATATTTACAAAAATTCAATTTGTTATTGAAATAATCCCACGCCACTGGTAGATTGCTTTCCCATTTATGGTTTACGCCCCTAGTTTATTGGTTGACATGGGGTAGGTATAGCTACTATAACCCAGAACTGCACAGGGCTACTGGTAGGCCAGGCATGGGTCTACGATACGTTTAGTATGTAGTGTGCGGCACATTGAACTATATTGATGTTGCCGTCTCCTTCAACTTGTTTGTTGCATTATATGCGCGAGAATGATTGACAGGTCCTTTTCTATTTGAGACGAGCTATAATTTGTCTTAACACGTTAACTGCCACCATTAAAAAAAAGGTGGGTCCCTTGGGCCATTTTTTCTTTTTTACAGATTTAGGGTGTTTTCATATTAGAAAATACAAGTATGATAACAGAATTGATTTTTTTAATGTTGCTCTAAAATTGGAAGAATTTTATTGAGGCACAAAATTTGCAGTATTTTATCATTTCAGAGACTAAAAAACAAAAAAATCATGCGCTAAGAATAGGTTTTGGTCTGCCAGGCCACCGAGAATTAAACTACGTTCACAGATATGCGTTGCGAGGTACAAACATTAGACCACGGAGCATAATGTGTATTCAAACACTGAGGCACAAACGATGTATCTCAGAGCATACGAGGATATTTTAGTGAGACACATAAGATGTACCTCATGGCAGTTAACGTGTTAAGTTGCTTCAACTATAAAAGTATAAAAGTTAGAAGTTGGAAGATGATTGTGTAATGTGTATGTGTATTTGCAGTCACATGTCAGCACAGCCACCCAACGCGAGGTACCCCGACGCCATCGCCGTGAGCCACGACGAAGTGAACAGCAAGCTGACTGTGGTCTACAACGATCACAGTGTGTATGTGTGGGCTGTCAAGGACGTCAAACGGGTGAGTCAATACCGTACATTATACAGGCTGTTCATACTAAGTTGTAACACCCGAAAACGGCAGTTATATAGTCTTTTTCACGAAAATGTGATGGTACGTCATAATGTTCCCTGATGCAACGTTGCCAAGTATTTGTAGGGTATATTCAAGTGTTGATGGTTGCATAGTATACCATGTGTGTATATATCATATTGTGAATTATTTACATAAAATAAATTAAATTTATTCAGCATCCCCCTCTGTATCTTCGTTTGTCACGTTCTTCTTCGAAATACCTTATTACAGAACTCACCATATTCTGTGCACAACTTCCTAAATTTTTTGCTCGATTTTTTGACATTTTTCAAAAATAATATTATATTTTGACATTTCGAGAATGGCAACGTTGTTTTTATGAGTAAAACACACTAAATTCCGTGTATTTTACTGGGTATATGCTAGGGATAGTAACATTGCTGTTTTGGCTACAATTTTATTACTGGGTATGACGTACGATCACATTTTCGTGAAAAAGACTATATAGTCGAAATTTTTAAGCAGTAGAGAGACGTCATAGACCTGAAAAAAACGTTACAAAACGAAATAAAACTTGTAGAAATTTTCGAAAGATGTTTTTATTTAGAAAACCGAGTAGTAAAAAAAGGTATCATAAAAAAATTACTTATTTATTATATTTACTATTATTTCAAATTAAAATATAAGGTATTTAATGACATTTCAATTTATTTATAATAATTGCAGTGTATTTTTTTTAACACACGTTGGCTACGACTCAAATAAAATATGTTTACATATATTTGTTTCTTGTCACGCCGATTGATTGAGTTGTCAAATAATATAATATAAAATCTGTGTTTGTTCGTTTAAGTTGTATTGTTCCTTATTATTGTTCGTATTCGTGTTCTTTGTTATACGTTTATTTTATTAGCATAAGTAATAATGCCTAAAGCATTATCGAAGCAGTCGCAAGTGCTTCGACTATAGTAGAAATTTTTAAGCAGTAGAGAGACGTCATCAATATTTGTAACTAGATTATGACGTCACGAATTACAAAGTTTATATGTGCATTAGTTTAGAAAATGTGTTGCGTGTTGCATATGGCAATGCCAAATTTAATAACAACAAATAAAATGATAACATTCCTCTCGAACTGCTTTTAACGGCAGTAATGGTCCACTGTCAGTTATTTTTCAAAATATGTAGTCGCATTTGCAGTTAGCACTTGCGACTGCTTCGATAATGCTTTAGGCATTATTACTTACGCTAATAAAATAAACGTATAACAAGAAACAAAGAACACGAATACGAACAATAATAAGGAACAATATAACTTAAACGAACAAACAAAGATTTTATATTATATTATTTGACAACTCAATCAATCGGCGTGACAAGAAACAAATATATGTAAACATATTTTATTTGAGTCGTAGCCAACGTGTGTTAAAAAAAATACACTGCAATTATTATAAATAAATTGAAATGTCATTAAATACCTTATATTTTAATTTGAAATAATAGTAAATATCATAAATAAGTAATTTTTTTATGATACTTTTTTTTACTACTCGGTTTTCTAAATAAAAACATCTTTCGAAAATTTCTACAAGTTTTATTTCATTTTGTAACGTTTTTTTCAGGTCTATGACGTCTCTCTACTGCTTAAAAATTTCGACTATACAACTCATTCAAACAAACTACTTTTCTTATTTTTATTTGGAGTCCCAGTTCATAGTTATTGGCGTTCTTTTATTTTTAGAAAAATCGTTAGTACTTTCTTATTTTAAGGAATATTTAAGAAATATAAAAACTTTTAGTATTTGCTTTCGGTTCTCTAAAACATTTGTATTTACAATTATTTTCTATTTTATTAAATAACAGAATGGTGACCGATCAAAAATTTCAAAGCAAGATATTTTTAAAACTAGTCAATCGATTTTTAGAAACAAAACATTTATAAAATTTAATAATAGTATATTGTGTTATTAAGAGTAAAAGTGATAGTTTGTGTGGCGAGTAGTGATGGGTAAAAACCGGGTTTTTTCAACTCGAGGGTTTAAACCCAGGGTTTAAACCGGTTTTTGATTTTGGGTTTAAACCCATAAGTTTTTTATGGCATTTAAATTAATTATAAAAAAAGAATCAATTTAATAACAAATACTTGATAATTTGCCTAGTATAAAATGGAATTATGGCAAAAAACGAATTTTTCAATAAATTTATAACCTATATAGGTACATATATGTATGAGTTTATGAATTACCGGAGATCTCAGTCAGTATTCTGAAACGGAGATAATTTATGGACCATTAATCAATATTATTTTTGATATTTTTTGGCTTTTGAGAAAATAAATAACAAATTGTAAATAAAAAATATATTCTTTTTTTATAAACTCTAATATTAAGTATTACAAATTGTTTTTATTTATTTTTTATCCTAATTTTGAAGAACAAAATTTAAAGAAGTGGGGTTATAATTTTTTGCGTAAAATTCGTATTTTAAATTTGAAAAAACCCTATAACCCAAGTCGAAAAAACCCAACCGGGTTTTGGATTTAAACCCATTGGAGGTTTAAACCCTCGGCACATCTCTAGTGGCGAGCATGGACAATTGCATGCGAGGCACACAAACACACTTTTACTCAGAATAACACATGCTATTTTTTCTTCAAACTTAGAAATTTTAAAAAATAAACTACTATTTGACGTTTAATATGTAGGTTACCTGGCAGTTATTCATAATTTTTAGTAACTTTATTCTTAGGTTATCTAGTTTTTATAGTGACATTTAGGGCGATATTACAGGAGGGTTATTCTAATTCACTTAGCGTCACGCTAACCTAGCGCAAATGCGCTATCTTGAAGCCATTTTTCGCTACGGTAGCGCAAGCTACGAGCTGGCGCTAAGTCCGTAGCGTAACGCTAGCTAGCGCATGTCGGCAAGCGCTATGAATTAAAATAACCCTCCAGATTTCTATTGTACAAGTTACTTCTTATTGGCTGATTCTACATACGGCGGCGAAGAAATTAAACGGCGGCTAGAATAAAAAATTATATTACGTTGGCATAGAAATTAAACTTCAACCTTGTCAATCACGTCACAGAAGATGTCACTTTTATGACGTTTGAAGAAAAATATATTTTCCTACGACCACTGTTAAAAATAGTATTTTTAACGGTTGCTTAGCAAGTTAAAAATAACATTTTATAACACAGTAAATACTTATAAAACGTTGCCATTGACAATGTGTTAAAAGTAAAAAACAAATTTACTTTTAACACGTCTTATGTTCAGTTGTTCACAACAAATACATCATGACCTGTCATAAATGTCATTCTAATGCTTAGTTTTTATTTACTAATAGGTACATAACTGTGGTCGTAGGAAAAATAGTGTATGATATTTGTGTTAAAAGTGATTTTATTTCGTTCGTGGGGTCCCCACTCACTCATAAAATGTCACTTTTAACACTTATATCATAAATAACTATTTTAAACGATATTTCTCTGGAAGTAATGATCGGATTTGAAAAAAAAAAACTGTTGGATAGAGAATTGAAAGGCCGAACTGTGTCATGTTTGACATCCTTTTCCATTTAAAATTTTTGAGGTGCAGTCCACCCCCACTTTAGAGCTGAAGTTATGCCATTGGTACTAATCCATTCTGGTGCTAAACTTGACTTGTTGGAGCGTTTTTAGCAAAATTGATGATAATTGGCCAAAAAGTGCGCTGATAATTTTCACTGGGCCACCCTGTAATACTATAGACTGCATTAGTGTAACGGTCATTTTGTGGCGCCAAATTCAAACTGAAACCCTAACTCGCCTCTGCCGATTTATACGCCCATCTTATTCTTATGGGAATCAAAATATGCTATCTTTAACCTGGTAGAAAGTATTATAAAATGCAAATCTTAACTATTAAACCTCATAAATACTAATCTTTAATGTTTTATCTATCTTCTAATGTAATATACACACCCAAAAAACATAATATTATTTAATAAACTTCTATTTAAACAGTAAGTGTAAATTTCTGAAAACGTATGTCGTAGCTGTCTTAGTATTCAGTTGAACCTGTCACTTTAACCTGCTGCACCAAGTAACGACATATGTTACTATTTGCGATACTACTTTCTTTAAAATCAAATTTTTCTTAATCTATTCTTTTATTTGTACTTTTTCTGTACGGAAACCAGAGAGTAATGTTTTAGGATATAAAAAATCTCTATGTTGTAATTAAGAATCGCCGGTATGCTTTAATATCGTGAATTGAAAATGTACTCCCATAAGAATACCAACGACTAAATATACCTAGACAAAACATTCCCTATCCTTCCGTATTGAATGTTTTGTTTTCGGTAAGCCAGAAAGAGAAACCTAGAGATAGATATAAAATGAAAGTATTGTTTGAGTATTGCTCACTAGTGGTGTCACTGTAGATGTCATTATTTTTTGTTATTTATCATTATTTACGTTTTTGCTTTGTCAATGACGCGTTAGGTTTGATTATATTTGAAACACATAAATTTAAAAATTCCAATTCTAATGTTAATCATAAAAGCACGGGCGCCTCTAGTGAGCAATGCTCGAACAATACTTTCATTTTATATCTATCTCTAGGTTTCTCTTTCTGGCTTACCGAAAACATAACAAACCATGAGAAGTTTTGTCTATAGTCTTTTTCACGAAAATATGATCGTACGTCATACCTAGTAATAAAATTGTAGCCAAAACTGCAACGTTACTATCCCTAGCTTATACCCAGTAAAATACACGGAACTTAGTGTCTTTTACTAATAAATGGTTGGTAATCCTGTACAACGTTGCCATTCTCGAAATGTCAAAAAAATAATATTATTTTTGAAAAATGTCAAAAAATCGAGTAAAAATTTAGGAAGTTGTGCACAGAATATGGTGAATTCTTTAATAAGGTATTTCGAACAAGAACGTGACAAACGAAGATACAGAGGGGGATGCTGAATAGATTTATAGGCCAATTCTGTACATATCTCTAAGGCTTACAGATCTGTAAATCTGTAAATAATTAACAAAATCGTAACGAAGGCACCTACTCTTATGTATAATTTTATATTAATCAACAAAAATTGATACGTTTTTGTCAGTTTTTTACAGATTTACAGATCTGTAAGACTCACAGATTTGTTCAGAATTTGCCCATTAATTTATTTTATGTAAATAATTGACAATATGATATAAACTCACATGGTATACTATGCAACCATCAACACTTGAATGTACCCTACAAATACTTGGCAACGTTGCATCACGGAACCTTATGACGTACCATCACATTTTCGTGAAAAAGACTATAGTTATATTTTGTCGTTGATGCATACACTCAGATTTGAATTAGGGTTTGGCGCCAAATGTCTTAACCTCACTAACTTGCTCTATTGTTATGATTCGTGATTCCCGTTGCAGGTAGGCAAGTCGCACTCATTCCTCTACCACTCGGCGTGCATCTGGGGGGTGGAGATCCCGCCGCCCTCCCTCCCCTTCTCCCCGCTCCCCCCGAACAGCTTCCTCACGTGCTCGAGCGACGACACGATCAGGGTGTGGTGCCTGGACCCGCCCACGTCCCAGTCCCCAGACCCCTACCAGCGGAACATCTACAGCGCCGAGCTGCTCAAGGTGGTGTACGTGGACCCTGAGGGCACCTACCTCAAGGACCTGGACCTTAGTGCGAGCGGCGCGGAGAAGGATAGCGGGTATGATTCCAGGAATGGGGTCAGGTGAGTCTGGGGATGGGGGTATGAAGTACAAGCTCTTGTACCTGAAGCTAGGATACAGGGTGTCCCATTTAAGGTACGAATGCATTGGTATCTCGAGAACCGTAAGAGCTACGAGGTTGCTTAAATTAGACCAAAGTTGCCCCGTTAGGAGGCTATTTAAATAGTGTTTTGTCATTTGCGAAAAAATGCATAGATCACTAGATATAGGGGAAAAGGTAAATTTAACGATTTTCTTATAACTTTGCTATATGAAATAATACGAGATTCTGGTTTGCACTTTCTTAAGGCACCTTTGTCTGGTGAATTTGCAGAAGTACTCATTTTTTTTTATATCTAACCATTTACGAGTTACTGATAGCAACTTTTATTTTTCAAATGGAGGTGATATTAAGCTATGGTATTTTTAAATAGAGATTTTTTTTAGCTTTACAACGATATAAAACAGTAATAATTTATTTTTATAATTAACAGAAAAATTGACAAAAATTGTTATTTATACTAAAACTACATTGCAAAAAGGAAATCGAAGGCGGCTGTGGAAGAATATATATATATATAATCATTTCTCTTCTACCCTGTTAGAGTGTAGAGATTTTTTATCTATGCTTAGTTTTCTATTAGTTTTTGCCAGGCTTTTCTGTTTATTGCTAGTGTGTTTGCTTCTTGTCTTGATATATTTTTCTTTTGTAGTAGGTCCTTTATATTGTTATCCCACGTCTTTTGTGGTCTTCCTCTGTTCCTTTTTCCTTCGGCTCGTGCGTTCCATATCCTTTTTGTTTGCATGTTTTGTGGCATTCTTATCAAGTGTCCGAACCATTGTAGCTGCTTTTCTTCCATTTTTTCTAATACTGGTTTAACTTCCAAGTTGGATCTAATTTGTTCATTTCTCATTCTGTCTAATTTTGTAACTCCTTCCACTTTTCTCAAAAACTTCATTTCTAGTGCTTGTATTTTACTTCTTTGCTGTGGTGTTGTTACCCAAGTTTCGCTACCATGTAATAGTGTCGGTATATATATAGCTTTATATGTAGTTAATTTTGTTCTTTTGGTTATATGACTATTTTTTAAAATTACTTTGTTTAGAGCACGGTATGTTCGGTTGGTGGTTTGTATTCTGTTGTTGATATCTTTAGTAAATTTACCATTATCTTCTAGTATAGCTCCTAGATATTTGAATGATTGTACGCGTTCGATGTTTTGACCTTCTATACTTATGTTTACGGTTTTTTGTTCGTCTTTTGTTATTATCATTGTTTTTGTTTTATTTATGTTTATTTTCATTTTTATTTTTGCAAGTTCCTCATTCCATACATTAATGTTATGTTGTAGGTTTTCCTCGGAGTTAGCTAGAATTGCCAGATCGTCTGCGAAGGCGCATTCTGATACGAACACTTTTTGGAGTTGGTAATTTCCCACGCTGAATTTCCTCGTTCTTATTTTCGTTCTTTTGATTACTTCGTCTAGCACAATTATGAAAAGGAGTGGGCTTAGGACTCCTCCTTGTCTGAGTCCTTGGATGGTTGTAAATTCTTCGGATTGCTGGTTTCCTGTTCTTATGTAATTTCGAGTCTTTTGGTATAAGCTCTGGATTGCTTTAATTAAGTTATTTTCTATTTCCTTTTTTTCTAGTGTTTTCCACACGATGTTTCTTGGAATTCTATCAAAAGCTTTTTCTATGTCAATGAAACATACATATACATCTTTGTTGTAATCGATGCTTTTTTCCATTACCTGCCTTATGGAGAATATATGGTCGTTTGTGCAGTATCCCTTTCTGAACCCACTTTGTGAATTTTCAAGTTTCATCTCTATTTTTGGTCTTAATTTATTTTCTAGGACTATTTCATAAACTTTGGCTGTTGTGCATAGCAGAGATATGCCTCTATAATTTTCACATTTTCTGTTATCACCTTTTTTGTAGAACGGTAGGATGACGGCTATTTCCCATTCGTTTGGTACTTGTTTCTTCTTCCATACTAGGTTTAGTAGCAGGTGTAATAGTTCTAGACCTTCCTCGCCCATATTTTTTAGTAGTTCCGGTTTTATGTTGTCGTGTCCGGCTGCCTTTCCTGTTTTAATTTTACAAAGTGCCTCCTTTATTTCTTCCATTGTTAGGTCTTCATTTTCCTGCACTATCTCATTGGATTGGATAACGGCTATATTTTCTGTGTTATTTGCTACTTCTTTTGTTTCTAGTAGGTTTTCGAAGTATTCTTGCCATCTTTGAATTATTTTGTTATCTTCTTTAATTATAATTCCGTTTTTATCTTTGATCTGATTTAATTGTACCGGTTTGTTTGTTTTGTTACTTTTTATAATTCGATAAAAGAGTTTCTGATTTTCCTTGTAATTTTCTTGCATTTTTGTACCGAATTCTTCCCAAGATTTTTTCTTTGCTATTGTGATTAGATTTTTTACTCTTCTTCTTTGCTGTTTGTATATTTCATAGTCTTCGTTCTTTTTTGAGTTGAGGTATGTTTTCCATTTGTCTTTTTTGAGTTTTATTTCTTGTTTTATCTCATCATTCCACCAGTATGTTTGTTTCTTGTAGTTTGATATTTTATTAGTTCCGCAGGCTTTTTCCGCTGCTTTTAGTAATGTATCTTTAAATATTTTCCACATTTCCTCTATGTCGTTTATGTTCGGGTCCTTAATGTTTTCTAGTGATTCTCTTATGTTAGTTTGGAATTCTTCTTTGATTTGTGGTTCTTTTAATTTATATGTTTTGATAGTACATTTATTTATAGTTTTGCGGTCTATATTTCTTGTTGGGTCTTCTTTGTTTGGAGCGTTGATGAACATCTTAGCTCTTGTAAGGTAATGATCGCTCCCTATTTCATATCCCCGCATTGTTCTCACATCTTTTATTCTTCCTCTCCATGTTTTATTTATGAAAAAGTAATCTATAATAGATTTTTCGTTTCTAGAGGGTTCACATCTTGTGTATTTATGTATGTCTTTATGTTTAAATAATGTATTTAATATTACTAGATCATTAATTATGCAAAAATCTATTATTCTTTTTCCGTTGTTATTTATATGTGTTTCTCCATGTGGTCCCATTATTTTTTCTAAACCCGTACAGTTATTGCCCACTCTTCCGTTAAAGTCTCCAAGTAGACAGATAGGCTCGTCGTGTAGTTCAAATATGTTTTGCAATTTGTCCCAGAATGTATCCTTGTTGTATGTAGTTTCGTCTTCATTTGGAGCATATACTATTATTAAATTTAGATTAAATTGATTCTCTATTTCTATTGTTACCGTTAAAATTCTTTCCGAATGGCATTTCCAGTCAATTATCTTTTGTGTCATATTATTTTTAATTATGCATCCTACTCCCCCTTGGCTTCTTTCATTTAGAGCAATCCCACTATAAATTAAAACATGATTGTTACTTAGTTTCATTATTCCGCTACCCTTCTTTTTAGTTTCAGTAATTGCTAATATATTTAATCCCGATTTTTCAAATTCCCCTTCTAATTCTAGTTCCTTCCCATTCAAGCTTCTAATGTTCCATGTTCCTATCTCAATTTTCCGTTTTCTTTGCCTGGTCGTATGTTGTTTGTCTGTCTGTTTATTTAATAGTTTTTTGGAATATTTACTTGTTGTTCCTGGGCTATCTGCATCGTCTTGTCTGTCTGGATCCCGGTAACTTCCTGAATGCCGTTTATTTCATTTATCCAGTTGAATTGTTTGCCATTTATGTATATTTTTTGATATCCAACTTTTGCAATTTCATTTCTTGCTCTTGCATCTTTTGCTATAATTCGCAGGGCGGCCTGTATTTTCTGTTCTTCTTTTGTGTAGTGGTTGTCTATATATATTGGCGTTTCTTTTCCTTTTAATTTGTACTTATTTGTTAATACGGTCATTTTGTCGTTCCAGGAATTCCATTCTACAATGTATAATGTTCCTCTGTTAGTTTTTATTTTATACGCATCTTTAATCTTCGCCTTTATAGTCAGCTCTTTGTTTATGTATCCTTCTAGTTCGTTTATGATGTTGCCGGTCTTTGGTAGAAATCCGTTTATTACAGTATTGTTTCTTCTTTTGTCTTTCTCGTGTTTCTCGATTTTATTTTCCAGTATATTTATTCTCTCGTTTAAATGTTCTTTTTCTTGCTCCCATTTTTCTTCTTTAATTTTTAAGTCTTCTCGTATTTTCTTTATTTCTTCATTTGTATTTTTTGTTTCATATACCAGTTGTGTGAGGATAGCTTTAATTTCTTCCAATTCCATGTTTTCTGTAATTCCTTCGATTTTATTTATTTTGTTTGTTCTATCGTTCTCTTCTTCCTGATTATTTGTCCTTCTTCTTTTCAATAATTCTTTATTGATTCTGGCTTTATCAGTAGTGAACATTTGTATGATGTCCAGAAAAAATATAGTTAGTCCGCCACTGTTAGCACATTTGTTAGCGCACGATTAATTAGCACAGTTTGTTAAAGACCACGTTTTCTTTAATTTATATTCGTTTTTGGAATTTACTATTAACACGTAATGATTATGCACTTGTTTTTACACTGCACTATATAATTTCACTCGTGTACCGGAACTACGGTATTTCTCGTTTAGATTCGAGTTAGAATATCGGTAGCTACGGACACGTCCACACTCTTTGCCGGTCAAAGCAAAACCTGGCTGTGGAAGAAAATAACTAAATTTATTGTAAAGTTTTCGCAAATTATTTTTGTATTTTTAACTTTAATTAAATAAACTTGTTGCAATATATGTTATAAAATAGTTATTTTTTTCCACAGCAGACTTTGATTTACTTTTTTCAATGCAATTTTAGTATAATAAAACAATTTTTGTTAATTTTTCTGTTAATTATAAAAATAAATTATTACTGTTTTATATCGTTGTAAAGCTAAAAAAAAATCTCTATTTAAAAATACCATAGCTTAATATCACCTCCATTTGAAAAATAAAAGTTGTTATTAGCAACTCGTAAATGGTTAGATATAAAAAAAATGAGTACTTCTGCAAATTCACCAGACAAAAGTGCCTTAAGAAAGTGCAAACCAGAATCTCGTATTATTTCATATAATAAAGTTATAAGCAAAAAAAGAAAATCGCTAAATTTACATTTTCCCCTATATCTAGTGACCTATGAATTTTTTCGCAAATAACAATACACCATTAAAATGGCCTCCTAACGGGGCAACTTTTGTCTAATTTAACCAACCTCGTAGCTCTTACAGTTCTCGAGATAGCAATGCATTCGTACCTTAAATGGGACACCTGTATAGTGTGAAAACTGGACAAAACCTTGTACTGAAGTTTAGTTTCGTATTATTAACTGTCACGAGATATATACTTTCGTTTTAAAAGTATCTGAAGTAAAACTTTAAGATTTGATACTCGAAATGGAAGTAAACATGGGTGCTTGGTTTTAATTGTAATTAGCATTCAACAAAAATACGATTTTCTGTCGAAATCATAACCGAATATTTGGCTTGTCTTTTAATTTCGGCCCAAAACGAAACCAAAATCGAACTTTATCTCCAAATTATCCATACATAGATAAGAAATTAAAGACCTAGGTGTTATAACAATTCCAGAAACAAATTTTCAACATTTTACGGTTAATCGTTTTTAAGATATGCGCAAAATTCAAAAAACCCTTCAAGTAAAGTGCCCTTTTGGCACAACCAAATGCAATGATAAAGAGAGGTGCACAACTAGATACTATAGCAGTCCCATATACAAAATTTCAACATTCTACGGTCAATTATTATTGAGTTATGCGAAACAGAAATATCACTATTTTCATCTATTGGGTTATCCCGGATTAAATCCGTCTGAAGGCCAAATCCTACCCTAGGACTAGGTCCAGGTGCACGTGTTGTCGGTAGCATGGGTCCAAGTGCTGTTGTTGTCAGACAATACTCATAACAACTGTGCTTTTGAGACACTAAACTCTAAACTTGTCTTCCAGATCTATTCGTTTAAGTCCAGACTGCAAACACCTGGCGTCAGGCGACCGGGCGGGGAATATCCGCATCTTTGACACCTCCAAAATGTCTGAAATCTGCAAAGTGGAGGCCCACGACGCCGAAGTCCTTTGTCTTGAATACTCCAGTCAAGACTCTGAGAAGCTGTTGGCGAGCGCTAGTCGAGACCGCCTTATCCATGTCTTCGATGTCAACCAAGTATGAATTCTCTATACAGGGTGGCCCAGCGAAAATTATCAGCGCTATTTTTGGCCACTTAACATTGATTTTGCAAAAACGCTCGAACACGTCAATTTTAGTATAAAGGGGAACACCTAAATGGATTAGTACCAACGGCGTAACTTCAACCCTAAAATGGAAGTGGACTGTACCCCAAAAATTTTAAATGGAAAACGGTGTCAAACATGAGACAGTTCGAAAGGCGTTTCAATTCTCTTTTCAACAGTTTTTTTTATTTTTCAAATCCGATCATTAGTTCCAGAGAAATATCGTTTAAAGCAAATTTTATCAGGTGTTCGAAATTGCAATCCAGTAGGCTTAAACAAATGACAGAAACTAAATAAACAATTCTTCCGACAAGTTGTTTGTAATAAACAAGTAATTTGTAAGTCAGATTTCTTTTTGTGGGGTTATTTGAAGTCAAAGTTTATGTCACGCTACCCGAATCTTTAGAAGATTTACGGCAATGTATCGTAGCTCCAAAATTTTGAGCAAAATATTTATTATTGTATGGAAGTTGGTGGTAGTCATTTTGAATACCTAATAAACTGATACTTGAGTTTCTGTCGTTTGTTTAAGCCTACTTGATTGCATTTTTGCACACCTGATAAAATTTGTTTTAAACGATATTTCTCTGGAAATAATGACCGAATTTAAAATATAAAAACTGTTGAAAAGAGAATTGAAAGGCCTTTCGAACTGTGTCATGTTTGACACCCTTTTCCATTTAAAATTTTTAAGGTGCAGTCCACCCCCATTTTAGGGTTGACGTTATGGCATTGGTACTAATCCATTCAGGTGTCCCCCTTTACACTAAAATTGACGTGTTGGAGCGTTTTTAGCAAAATTAATGTTAAGTGGCCAAAAATTGCGCTGATAATTTTCGCTGGGCCACCCTGTATGTTTAGTTAGACACATTTAAAAGACTTTTGCTTTTAGGGCTATAACTTCGTGCAAACTTTAGATGACCATTCGTCGTCCATAACAGCGGTGAGGTTTCTAGCGCCTCAAAGTGGATTGCAGATGGTTTCCTGCGGGGCAGATAAGAGTATAATCTTCAGACAACTCACGGACACGCCTAACGGCAGTCCGCAGTTCGCTAGAGGGCACAACGCCAGCGGAAAGGCTACGCTCTATGACATGGAGGTTAGTTAGAGTTAGAGTGTTGTGAATATGTGAGTTTGTAAGAGTTTAGGATATGTGCTGGCATATACCTATTAGTAATATAGCGCTGATCCCGTATCTCCCCAATATACACGGTCAACAAAGCGTAGTAGAGACATGTCTTGCATCGCACACAGCTGTTACAGGGCACTTGGTCACGCAACAACATAGTGCTTCAATGGCACATTTCATATTTAAAATATAATAAATAAATATAGAAATTTGAAGAAAGTAATGAATTATTGTACATAACACTGTAATAATCATTTAATATTGTTTATTGATAATAAAATTCAGCCAGTACTTTTGTGTGGTCGTGGCGTGTCTTGTCTGATCGTGTAGATAAGCAACATAGCCCGCCCTGTCCAATTGGATGGGTTACCGCACAACGGCTCGGTGTGTGCTGGCCTTGCAGAGACTGTAGGCTGACAACCTGCATCACTAAAATGCAAGTAAAACTGTCATGAACAAGTACCTCAGGTACTTGAGGCCCTATTCCTCAGAGGAATGTCGTGCCATAGAGATAGATAATAAAATTACAATATCGCGAAATTTCGCTTTATCATATCGTGCATAGTACACAAAACGTAGCTTAATAATTATTTACATACCAAATGCGGGAACGACTGGTTTCCGGAGGAGTGTTTGGCGGCGAGCGCTGCCATAGAACGATTCCGGAAACCCAGTTCACGCAAGAGGTTTGTACAATATTTTTCGTACGAAAATCATAAAATGAATAATTAATTTTCTATTTGTACAAATATTTTTATTTATTGTATACACAAAATGGTTTGTGGTTATGTGTTTCAGTACTAACAAGTGCTGTCAATCTGTCAACATGACAGCAGTTGTGGACCAACATTGTTTATCAAATGCACTAAATTTACTTTTTCTAAAATAAATTTCATTCAATAATCCCCTATTCTCTTTTAATATTGTTATGTAAAAGAATGTTTAAAACATTATACTATTTTATTATAAATATAGTTTTTTAATAAATGCTGTAGAAGTAGGAGTGTTTTTTCCAAAATTTCCCGGTCACCTATCTGGTGGAGACCTGGGAAATTGACGTTCCAGGCGTTGCTTAGGCAACGCGAAACAACACATTTCAATGCATGAGTACGAAAAATATTTTTCCTACTTCTATAACATTTATTAAAAAACTATATTTATAATAAAATAGTATAATGTTTTAAACATTCTTTTACCTAATAATATTAAAAGAAAATAGGGGATTATTGAACGAAATTTAATGTAGAAAAAGTAAATTTAGTGCATTTGATATACAATGTTGGCAACAACTGCTGTCATGTTGACAGATTGACAGCACTTGTTAGTACTGAAACACATAACCACAAATCATGTATAATCTGTAATAAATAATTTTATTTGTTCAAAAATAACTAATCATTAGTTGTATAAATTCGTACGAAAAATATTGTACAAACCTCTTGCGTGAACTGGGTTTCCGGAATCGTTCTATGGCAGCGCTCGCCGCCAAACACTCCTCCGGAAACCAGTCGTTCCCGCATTTGGTATGTAAATAATTATTAAATTTCGCGCTGTAGTAATCTTATTATCAATAAACAATATTAAATGATTATTACAATATTATGTACAATAATTCATTACTTTCATCAAATTTCTATATTTATTTATTATATTTTAAATATTAAATGTGACTTTGAAACCCTATCTCCTTGCGTGTTGAGCCTGCGCACCAAGTGCCCTGTAACAGCTGTGTGCGATGCAACATATATCTCTATTACGCTTTGTTGAACGTATTGCAAGTACATTGGGAAGATAGGGGATCAGCGATATATTACTAATAGGTATACCGGGTGTCCCAGTTCGACCGACACATAGGAGTTTTACATGGGAAATCAGTTAATTATGAATAGTATCTCCCCAGTGCAACATATTCACTTGAAATTTTGTATACTTATAGGAGAATATTAATTCTCTGGATCACACTTATTTGAAATATGCAATTTCGTCTGCAAAACGAGATTTATTAAATTATAAAATCTAACATTTTCGTTCAAAATCAGTCAGCCATGGAAATAAAAGAAAATATTTCTGTGACAGTTCTGCCAGTTAATGACATGCCATTGTAGATATTTATATTTTTGTAATATTGGTATATTATTTAACAAAAATAAAATAAATTCAATTTAAATAATATTAAAATACAGGGAATAAGAATTAAAATCAGTGATACTTCACTAAACTGTCAGATAAATATTTTCTTTTATTTCCATGGCTGTCTGATTTTGAACGAAAGTATTAGATTTTAAGTTTAATAAATCTCGCCCTGCAGACGAAATTGCATATTTCAAATAAATGTGATCCATACAATTAATATTCTCCGATAAGTATACAAAATTTCAAGTTAATATCTTCCACTGGGGAGATAGTATTCATAATTGACTGATTTCCCATGTAAACCTCCCATGTGTCGGTCGAGCTGGGACACCCGGTATGTGTGCTGGGCTGTTTGGGGTTGAGTTACAGAATAGTGATAGAGAAGCGGGTAGCTTTAGTGTTTCACTAGTCAGTTCTAGGACCTTTAGAGAATTATTGGCTGAATTACGCTTTTACATTTTTGTTTGCATCATTAATTTTTAGAATGTAAATGTACTAAAATTATAAATTTTATATTAGATGAAATTAGTAGGTACATAATTATATTTCATAAACATTTTTATTAAACAAAATGATTGAAAGTTAAAATCACGATATTATTATAAAAGTGAGCTAGTTCGCTTTTATGATAAAATCGCGATTTTAACGTTCGTTTTTACAAAAGATTTTGATGTAAAAGTGAGCGTTAAAATCCCGATTTTATTATAAAAGTGAGCTCGTAATACGAGCCA
Source organism: Stenolophus ochropezus (assembly GCA_035578165.1). Lineage (NCBI taxonomy): Eukaryota > Metazoa > Arthropoda > Insecta > Coleoptera > Carabidae > Stenolophus > Stenolophus ochropezus. The sequence goes on from JAQOWZ010000032.1 coordinate 1,089,160, forward strand.
ATGTCTGTATTTTGCAAGTTCATCAATAACCACATTTTTCTATTTCTTTTTGATTAGATTTAAAATTCATATTACATATTTCATAGTATAAAGTATTCTGTGTCTTACATATAACTTTTTTAATAATCCAGTGGAGAATTTCACGAGTTGAAACCCAAAACAATACCTACACCTTTAATTAATACAAATCAATTTTTCAATATTTATACAGGGTGTTTGGCGGAAGGCCGGCACCCAGAATATTTCGTTCTTTTTAAAAGATACAAGAAAATGTTAAGGAGCAAAATTAAACTAGACAAAGGGACTCATAAAATGATCTTAGTAACAATTTTGTGTCACTTCCGGTTTTAGCGGAAATGTGTCCAACTTTAATTCTAGCATAGGGAATCGGTATTTTTATATATTTTTTCGAAATGTACATAAAATTAGCTTTACAATGATACCAAAATATCATTGTTTTACTTCAACCATTTCAAAATGGCGACTCTTTATTTTTAAAATATTTACTAATAAAAATTCATAAAAAATACACCATAGCCACCTATTTGACATTTTGTTACCTGAAACCAAACAAATAATGTCAAAAAATAATAGATCTACCTTTCCTGACGATGTAATGGCAAAATTTGTTATATGTGATAAATTGTGCAAAAAATGACGGCGGCCATTTTGAGTATTTTTAATTTTAATTTTATTTGTTATATTTAGATTAGATTTGTATTGTGTTGATTATTGTAAGGTATTTTAAAATTATTTTTTTTGCGTTAATTACCTATAGTTGTAAGTACATAAATATGAAAATAAATTGCCGCTATTTTGAAATGGTTGAAGTAAAACTTTGATATTTTGGTATCATTGCAAAGCTAATTTTATGTACATTCCGTAAAAAAATATAAAAATACAGATTCCCTATGCTAGAATTAAAGTTGGAGCCATTTCCGCTAAAACCGGAAGTGACACAAAATTTATACTAGGATCATTTTATGAATCCCTTTGTCTAGTTTAGCTTTGCTCCTTAACATTTTCTTGTATCTCTCAAAATAAATGAAATATTTTGGGTGCCGGCCTTTCGCCAAACACCCTGTATAGAAAGTATTTTCTAAACAAAATAGTAAATATAAAAATATACGTGTGTTGTTTTAAAATTTACAAACTTACAATTCTCCAAATTATAATTTTTATAATATATAAATATGTTGTTGTTGTCTAATTTGAAATTTTGTTGAAAATACGTGTCACAAGCTTCACATTTGTGTATTTGTAAACAATGATGTAACCCGTAGAAGTTTGACTGAGCCAGTATGATGGTGTACATGGACGGCGACAAGGCGTGGAAAGCTGATACAGCTTCTTCCACTTTGGAGGAAATATAATCATTTCTTTTTGATAATTATTTTCCTAATTTTTGTGAAAGTGATAACATATTTGTTGCTTGTTAGAAATGGATTTGTGTATGTTTATGATAGTCCCGTTGTTGAGAATGTTGTAGACGCGTTAATGGTTGATAAAGAGAGAGTGTCGAGGCAGGAAGATGTGAGGAAAATTTTAAATTTGTTGTCTTTCCCCGTTTCTCTGTCCTACTGTCACTTCTGTATACAGGGTGGCCCAGTGAAAATTATCAGCGCAATTTTTTGCCACTTAACATTAATTTTGCAAAAAATGCTCGAACACGTCAATTTTAATATAAAGGGGGACACTGAATGGATTAGTACCAGTGGCATAACTTCAACCCTAAAATGGGTGTAGACTGCAGCTCAAAAATTTTAAATGGAAAAGAGTGTCAAACATGACACAGTTCGAAAGGCCTTTCAATTCTCTTTTCAACAGTTTTTTTATTTTTCAAATCCGATCATTAGTTCCAGAGATATATCGTTTAAAACAAATTTTATCAGGTGTGCTAAACTGCAATCAAATAGGCTTAAACAAATGACAGAAACTCAAGTATCAGTTTATGAGGTGTTGAAAATGACTATTTCCAACTTCCATACAATAATAAAGATTTTGCTCAAAATTTAGGAGCTACGGTACATTGCCGTAAATCTTCTAAAAATACGGGTAGTGTGGCATAAACTTTAGACTTCAAATAACCTCACAAAAAAATCCAACTTACAAATTACTTGTTTATTACAAACAACTTGTCGAAAGAATTGTTTATTTAGTTTCTGTCATTTGTTTTAGCCTACTTGATGGCAATTTTGAACACCTGATAAAATTTGTTTTAAACGATATTTCTGTGGAACTAATGATCGGATTTGAAAAATAAAAAAACTGTTGAAAAGAGAATTGAAAGGCCTTTCGAACTGTGTCATGTTTGACACCCTTTTCCATTTAAAATTTTTGAGGTGCAGTCCACATCCATTTTAGGGTTGAAGTTATGCCATTGGTACTAATCCATTTAGGTGCGCTGATAATTTTCACTGGGCCACCCTGTATAGAACTATTCTGTGGTTGAGTTGAGACGTTGTGGTGTTTGTAGGTAGACACAGGGCAGAAGCATGTGTTGACGGCGTGTCAAGATAGAAACGTGCGCGTATACAGCGTCCAAAGTGGCAAGCACACCAAAACCTTCAAAGGCAGCACCAGTGATGACGGCAGCTTAATTAAGGTCAGTTACAACATTTTTCACAATGTTTTTAAAAATGACCTTGAGGTGTTGCAAAAAAATTAAGTGAACCTTTTTATTGTTTAAATCGAACCTGTAAAGTCTAATTTATCGCTCTGTATGATTTCATTCATTTTTATTTACATTAAATTTTAGTTAAAAAAGAAAATCCCTATGTAGGCAATAAGTTTCTATGCTTATATCTGAAAATAGCAGTTGCCATGAATAAATAAAAGAATAAACGTCAAATTGTGCGTTCTTATTACGCTAATTCTATCTCTGAATTAAAAATTCTCGGTAAAAGAACGCAAAATTTGACGTTTGTTTTTTATTGATTCATGGCAACTGCTATTTTCAGATATAAGCATAGAAACTTATTGCCTACATAGGGATTTTCTTTTTTAACTAAAATTTAACTACAACTACACCATTGGATTTGTAATTTGATGTAGATTCCAAATATGTAAAACTTATTAGGGTGTTTCATTTAAAATAAGAAAGTTGGACCCCATACCTTAAGAACCACTGGTTTAATAAAAATTTTGTTTATCTCATGTTAATAGTGTTGTAAAATAGAAATAGTTTGGTAATTGAACCGACCTCGTAGCTCTTACAGTTCCCGAGATAGCAATAGTGTACCACTTAAAATGGACACCCTGTATACCTAAACCTCTACTATACTTTACATTAATCTCATCCACCCACCCCTAGGTATCTCTGGACCGCAGCGGCCTCTACCTCGCCACCTCCTGCACGGACAAGACCCTCTCGGTGCTAGACTACTACACGGGGGAGTGCCTGGCCACCATGCTCGGCCACTCGGAGCTAGCCACGGGGCTGCGCTTCACGTCAGACTGTCGCCGGCTCATCTCGGCCTCCGGGGACGGGTGTATCTTCGTGTGGAGACTCCCGGAGGACATGCTGGTCTCCATGCAGGCCAGGCTGAGCCAACAGGCGCTCAAACGCGGGCGTGTGGAGGAGGAGATTGATTATAGGTCAGTGAGGGAGGGTTTGGTTTCAGTTGAGGGAAGTATACATTTTATCCTCCAACCATGTTATATAGACCACGTTAGTGAGGTTAAGATTTACATTTCGCGCCAAACCCTAATTCAAATCTGACTCTATGCATTTCTTATGGGAGTACATTTTCAATTCACGATATTCAAGCATTTTGCCGATTCTTAATTATAACATAGGGTTTTTTATATCCTAAAACATTACTCTTTGGTTTCCATACAGAAAAAGTACAAATAAAAGAATAAATTAAGAAAAATTTGATTTTAAAGAAATTAGTATCGCATGTAGTAACATATGTCGTTACTTGGTGCAGCAGGTTAAAGTGACAGGTTCAAGTGAATACTAAGACAGCTACGACATACGTTTTCAGAAATTTGCACCTACTGTTTAAATTGAAGTTTATTAAATAATACTATGTTTTTTAGGTGTGAATATTATACATATATTATACATTAGAATATAGATAAAACATTAGAGATTAGTATTTATAAGGTATAATAGATAAGATTTGCATTTTATAATACTTTCTACCAGATTAAAGATAGCACATTTTGATTCCCATAAGAATAAGATGGGCGTATAAATCGGCAGAGGCGAGTTAGGGTTTGAGTTTGAATTTGGCGCCACAAAATGACCATTACACTAATGCAGTCTATTGGAAATAATTTTTATCCTGCACTCATTTTATCTCAATACATGTTTTACACATTTTATTGTACGTGCATTTCATCTTCCACACATTTTATGTTCCTCACAATTTATCTTTAAAACATTGTATCTACCATTCATCATTCATTGCCCACGCAATTAATATTCCGCATATAATCTTCCACACACTAATAATCTTCACAAACATTTCATCTCGCACAAATTTTATTTTCCTCACACTGTATTTTCCACACATTCAAAATTTTGGAGCTACGATACGTTGCCGTAAATCTTCTAAAGATTCGGGTAGCGTGGCATAAACTTTAGACTTCAAATAACCCCACAAAAAGAAATCTAACTTACAAATTACTTGTTTATTACAAACAACTTGTCGAAAGAATTGTTTATTTAGTTTCTGTCATTTGTTTAAACCTTCTTGATTGCAATTTTAAACACTTGATAAAATTTGTTTTAAATGATATTTCTCTGGAACTAATGGTCGGATTTGAAAAATAAAAAAAACTGTTGAAAAGAGATTGAAAGGTCATGATTGATACCCGTTTCCATTTAAAATTTTTGAGGTGCAGTTCACCTCCCATTTTAGGGTTGAAGTTATGGCGTTGGTACTAATCCATTCAGGTGTCTCCCTTTATACTAAAATTGTCGTGTTCGAGCGTTTTATGCAAAATTGATGTTAAGTGGCCAAAAATTGCGCTGATAATTTTCATTGGGCCACCCTGTATAAATTCAATGTGGCAGCTTTTTGTATTTGTTTGAATGGAATGTTGAGTACTAGGAAATGAATATAAATACACTTTTATATTTGGGAAAACAGTATTTATTTTATGACAAGTAAACTATTTATTTTTTTGACATCTGTCTACTTCTTTATATTGTTTTTCAATGCATACTACATTTTTTATTATACATTTATAATAAAGTACTTGTTGATATTTCAATACTCCCCCTCAACAAATACTTTATTATATACAAATAACGTACAAATAAACCAAACATAACAAGACAAATCCTTTGAATAAAGCAAGAATTATTCTACTAAAACTGAATCTCTAAATTTCTGGAACAACGTTTTACCCAAAGGTTTTGTTAACATATCTGCTATATTATCATCGGTTTTAATATATCTTAAATTAATGCTCTGATCTTTAATTTTATCGATTATAAAATGATATTTTATATCTAAATGTTTCAATCGTTTATTGTTTTCATTATTATATGCTAATTTAATTACCGACTGATTGTCTTCAAATATTTCTATCATTTGATAATCCAAAATATTAAAGTCTAGTAAAAGATTTTTGAGCCAACATGCTTCAGTTATAGCTGCACATAGAGCTATATATTCAGATTGTGTAGACGATAGAGATACACAGGACTGCCTTTTAGAATTCCACGAAACTAAACAATCAAACACTTTAAACAAATATCCCGATGTGGATTTCCTATCCTTTATATCACCCGCCAAATCTGCATCTACAAATCCTTGTATTGTTTTATTATGCATGCTATTAAAAACTAAAGAAAATTTTAAAGTCCCTTTTACATAACGTAACACTCGTTTTATAGTTTTTAATAACATTTCACTTGCACAGTGCTGGAATCTACTTACAAGGCTTATAGCGATACATAAATCAGGTCGAGTACCACAAACAGCATACATCAAACTGCCTATAAGTTGTCTGCACTTCTTTTCAATTTTGGGACTTTCAGACATTTCTCTTTTTAGAAAATCACAATTAAAATTTTGATCAATGGGTGTGCTTGCAGACTTACAGTTAGACATATTAAATTTTTCCAATATTTTTATTAGGTATTTTTCCTGATTTATAATAGTTATACCTCTATTTTGCATAATATTTATACCTAGATAGTTAATAATAATATAATATACAGGGTGTTCATTTTAAATGGGCCACCATTGCTATCTCGAGAACTGTAAGAGCTACGAGGTCGGTTAAATTAGCAAACAATTTCTATTTTACAACACTATTAACATGAGATAACAAAATTTTTATTAAAGCAGTGGTTCTCAAAATACGGGTCCCAACTTTTTTATTTTAAATGTGAACCTATATTTTTTATTTGCTTATTTAATAGAGAATTTTATTTTGAATTCAATGATATAATATTATCATACCGTAACATAACGATTTTTTTGAGAAAAATGCATCTGAAGTTTGATATTAATTTGAATAAAATATGACAATAATAAGAGTGCCATGACGGAAAAAACCGAATACAAGTCATTTTTTAACTTGCAATTAGAGTGCCTTGACAGAAAGAATATACTTTTATTCACTTCTTTCTGTCAAGGCACTCTAATTATTGTCATATTTTAATCAAATTAATATAAAACTTCAGATGCATTTTTCTCAAAAAAATCGTTATGTTACGGTATGATAATATTATATCATTGAATTCAGAATAAAATTCTCTATTGAATAAGCAAATAAAAAATATAGGTTCACATTTAAAATAAAAAAGTTGGGACCCGTATTTTGAGAACCACTGGTTTAATAAAAATTTTGTTTATCTCATGTTAATAGTGTTGTAAAATAGAAATTGTTTGCTAATTTAACCGACCTCGTAGCTCTTACAGTTCTCGAGATAGCAATGGTGGCCCATTTAAAATGAACACCCTGTATAATATTAACCATATTTGATATTTCACAACCCTGTTTCTCCACGCTAGATTCAACGTAGCCGCTCTCCCGCTATGGGCCAAGAAGCAGATGACAGACGACTCGAGTCCGCCCATCAGCCTGACGCGCAGCGTGGACTTCCCGAAGGGCCGCTGGGCCGCGCGCGCGGAGAAGTCCCTGGCGGTGAAGTCCGTGTACACGGACTCGGTCATCTCGCTGCCCGGGCTGCAGCGGGACTCGGACGAGAAGGATAGTTCTATAGACAGCGGCACGGAGTCCCGAGCTGAGAGCCGCACGTACTCCGAGATCAGGAGTGAGGTGGTCGCTAAGGTAGGGGGAGTGGAAAGTGGGGGGTTGAGGAATGAGAAATATGGGGTTTGAGATAAAGAGCGGGTTATGTGCAGTAAAAGTGGCAAAATACAGGGTGGGTCTGGGAAGACGCCCCCCCCCCTTTAACTTTTTTATTATAAGTAATAGAAAAAAATGGCTCCTATAAAAGTTTTATTATTTTACATACAGGGTGTTCGAAAAATAGGGTGCCAAATTTGGGAAATATATTAATCAAACCAAAACAAGAAAATAATCCTAATATACCCATGTCCGGAAACGAACCATTTCGGAATAAAATACTCTTTTGTTTGAATTTTGAATTTTATTTTTAGTAATGTTTTTTACTGTCAAAATTACAATAGTTACGTTAATACTTGTAATTTGTTTAATCACGTTTCCTTAGCAACTGTCATAATTTGTTGTCACCGTAATTAAATTATTTTGATATTGTTTAGAAGCTTTTCTATTAATAATGAACAGTTATACAAACTCAGAATTAACCGACATGCATTTAATGTACGGACGTGCGCATGGTAGTTCGCGAGGTGGTCCAACTACTTGGTCTCCACGTTCACCATTAGTTGAATCCGCTTGATTTTTATTTTTGGGGTCATTTAAAGAGCTTAGTTTATTAGACGCCCATTAATAACGTATAGAATTTGCGGCAAAGAATCATAGACTGTTGCAATATTATAAGACTAAAACCAGGAATATTTGAACGTGTTCGACAATCCATGAGAAGACATTTAGAATGTTGCATACAAGTTCAAGGAGGACATTACGAACAACTATTGTAATTTTGAGAGTAAAAAACATTACTAAAAATAAAATTCAAAATTCAAACAAAAGAGTGTTTTGTTCCAAAATGGTTCGTTTCCGGACATGGGTATATTAAGATTATTTTCTTGTTTTGGTTTGATTAATATATTTCCCAAATTTGGCACCCTATTTTTCGAACACCCTGTATACTATTTGATGGCAGATGTAGATATTTTTTATAAAGTCACGTTTACAAGATACGACTATCAACTTTTATTTTTCAAATAGTAACAGATAATTATTTTAATAAAATAGAAACCGTCATTTTTTTCTCTTTTCATCGATGTATTAATTTTTATAAATGTATTTGAAAAATTTCAAGAAAAATGAGATAATTTAAAAATATTAGAAATCATATTTAAACAAATATTAAAGGTGGCTATGTGAAAATAAACAAAACGTAACAATGTAAAACAATTAAATTAATGTAAAAAATGTATACATTTCTTTGTTACTTAATTTAACTTATTTTGTAAATAAAAAAAAAAACATTTTCAGAAGTTCACAAAGAACGAATTAATTGATATGATTCTAATAATTGATTAATTGACTTACATCATAAGAAGAGCAACAAGAATTTACCGGGAGTGGTTTTCTAGACGTTGGCAACCAAGTTTAAGAACACTGAAAAGGATTTTTACCCGATTTCGAAAACATATCCACCTATAATTTTTGTTTAAAAATGATTTCTAATATTTCTAAATTCTTATTTTTCTCGAAATTTTTCAAATACATTAATAAAAATTAATACATCGTTGAAAAGAGAAAAAAATGGCCGTTTCTATTTTATTAAAATAGTTATAGGTTATCATTTGAAAAATAAAAGTTGATAGTCGTATCTTGTAAACCTGACTTTATAAAAAATATCTACATCTGCCATCAAATAGTTTATGTAAAATAATAAAACTTTTATAGGAGCCATTTCTTTCTATTACTTATAATAAAAAAGTTAAAGGGGGGGGGCATCATCCCAGACTCACCCTGTATGCATGCAATATGCATTAAAAAATCATCAAAATATGCACGATATATGCAAAAATAGTTATTTACATATCATGGCAGGGAAGTTAATCTTTTCATGACGAATATGGAGATTGTTTGCCGAGGCGCAGGCCGAGGCAAATAACCATGAATGAGTCATGAAAAGGTACCTCCCTGACGAGATATGTATTATATTTTTTCTGAAATCGTACAAAATTTTAAAATCAACGAATAATATATGTATATATATATATATATATATATATATATATATATATATATATATATATATATATATATATATATATAACCTATATGTATTTTACGAGTAACTGTCATTAAAACAATTGAATTTTGAACATAATTTATTTTAGTTTTAATTAATTAGTTTTATTAATATTAATAATTATTTTACAATTTTTATTGTTACTGATATTGATCGGTGCCTGTTTACTGGTTAACACTATATCCGATGTGGACGTTGATGATATGTCTCCTGAGAGTATTCTCGTTTTCACTCTTCATGTTATTATTTATTGCTGGCTTTTCAACTAAAATTGATTATTAAAAATATAAGATGTAATATTTCGAACTGAACTAATACTTACATACTAGGCTACTCAGGTTATGTGTCAACCCGCTCTGTTGTTTGTTTAGCTAGCACATGGCACGCAGGGCAAGCTCATAGTTGCCAGATCACAAATTAAAAAAATATTTTTTTTTTTATTATAATTTGTTAAATGCATTGATCTTCTAAATTTAGTTTATTTAGTATAAATACTACATGTTATAAACATTTGAATTTTATTTATTGGTCACGTAAACAGTGTTTCGTATTGAAATATAAATATACCTATTTGTCAAAATAGAGTTGGCAACATTGCATTTTACCACTGCCTAGGCAGGGAAATTGGATTTCCCTGCCTATTTTGCGGCAGCCATTTGATAGATTACTGGCCGATTTCAGGAAAAGTTATATAAGTTATAAATATGCACTTTACAATAAAAATATGCAAAAAAAAAACTAATGTCATCAGGCTCGTTTTACTGACATCATTTTCTTATTTTTACATGCAGTGTTTTATTTGAAACATTTCTTGAAATGTATAAAGACAATAAATATCACAGGTAATTCTAACAAAAATAAGAGAATCTCGAATTCATATTCATATTGAAATTTACAAAATTCAAAAAAGTAATCTTTAACGAGAAAGTTGTTATATGCTCCTCATATTTTTAATACATTTTGTTTCGGCATTACTATTTGTTGTTATAGTTCCAAACATACGAATTTCAGTGACATATTATTTACTTACCTTACTTACAAAATAAGAATTACTTAGTTCTAAACAGTTCTAAAACACTGATAGAATCACTTTTTTTTGTTCTGACGAAAAATTAAATATGATTGTAATGGTTTCAATGAGTACATTTTATATAAATGCTCGCACTTATTGAAAGTACGATTAAAATTATATTTCTTGTAATACCTATACTGTTTTCAAAAAAGAACAAAATTTGTCAAAAATTAATTTTTGTTTTTGAAAAAAGTCTTAAAATATGCACTAATATGCAAAAAAAATCAAAATATGCAATAAAGTATCATTAAATGCAAAATATGCATATTTTTTTTTGATATTTGGCCTTAATTTTTGATGAAAAGTGAATATATGAAAACAGTTTGTTGATATGCCTAATATAAACAACACATGCAATTGCATAGAATCCGCTCTTTAGTCATAGATATTCATAGTAATGTATGAAAATGGTTAGTTTAGAGAGATTGACACATCGATGGTAGCGCCTCTGTCGGGAAAACCGCGCAATACATCTTAGACACAATACGGTTATGCTGTTTTATACGATATAAACATGAAATATTCCCAAAACATTACATTTATTTTGTGTTATACTTTGTTTTTAAACTATAGACAGTAACTAAAAATTCTAGTGAGAAAATCAAAGCCTGTGATTGGCTGCTGCGCCATTTCTTGAAGCCGCATTTAACCAGACGAAATTTCAGGTTAACCTTCTCAAACATAATTAAAACGTCAAACTCTCGGAAGTTGTCAAATCAGTTGTTGAATTTGCACGTGTTTTTCGTTTCATTGCTCTTTTTGTGAAATTTCCACCAATAGTTAACAGTATTTTTAAAAATACATAAATTTTTCAACATGGAATTACAAAAAAAAATAGGCAATTAATTAATTTATAATTAAAGGTACGTATTTATGATTTTATATAAATAAATTAAGTAGATTATTTATCATAGTTTTGGATGATGAAAATACAGGGTGTTCATTTTAAATGGGCCACCATTGCTATCTCGAGAACTATAAGAGCTACGAGGTCGGTTAAATTAGCAAACAATTTCTATTTTACAACACTATTAACATGAGATTAACAAAATTTTTATTAAACCAGTGGTTCTCAAAATACGAGACCCAATTTTTTTATTTTAAATGTGAACCTATATTTTTTATTTGCTTATTCAATAGAGAATTTTGTTCTGAATTCAATGATATAATATTATTATACCCTAACATAACGATTTTTTTGAGAAAAATGCATCTGAAGTTTTATATTAATTTGATTAAAATATGACAATAATAAGAGTGCCATGACGGAAAAAACGGAGTAAACGTCATTTTTTAACCTGCAATTAGAGTACCTTGACTGAAAGAAGTGAATAATAGTATATTATTTAACAAGCATAATATGTAGGCTATATTACACGAGGATGTAATTAAAAATACGAGCGGTAGCGAGTATTTTTAATCATCCGCGTGTAATGTAGCCATATTATGCGAGTCAAATACTATACTTTATCTACAACTATCAGGCATATAAAAAATCTGATATTATTTGTTAAATATTCAGTTAGGTGTGAGTAGTTCATATATAGCTCAACAGATGGCGCCACAGTAGCCTTAAATGTCAAAATAACTTTTCAAATTGTATTTATTATACTTTTATAAGCATATATATTGATATTTATAATAAAAAATGTGTTATTAATAAATTAACAGTTTAATAAAATATTATGTGTTAAATTATATGCCCTATTTATTACAGAAAAGTGTAGCGTGTATCATGACATTTCATATTACACTTGTGTAATATGAGTAGTATATTATATGTAGTATCACACGTATAATGTACAGATATTTCAATAGTTGTAGATAAAAGTATATTATTTCTGTCAAGGCACTCTAATTGCAGGTTAAAAAATGACTTGTATTCTGCTTTTTTCCGTCATGGCACTCTTATTATTGTCATATTTTATTCAAATTAATATAAAACTTCAGATGCATTTTTCTCAAAAAAATCGTTATGTTAGGGTATGATAATATTATATCATTGAATTCAGAATGAAATTCTCTATTGAATAAGCAAATAAAAATATAGGTTCACATTTAAAATAAAAAAGTTGGGACCCGTATTTTGAGAACCACTGGTTTAATAAAAATTTTGTTTATTTCATGTTAATAGTGTTGTAAAATAGAAATTGTTTGCTAATTTAACCGACCTCGTAGCTCTTACAGTTCTCGAGATAGCAATGGTGGCCCATTTAAAATGAACACCCTGTATAGCCTGGAAAGTATAAATTTTGACATGACCTTCATTTTGACATTTCATTTCTCCCGCCCATAGATTAAGGAAATATATTTGTAGAAGATTGGATATCTACCTTATCATCTGTGTAAACAAATTTTAGCGCCCCTTAGGATCGGCTTCGGGAACTAAATTTGACAAGCTCGGTAATGGCGGGAATTTTAAATACATTTTATTTTATATTTATAAAAAATATTTCTTAATATTATAATTATGGAAATACATATATAAATGCTTAAACGTATATTTCCATAATTATAATAATATACAGAAATTAAATGAAACAATGTAACATTTGTTATTATAATATTTTTATTTATACTTGCTTTAAATATATACAAAATGATAATTTTCAAAATGTATTTCGCATACTCTAAAATTGTTTTTAAATTGTTCTGTGCTAAAATTGGCCAAATATGTTCTGTTGAGTCTCTCCAGCCAGATATTTCTCAATATTTCCTGTTTTGGAAAATAAAATAATCGTCCATGGGGATTAGGACATACCACACATAATTTAGTTGACTGAAAATGACAAGAAATTGACAAGAAATTGAATTAAAATTTTTATTTTAATATAATCTGACCAACAGATTGAAGTCCATTTTAAAGACATGGGAATTTTGAATGAAAACTGAACTACTTACTTGATACATTTTAAGTGCTTCTTTCTTCAATATTATTAATCTTGTTTATGAATAAAATTATGACACAATAGTCACAATATTCAATTATTAAATAGGTATAGGTATCCACAAACCACTACATAGGTAGGAATATCTAAATGAGCATAGACCACTAAATTCAAATTTATTGAATTTTGATTTTTATAGAGCTATCACGGTACTACTAACGACATCTATGATCGGCTTTGGAAAAGTTTTTCAACGAGATCTAGATTGAAATTTGGTTTCACGCATTGCAATACTGTTTCAGCCTCCTGCTCCCGCCAAATAAATCTAGTGATTTTTTTTGGTAACTTCTAGCGGTGTAAATGTGACTTCGTCTAGTGCTGTCTATAGTTTAAAAACGGAGTATATCGAAATCGGACAGCAAACCGGATATGACGTCATACTTTGTAGTTTGCTAGCGATCCAAGCTAGGATGAGTGTGCTGCGACTGTCTGCTATTATTTTTAAAAGTTTGTTTTGTTTGTTTTTTTGTAAAGAAGAGATTATATTATGAATATCTTAGTTAATGAAGATAATAGCTACATGCTGTCAAAAAATAATAAAATTGATTCCATAATAACAAAAAAAGATACAGGGTGGCCCAGCGAAAATTATCAGCGCAATTTTTGGCCACTTAACATTAATTTTGCAAAAATCGCTCGAACACGTCAATTTTAATATAAAGGGGGACACCTAAATGGATTAGTACCAATGGCATAACTTCAACCCTAAAATGGGGGTGGACTGCACCTCAAAAATTTTAAATGGAAAAGGGTGTCAAACATGACACAGTTCGAAAGGTCTTTCAATTCTCTTTTCAACAGTTTTTTTATTTTTCATGTCCGATCATTAGTTCCAGAGAAATATCGTTTGAAACAAATTTTATGAGGTGTGCAAAACTGCAATGAAGTAGGCTAAAACAAATGACAGAAACTAAATAAACAATTATTTCGACAAGTTGTTTGTAATAAACAAGTAATTTGTAAGTTGGATTTTTTTTGTAGGGTTATTTGAAGTCTAAAGTTTATGCCACGCTACCCGAATCTTTAGAAGAATTACGGCAACGTACCGTATCTCCAAAATTTTGAGCAAAATCTTTATTATTGAATGGAAGTTGGAAATAGTCATTTTGAACACCTGGGGCCTGTTTCTCAAAAAATACGGGACTAGTATTATTAGTCCCTGCACTAGTAATACTAGTGAAGTTTACTAGTTTTTGTTTCTGAAATGTACAAGTGTAAAATACTTGTTACAAGTTGGGAACTAGTATTTACTAGTGTATTTCACATAAAATACTAGTATTTTGTTTCTCACAATGTTTGTGTTGTGTGTCAGACTAGTAATTTACTAGAGAAAAGCTACAAGTGTCAAAAGTCTTGTAAATTTTTATTATAAATTTTACTAGTCGTATAATTTTATTGTTTGTGTGTTATTCTTTTTCATATGTAATTTAATAGTTCTTTGTTAATATTTATTTAGTTTCATTTGGTGTTTGTTGTTGTTTAGTGTTAATATATTTTTAAAATAATATAATGTGGTCAAGTGACTCTGACTCTAGTGATGAAGAAGTAGTTGTGTGTCGTCAAAAACTATTTAAAGCAAGAATAAATTATGCCCATACAGAAACCTCATATGAGTTTAACGAGAGGTTTAGACTCTCGGCAAATAAGTTGGAAACATTAATTAATTTATTGGGACCGATTCTTCAGCGAGATATGGCAAGAAACCATGCATTATCCGTAAAAATACAACTAGAAATTGCTCTTCATTGGCTTATCATCCCCAAAATTGTAGTTTTGCATCTAGCTAAGACATTATTATTGACAAGAATTGGCAAGAATGTAATTGTAATTTATTTCCAATTTTCAATGTAAAACACTTGCTTGAAAATGTCAGAAAATTGAATCACTTGATTAAAAATTTCACTTATAACTAGTAACTTATGAACTAGTAACTTGTAAACTAGTAACTTGTAAACTAGTAAAATACTTGTCAGGGACATTGTTTCAGAAACACAATGTACTAGTACTATTAAAAAATTCACTTGTAGCTAGTAACTTGTAACTTGTAAACTAGTAATTTTTGAGAAACAGGCCCTAATCAACTTATACTTTAGTTTCTGTCATTTGTTTAAGCCTACTTCATTGCAGTTTTGCACACCTGATAAAATTTGTTTAAAACGGTATATCTCTGGA
The DNA here is from genome assembly GCA_035578165.1 of Stenolophus ochropezus. NCBI lineage: Eukaryota > Metazoa > Arthropoda > Insecta > Coleoptera > Carabidae > Stenolophus > Stenolophus ochropezus. The sequence goes on from JAQOWZ010000032.1 coordinate 1,104,698, forward strand.
ACTAATGATCGGATTTGAAAAATAAAAAAACTGTTGAAAAGAGAATTGAAAGGCCTTTCGAACTGTGTCATGTTTGACACCCTTTTCCATTTAAAATTTTTGAGGTGCTGTCCACACCCATTTTAGGGTTGAAGTTATGCTATTGGTACTAATCCATTTAGGTGTCCCCCTTTATATTAAAATTGACGTGTTCGAGCGTTTTTTGCTAAATTAATGTTAAGTGGCCAAAAATTGCGCTGATAATTTTCGCTGGGCCACCCTGTATGACAAATCGTATGTTTGTCGTTAAAGGAAGTAATGGTAACACTTGGTTAATGTTACAGACTGAGTTCAAAATCTGTGAGGAGAGTTATAGTGAGTTGGTGGGAAATGTTCAACAGGTACACTTTCACTTCTTTTTTTACTAACACCTTTCATTTTGAAAATAACTTTCTGTTAAAATATAAATTATTGAAGATAACATAATACTAACATACCTGTTAATAGAAAATTATTGCATTGAAATATTAGATATACTATTTGACAACTTAAGTCAGTTTTTCTATATAATATATTTTTAATTAGTCGACATTTAACCAAAGATGAAAAAAAAATCTGTCCAAAATGAAAATATTCAAATAGGGCATAATAACGGTAATTTGGCCCAGAGCGATTTTGGAATGAGAACGCAATAATCTGATTAGAAATGTTTAAAAACAAAGTTTGCTAATTGCAGGTTTTTAAATGGAATGAAAATTGCTCAAAATTATTTTACAAGTTGTCAACATTTCTTTTTTTTTGACCAAAAAATGTAAAAAAAAATACCTTTTTCCAAAATCGTTAGCAAAATACATCATTATTCAACTTAAAACAGTGAGCAAAGTAGCATATTGAATCACAAGTGAGCAAAGTAAATAAATTTCTTCACAAGTGAGCAAAGTAAATAACATTAGTGAGCAAAATACACTAACTCTGAGCACAATGTTTTCATGGGATTACAAACATTATAATACATTTTACATTAAATTACATTAAATTTAATTATAATTTATAAACATAATTGTACTGTTGAGATTTTCATTATTAAATAAAAAAGTACAATGTTTTGTTTTTTTTTTTAAATTATATTTTAAGATTGTGGAAAAAAATATGTTTAGCACACGTGAGCATGTCTTTTTCTCACTTGTCCAGTTGGCACACTCGCTTCGCTCGTGTGGCCAATTTCTGGGCCCGTGAGAAAAAGACATATTTTGCTCACTTGTACTAAAAATAGCTATTATCTACAACTATTGAAATATGGGTACATTATACGTGTGATACTACATATAATATACTACTCATATTACACAAGTGTAATATGAAATGTTATATTACACGCTACACTTTTCTGTAATAAATAGAGCATATAATTTAACACATCACATTTTAATAAACTGTTAATTTATTAATAATGTATTTTTTATTATAAATACAATATAAATGATTATAAAAGTATAATAAATACAATTTGAATAGTTATTTTGACATTTAAGTGCTACTGTTGCGCAATCTGTTAAGCTAAACAGGGGGAATCTGGGAAGACGACCTCCCCCCCCCCCCCCCCCTTTTAATTTTCTTATCATAAGTAATAGAAAAAAATGGTTCATATAAAAGTTTTATTATTTTACATATACTATTTGATGGCAGATGTAGATATTTTTTATAAAGTCAGGTTTACAAGATACGACTATCAACTTTTATTTTTCAAATGGCAACCTATAATTATTTTAATAAAATAGAAACCGCCATTTTTTTCTCTTTTCAACGATGTATTAACTTTTATTAATGTATTTGAAAAATTTCGAGAAAAATGAGATAATTTAGAAATATTAGAAATAATTTTTAAACAAATATTATAGGTGGCTATGAGAAAATAAACAAAACGTAACAATGTAAAACAATTAAATTAATGTCAAAAATGTATACATTTGTTTGTTACTTAATTTAACTTATTTTGTAAAAATATTTTTTTTTTTTAAAAGTTCACGAAAAACAAATTAATTGATATGATTCTAATAATTGATTAATCAACTTGCATCATAAGGAGAGCAAACAGAATTTACCGGGAGCGGTTTCCTAGACGTTGGCAACCAAGTTTAAGAACACTGAGAAGGATGTTTACCCGATTTCGAGAAACATAGCCACCTATAATATTTGTTTAAAAATTATTTCTAATATTTTTAAATTATCTCATTTTTCTCGAAATTTTTCAAATATATTAATAAAAATTAATATATCGTTGAAAAGAGAAAAAAATGGCGGTTTCTATTTTATTAAAATAATTATAGGTTGCCATTTGAAAAATAAAAGTTGATAGTCGTATCTTATAAACCTGACTTTATAATAAATATCTACATCTGCCATCAACTAGTATATGGAAAATAATAAAACTTTTACATGAGGCATTTTTTTCTATTACTTATTATAAAAAAGTTAAAGGGAGGGGCGTCTTCCCAGACTCACCCTGTATATGAACTACCCACACCTAATTGAATATTTACCAAACAATATCAGATTTTTATATGGCTGTTAGTTGTAGATAAAGTATAGTATTTGCTCCTCATATGCCTACATTACACTCTGCTGATTAACTAACCCACCTCACTTCACCCCACCTGTATGTTAAGCCCGGGCCAGCTGTCCGCCCGCTGGGAGAGGACTTGGCCCACGACGGCGACGTGGAGGACATCAGCGACGTGGAGTCCCGGCTGCAGCCGCTGTACTTCAGCAGCCAGGCGGACAGCGCGAGCGGCAGCGAGTTCCCCGTCACGGCCGCGGACGCCGAGGAGCTGCGGCGCAGCCAGCGCAAGGCCCGCCCCACTGTAGCGGTCAGTGTTAGTGTTAGCGGGTCGCAGGACTCGGACGATGATGATGATGAGGTGAGTTGGTGCTGACTTCAAACTGTCATGTATGCAACCCTTAAACGGGGTTTATAATGACGTAAAGTAAGCGGTAACAGCTAGCCAACCAGAACACGACATCTCCTTAACAATTTCCTACTCACACTCTTTACATTTTACATTTAATTCAGGTTATTTATAAAAAATTTTTTTTGTTTTTGTGAATTCATTGACTTAGCGATGGAAAGTGATAAGGAATTAGTTGCTGTAGCACAACATTTATTATTTCTAAAAAAGAAAATCTTAAAGAAAAAAAGAAATAGGAAATATTCTGTTCGACCTATTAATCGAAGACGCAAAGAAAATGATTTTTACGTAAATATGTTTTTACATATGAAAATTTACGATTCATTGATAATGTACAAAAAACTTACCTGTAGAATTCATTATTGCAGCTATATCTGTCTATATAGCATTTTTTTAATATATTTTTAAACTCCTTACAGGACTTGTCATACAATATATTTTATGTTGTTCTACAACTGCAATTAATTTCGAATAATCCATGATTCCTTTTTCAAATAAAATTATTTTAGCCTAACCTCTGTATCTGTGATAAACAGCTGACAGTTTACAGGTACAAGTATGAAATAGTGATTTGTTATTGGTCGGCGGTAAAGACGCAACGCAGAAAGATAAAAGTTGGGCATCTGTTGCGTTCCTTGCGTCCCGTTACTTGCTACGTTACCGCTTTATGAATCATCCCTAGCCATAGTGCGCGCTCATCTCTCTACGTTACCTACTGCGTCCGCGTTACCTCTTACTTTACGTCATTATAAAGCGACCTTTAGATGAGGTATAACTAGAGATATGGCACACTCCTATCCGCGAAAGCCACATCCCAGAGAAAAACATTGGCCCGTATTACGAGCTCACTTTTATAATAAAATCGCGATTTTAACGCTCACTTTTACATCAAAATCTTTTGTAAAAACGAACGTTAAAATCGCGATTTTATTATAAAAGCTAACTAGCTCACTTTTATAATAATATCGTGATTTTAACTTTCAATTTTACATAAGATTATGATGTAAAAGTGAACGTTAAAATCGCGATTTTATTATAAAAGTGAGCTCGTAATACGAGCCATTGTATTTTTCATAAGTGCTATTGTTATTTTGATACTTTGTTTTGAGGATATTTTGTTATTTTTAATTCTTTTCAAATTTGTTTGAATCTTTATTGTTCTAGCTCGATTGTAGCGCTCGCTACGCTTGCGTTTCCATTTCCGAGCACGAGCAATAAAGATTCACTTTACGCTCTTGATACACAAATAACTATTTCAGACGACCACATATGAACGTAGCCATATTTACACTGTAATTAACACCAGAAGATGTAACATAGCACACGGCTTGTGTTATATAACTGGATATAACGATTAGTGGTCAATAGATGGAACTTTGATAATGAAATGTAACAAAATTAATGAAAATTTGCTTAAAACTACGATTTTAAAATTGGTAGTGAATTAATAACAAAAATAAAGAGTCATAATGTACTGATAGTTTTATTAATTGTTCAAATAATACGTACTAGACTTCCAAATCAGTTTCCGGTTAACTAGTGATACTTAACCTCAAACCCAAACGTCAATGCTTTCGTGAGTTGTGTTTGACATTCACACTTTTGTATAAACCCTGTTTTTATTATAATATTTTGAGGTCGTCTGAAAAATAGTGTACATAACTCGCTTCAAAGTGCAGAGCGTGTATTACTAGATTAAAAAATAATTTAATATTTACTTTGAGTTGTACACATTGGGAAAATATTTCAAAGCGTCTCTGAATCCTTCGGCTTTTTGTTGAATTTTATCCATAATTAAATCCGGATGATTACATAACTTTTTTAAAGTTGTAATACTCGCTAAAGAACTTAAACTCGTTTTATCCTTGTCACCAGAAGCTAAAATACATATTTATTTTAAATGTGTGCCACTCATACACGGTTACAAATACAGCGTCAGGACCTCAAAATTATTAATCCTCATAATTTCTTCCCCCTTTTTACGAATTTTGGTAAAAATTTACTGTACGGTCACAGAATAGTTACATACAGAAGCGACACTCCGTGCCGGTACCTTTCATGTTCCCCTATACAGTTCTATGACCTTGAAGCATTGTGTACATCTTTAAATTTGTGCACATTCTCCATCTCTCTCTAAGATGTGAGGAAACTTTCCGATGTTAAACAATGAGCCCTTTAAATATGTGCAGTCTCCGTCTCTCTCTAATTTTCGTTTCTCTGTTTTACTGTCGCTTCTGTATAAACCTATTCTGTGGTATGGTCTAAACAAAATTGAAATTTTTGCCACTAGGAGGCCATTTGACGTTACCAGTGGCAAGAAAACAGTGCTCATTTCGATACATTTTATAATGATTTTGAAATGTTCGAAATTGTAAACAAATGTACTTTTTGTTAGGATATGTATTAAAAGTTACATTTTTTCGGCAAATATTAGTATTATTTTTAGAATTGAAAAGAATTGTATTTTTTGAGAAAACAGTGGTTAAGGATAAATTCAAAAAAACAAAATTCTGTTATTAGACAAGGGTTACTGATAAATTTAAACTAACAGAAACCGTCACTAACAAAACCTAACCTACTTTTGAGAGGACAGTGGTTAAAGATAAATTCAAAACAACAAAACAATTAAATAGAAATTATTAAACCTTTTTGATAGTTTAATTCTATTCCAACATAATAAAGGATTATCTGTCATGCACGGGAGTATTTGATATATGTTTGAGAATCACTGTTTATCTTTTATTCAGACGCATGCGCATTTTGATAATTTTTGTAGACCGTACAGTAAATATCAACCCGAATTTAAACCATAGTGGCTTTTTCTTAGCAACCCTGGTATAGTCAAACCGGAGAAGGAGAAGACTCACGTCATCAACCTGAAAAAAAGCTTTATAAAAGGAAATATAACTTGTTAAGATTATTGTGTTATTTATTTTTAAAAAAAGGAGAAAAAAAATATTTGTATTAAGAAACGTATATATTAATGAATTTACAATTATTTCTAAAGTCAATCCGTATTCCTCTTAGAGAATATAATAGTTATTTGTATATCAAGTGCTGAAAGTCTATCTTTGTCGAACCAAAACGAAAGTTGCAGCCTGAGCGAAGCGAAGGTTGCAATCGTTTGTGTTCGACAAAGGACTTTCAACACGTGTTATACACACTATTTTTTCTACTCTTGCAAGATAAAAAATAAGGAAATAAAAAGTTATTTTTTAAACATAATTTGACATTTATTGCAAATTTTGTATTTGTGATGCGCAAGTGATGCGTATCCATGGCAGCAACAATGTAATAAACATTGCTACAAAGAGTCACTTTCAACATGAAAAACCAACCAGAAAATTGTATTTTCAAAGCAGGAGTAGAAAAAATTATTTGAAATAATTGTAGTTGATTTTTATACCATATATTGGCAATAATAAAAATTGATCTTGTTTATATTAGATTTTATACCGATCGAATATTGATCTTGTCATTCGATTGTCAGTGTCAGTCAGAAAGTATCGTGTCAGTTTTTTTGTTATTGACAAATCATGCTTAAAGCTTTATCAAAGCAGTCAAAAAACTGACAATGAATGTAGTGCATTATTTTGAACGGGAACTGGACAACGTTGGTCCATTAATTCCATTGAAAACCGTACGAGAGGTAATTTTTTTTCTATTTTTTTTTTAATTTAATTGAATGATGTACTTTTGGAGAACAGCTAATGCCCTTCAATTTACTAAATGCACTTATTCACTATCGTTTCCGTCACAAATCAACTGTGATAACGCCGACAGACTTCGAGAGGTTGTGCTTATTAATTTGTCAACTGTCACTTGAAGAAATAGGTTATAGTAAGTTATGCAACATGCACTGCACTTTTATTCTAAAAAAAATCAGTATCTCATATACAGGGTGAATACTGAAAACCTTGACATAGGAAAATAACATGGAAAACAGTTTTTTGCTGTTTCCATCTGTCCCGCTAAATAAAATCGGGTGTATATGGTATCGTTAGTTAGATTACTTAATTTTGCATCTAATAAAACCAAATGTTGTGTAATAAGGCCTTTTCTAACTGAAATACTTGATAAAATAAATTGTATTTTGAAGGTTATCCTTCATATTTTCGAATAAGAAACGTCAAAAACAAAATGCTCCATAGCCGAGTGGATACGAGGGCTGATTCATAACATAAATAATCTACAAGACCTGGTTCGAGACCACCTCGGCCTTTTTTTTTTAATTAAATTATACTTAAAATATCATGTTTCGAAACATGAAATACAAAATTATTCACCAAAAACTAAATTCGAATTAATTGTTAAGTTTGACAGACAGCAAATAATAATTCTATTAAATATTTGGATTTTTTTTATTTATAAAAATATGAATATTGCTATTTTATTAAAATAGTCTGATATAATAAAGATATTTTAAGCATAATTTAATTTAAAAAAAGTAGGGCTGAGGTGGTCTCGAACCAGGTCTTGTAGATTATTTATGTTATAACCTTCAAAATACAATTTATTTTATCAAATATTTCAGTTAGAAAAGGCCATATTACACAACATTTGGTTTTATTAGATAGCATATAGACGGGATTTTATTTAGCGGGACAGATGGAAACAGCAAAAAACTGTTTTCCCATGTCATTTCCCTATGTCAAGGTTTTCAGTATTCACCCTGTATTGATAGTAGTACATGACGTGATTATTTTAGTGATATTATTTGATGACGTGAGTCTTCTCGTTCTCCGGTTTGACTATACACGCCTCGTTCTTCAATCTGTACACACGCTTGCTATTTGCCACTTTCCACGCTTGTTGCAGGCGTCGACCCCTAGCGGCGAGACAACCGACCGCAACCCTCTGTCCATGCTCTCCGTCAGTTCAGAGTCGCTGGACCAGCTGGCGTCGCGGGCGCAGTTCCTGCAGGCCACGTTCGAGTCCATGTCGGGCGGCGAGGACGTGGGCGGGTCGGGCAAGGCGTCCCCCATGTCGCTGTCGGCGCAGCACGCGCGCGCCGCCCCGCTGCGCAACGTGGCCGTCATCAACGCCGCCAAGCTGCTCAAGGACGACCCGGACAAGAGCCGGCGCCGCGAGGAGCTCGGGCGGAGGATCGAGGAGACCCGGAGGAAGCTGCAGAGTGTGAGTCACTACACACAGCAACACTAGCAACACTAGCAATAGACTGCATTAGTGTAACGGTCATTTTGTGGCGCCAAATTCAAACTGAAACCCTAACTCGCCTCTGCCGATTTATACGCCCATCTTATTCTTATGGGAATCAAAATGTGCTATCTTTAAACTGCTACAAAGTATTATAAAATACAAATCTTAACTATTAAACCTTATAAATACTAATCTCTAATGTTTTATCTATTACAGTATTATTTAATACACTACAATTGAAACAGTAGGTGTAAATTTCTGAAACGTATGTCGTAGCTGTCTTAGTATTCAGTTGAACCTGTCACTTTAACCTGCTGCACCAAGTAACGACATATGTTACTATTTGGGATACTACTTTCTTTAAAATCAAATTTTTCTTAATTTATTCTTTTATTTGTACTTTTTCTGTACGGAAAGCAAAGAGTAATATTTTAGGATATAAAAAAAACCCTATGTTATAATTAAGAATCGCCAAAATGCTTGAATATCGTGAATTGAAAATGTACTCCCATAAGAAATACATACACTCAGATTTGAATTAGGGTTTCGCACTAAATGTAAATCTTAACCTCACTAACATGGTCTATAGTTATTTATAGCATTTTCAATTGGGATCAGTGACCTCTAGTATACAGGGTCACAGTATAAATCGTATATACAGTAGTTGCACTCTCTGTCGGCACCTTTGAAATTCTGTTACATGTCAGATTTTCTAGCTCACGTAAGCCCCGCCCGTTGGAGGCCCAAACGGGTAAATTCAAATAAACGTCAAATGAAATTAACACAGGAATACTGATAATTAACACAACATAATGTATCAGAGAACTAAATGTCACAACATGAAGCACGCTCAACAATTAAATTTAATAACAGAAACTTGTGTTTATATTTCGAGCCAACACTGACAGCTGCCCGCAGGGGTGAAAACTTTCCTCCAAAGGGCGGAGTTAAGAGCTTCAAGGTCAAATTTTCGGGTAACAAAAATACCTGGGAATGCAACTACTGTATATACGATTTATACTGTGCTAATACTATAGCTCGTCCAAAATAGAAATGAACCTGCGCGAAAGACACATTTTCATTCATATTTTGAGCAACCAATGGGAGACGGTACCCCCCATTGTGTTTTTTACCAGTGGCGTACTTAGTTCCTAGTTCATATGGGGAAACTATATTAGGAAATTATTATATAATATTAAGGAAATTCGAAATTAAGATTTAAAGAACATATAACTGCAATAAACAGAAAACAACACAGGATTTGCCGACGATTATATTAGCAGGTATAGTCTTTTTCACGAAAATGTGATCGTACGTCATACCTAGTAATAAAATTATAGCCAAAACAGCAATGTTACTATCCCTAGCATATACCCAGTAAAATACACGGAACTTAGTGTCTTTTACTAATAAATGGTTGGTAATCCTGTACAACGTTGCCATTCTCGAAATGTCAAAAAATAATATTATTTTTGAAAAATGTCAAAAAATCGAGCAAAAAAATTAGGAAGTTGTGCACAGAATATGGTGAATTCTGTAATAAGGTATTTTGAACAAGAACGTGACAAACGAAGATACAGAGGGGATGCTGAATAAATTTAATTTATTTTATGTAAATGATTCACAATATGATGGCCGTATTTATTTGAGAAATTTGAATACAACCCTAAACTGATCCTGAACTTACCCGTGTTGATACCAAATAAACAACCAAATTTTATAGTTGGTGAAATTTTTTAATGGTAAATTTAAGTGATTTATTTAAATTATTTACTTAAGTTTTCCATTTTAACCTATAAAAGATATAACTTCTGACAGATATAGGAAAAAAAACAATATGTAAACAAAGATAGAAAACAGGTTCAACTCACCAACCCTGCAAAATAGCTGAGTGAGTTGGGTCAGTACAAGATCAGTTCTAGGTTACTTCAAATGTGCCAAGTAAACAGAATTATCCTACCAGGGGGTCTATTCTAATTCATATAACAACGTGATATCCTCAATGTGTATTGTTATCCCCCTGGCGATTTTTGTTAAAAGTCTCATGTGATGTCGTGAATGACGTAAAGGTTTGATCTGGTCTTGATACGGGTAACAAGTCTTATGACGTCATCAACGTCATAACTGATAACAACCTTACATCTTGTTATGAATTAGAATAGACTCCCTGGTTACTTAAAATATCCCAAATAAATACGGCCGATATATACACACATGGTATACTATGCAACCATCAACACTTGAATGTACCCTACAAATACTTGGCAACGTTGCATCAGGAAACATTATGACGTACGATCACATTTTCGTGAAAAAGACTATAATAATCATTTATGGAAAGGGTGATTGCTAATCTTGTATGTAGCAGAAAAAGGATTAACAAAAATTTGGTTTGAAAATCTATAGATTAAAGAAGCTGTTATTTCAAAGAAAAATATAGACAATGACCAAACCAATGTAATCCATTCCCGTCTACATTTTAATCTAGAGATTAAAGAAGCTGTTATTTCAAAGAAAAATATTGATAATGACCAAACCGATATAAACCATTCTCCTCTACTTAATTAGACAAATAGTATATACGGGGTGTTCCATTTAAGCGTGCCACCATTGCTATCTCGAGAACTATAAGAGCTACGAGGTTGGTTAAATTAGCAAAGAACCGCCATTTTACAACACTATTACAATGAGCAAAAAAAAATTTTTTTCGACCAGTGGTTCTCAAAATACGGGTCACAGCTTTCTTATTTTAAATGGGAACATATGTTTATTTTTAGGTTATTCGATAGAGTATTTTTTTCTGAATTTAACGATGTAAACATATCATATACTAATATAACAAAATAACTGAGAAAAATGCATGTTAGATTTACATGTATTTTATATTTATATCTGGCTGAAACAAGAGTGCTTTGGAAAGAAAACAATTCATTTTCTTCTTAAAACTGACAGTTTAAAAACATAAAATTTAACAAAAAATAATCAAACAATGTTTGACACAACAATATGTCTATGTTTTCTATCCATAGCACTCTTGTTTCAGCCAGATATAAATAAAATACACATAAATCTAGCATGCACTTCTCTCAGTTATTTTGTTATGTTAGTATATGATATGTTCATATCGTTGAATTCAGAAAAAAAAACTCTATCGAATAACCTAAAAATAAACATATGTTCCCATTTAAAATAAGAAAGTTGTGTCCCGTATTTTGAGAACCACTGGTCGACAAAAAAATTGTTTTTTGCTCATTGTATTAGTGTTGTAAAATAGTGGTTCTTTGCTAATTTAACCAACCTCGTAGCTCTTATAGTTTCCGAGATAGCAATGGTGGCACACTTAAATGGAACACCATGTATACTGTTAATTTGTACATCAATGCACAGTCAGACGGTATCCGAGAAGACGTTGATGATGTTCATAAATGTTGTTGTTTTAAAATATAACTATTTACAAAAATTCCGTTTGTATTAAAATAAACCCACGCCACTGATAGATTGCTTTCCCATTTACGGTTTACGCCCCTAGTTTATTGGATCAGTGCAGTTTTGAACTTGGTTTATATGGGGTAGGTATAGCTACTATAAGCCAGTACTGCACAGGGCCACTGGTAGGCCAGGTATGGGTCTAAGATGCCTATAGTATTAAGTGTGCGGCACGTTGAACTATATTGATGTTGCCGTCTCCTTCAACTTGTTTGTTGCATTATATGCGCGAGAATGATTGACAGGTTCTTTTCTATTTTGGACAAGCTATAGTTACGTCACTGGCCTATACAGGATGTTTGGCGAAAGGCCGGCACCCAAAATATTTCGTTTATTTTGAGAGATACAAGAAAATGTCAAGGAGTAAAGGTAAACTAGACAAAGGGACTCATAAAATAATCATAGTACAAATATTGTGTTACTTCCGGTTTTAGCGGAAATGGGTACAACTTTGATACCAAAATATCATAGTTTTACTTAAACCAGTTCAAATTGGCGACAATTTATTTTTATAATATTTACTAATAAAATTCTTAAAAAAGTACAACATAGCAAGCTATATGAAAATAATTTTGTTACCTGAAAGCAAACCATATGTTAAAAAGTATTTTATCTACCTTAATTTATTATACGTTTTCAATTTCAATTTTTTTTTATAATAATAATGGCTCACGTGGAATATGTTATGGCAGAGTTTCTATTCCGTATGACAAAATGTATAGAAAATGACGGCGGCCATATTGAGCATTTGTAATTTTTATATTGTTTCTCATATTTACTCTGCGTTTCTGTTTTGTTTTATTTCTTATTATTGTCTTTTAGTTCCTTAGTTACCTGGTTGTAAATACATATTATTAAAATAAATTGTCGTCATTTTGAATTGGTGGAAGTAAAACTATGATATTTTGGTATCATTGTAAAGCTAATTTTTTGTACATTCCGAAAAAATATAAAGATATCGTTTCCTTATACTAGAATTAAAGTTGGACACATATCCGCTAAAACCGGAAGTGACACAAAATTGTTAATACCTCCATTTTTTGAGCCTCTTTGCCTAGTTTAATTTTGCTCCTTAACATTTTCTTGTATCTCTCATGTATACGTATTTTTTATTCCGCCCTGGACTTTGAGGGATGAATCCATGTTCATTTGCTGTCGGTCACCGTATGTTAAATCCATGTACCTTTGCTGTCGCATTATTCGTGGAATAGTTTTCGAGTAGATTTAAGGGTAAGGGTAAATCTAAAGCCGTGTGTGTTTTTATTTCCAGGTTGGCTACCGCTCGACACTAAAATCGAGTCAAAGCATTACAGATTTATCCAACATCCCAGAGAAAGACTGGCACGCACCAAAATACCCACAAGGTATAAACCCACCCTACCCTTCAATACCCACTCCCCCTACATCTAGCAGCTCTTCTTTACCCAATAACCTCCAGCTGTGCGGCTGTTACCTCAAAGACATCCACAGAAACATCAGTTCTGAACCCCCCAGAGGGTTAAACATCCCACAAACTTGTAAAATTCTACATAAAAGCTTGCCAGTCAGTCCAGTGAGAGAAGAGATTGACTATTCTGACTTTGGCGCTCAAAATCGAAAAAGTTTCTCGTATTTTCTCGACTTGGACTCAAAAATTTCCAAAGTGTGTAGCGACATTCAAAAATTTTCAGAGTATTACAAAGAGAAAACTTCAGACGAAGAATTTTCTTCGGATAGTTTAGAAGATTTGAGCTCGAAAAAAAAATTTTTACCACGACGATGTTTTTCTAACAATGAAATCTATACAAATGAACACCAAAACTACGAAATGCCCAAATCAAAAACTAGTTTTTACTTAAATCCGTCAGCGAAAAGTAGTCGAGAAAGTATTTTATCGTTAGACAACCAAAAGAGTTGTTTTAACTCACTAGAAAGTGTTTTGACAGACGACAGCGAATGTAAAAGTGCGCCCCTAGAAATTTTATTTGTTAATCACCGTAAAAAAACAGTTTCAAATACATCTAGTCCCGTAAAAATGGTAAATAGTTGTTCGTATCCTTTAAATTTAACTTCAAATTCAAATAAAACCGAATTTTACAATGAAAACATCGAAAATTTAAGCCCGAAAAAGAAATACGTAACATCTGTAGATTTCCAGCAAAAATTACTCAAATTTGAAAGTTTAGTGAAAAAAGAAGAACCACCAAAACGACAAAGTGTCGCTTATTTCATTAAAACTGACACCAAAATGGATATACCTACTTTGAAATCTAAAAACTTACAATACAAAAGTAAATACTGCAACATATTAAACAACAAACCAGAAATCAACTCGGAGAAGCTATTTTCCGAGTCTGCAAATACAAAACCTAGTCTGCAAAACATAACCTTTAGCTCGGAACAAAAGAAATCAAACACACTTCAAAATATGCGGGAAAAACCACATAAACAACTTGAAACAACGAGCTTGGACAGGCACATACTTGCAAAATCGCTTTGGGACTCTGAAAAAATAGTCCATAAGCCTCCGAAACCCATCCGGAGAAACTCCAGCCGATACAGTGCGAAAAAACACAGAAAGTGTCAAAAAAACATTAACTTTGACCGAAACATGACAGAAAAGTACGAAGAAAGTGTCATCGAAGTTTCATACAAAGAGAAAAACAGAGAATTTGATCTGGAAAATGAAAACAAAACCATTTTAAGCGACATTTATTTAGACTTAGACGAACTCTTACAAGAAAATGTTGAAAAAAGTGACAACAAACTCAACTTTCTGTCGAAATCTTCTTCGGTTTTGGAGTTAGAACAAAAAAATGTTTTCAAATTCGACATCTTCGACAAGAAAGACACAAAAAAGTCAACAATCTCTACAGATTTTGAGAAAATTCAGTCAAGTATAGAAAATATAAAAACTTTGCACGATATTCAAGAAAAAATACACAAAATAAACATCCTAGTAGACACCTACAAACAAAATATGACCCAAGGAAAAGTTCGGAAGCTGTCAAAGATGTACGAAACACTCTCCAAATCGCAGTTTGGTTTAAATAACCTAACACTCTCTCTCAAGAAGAGAAACCTCTCGCTGCCGAACTTTGTAGAGAGAACCTTGAATATAGCGACCAAAAATGTTATAAAGATGTCGAAAAGTGTGAACGAAATGGCGCAAGATACACTGAGTCCAGATATGGGCAAAATGGCGACTGAAGGGAACTTTGCGAGCGATCTCCAAGGTGATAAGAATCGCATGTCGATGTCGTTTCCTTGTTTTAGCCTCTTATCCCTTATTTTTATCATTTCTTATCATTTCATTCATGTATGAAAGTGAGCAAATGAATAAAAATGTATTTTTGGTAAGGAATTAATTCAAAAAATTTTTTGCTCTACGTATTTTTTTACTTATTTATATTTCGAACATTCTAAGGTTAATCGTTTTTGAGTTACGTTACGCCGAGAATAGAAAAAATCGATTCAAATATTATAAAAAGTAAAATGAAAAAAAACCGAAAAGTAATGAATTTTATTTAATTACAACCAGGGCATGTAACCGAAAAAAATACTGGTTAACGCTTAACCCTTATAGAGAACGTTATAATAATAACGGTTTTAGTTCGAAAACCGGTTTTTGAAAATTGGAAACCGGTTTAAACCGGTTAATATATCGGTTAAAACAAATTATTAAAATTAATTAAAACAAATTAATTATAAAAATTACAAAATAATTAATTAAAAAAATTCAAAGAAAAATACCATCTGAGAAAAATATAACAATTGAAAAAAAGCAATTTAATTAATGAATATTCACAAAAAATCCCGTAATATCTTCAGAAAAACGCAAGTCACTTTTCAATTTTAAACTTGCCTGTGTTGACAAAGGCCGTATTTATTTGAAATTTTTAAGTAACCTTAACGGCCAAAGAGACTACCTACATTTATGACTCTCCAATAAAATGGAAATTGTAAAAACTGTCATGACTCATGTTCAAATACAAATAGAAAACACAGATATAAAAAAATATTTTAAAAATTTCTCGCTAAATGAAAAATAATAGTTAATGTTCGTTAAAACCGGTTTATTTTTTTTTTTTGGTTAACGGTTACCGGTTTTTTCAGCCTTAAAAATATCGGTCAAAATTACGGTTAAAGTTCGCAATTTTCGTTCAAAATATCGGTTACCGGTTTTTATTAACCAGTTACATGCCCTGTTAATTTCACACCTTGTGTCAAAACGACTTCAGTAATCAAAATTTTGTTGCACCAATATTTGCAGTCAATTTTAATGTATTATTGTATTATTATTGCAATTTTGAACACCTGATAAAATTTTTATTAAACGATATTTCTCTAGAATTAATGATCGGATTTGAAAAATAAAAAAACTGTTGAAAAGAGAATTGAAAGGCCTTTCGAACTGTGTCATGTTTGACACCCTTTTCCATTTAAAATGTTTGAGGTGCAGTCCACCCCCATTTTAGAGTTGAAGTTATGCCATTGGTACTAATCCATTCGGGTGGCCCCTTTTATACTAAACTTGACGTGTTCGAGCGTTTATTTTACAAAATTGATGTTAAGTGCCAAAAATTGCGCTGATAATTTTCACTGGGCCCCCTGTATTACGGCCGGTATCCCTCTCTGGACTTTAGGGGTGAATCCAGGTACTTTTGCGTTCGGCCACCGTATATTATGGCCCGTACACGGATTTTGACCATCCCTGAATCCATTTCGGCGTAACGTCTGTACATATCTCGTATAACTCATAAATATTAAGCCGTAGAATGTTAAAATTTTGTATACAGGGTGAGTCTGGGAAGACGCCCCCCCCCCCTTTAACTTTTTTATTATAAGTAATAGAAAAAAATGGCTCATATAAAAGTTTTATTATTTTACATATACTATTTGATGGCAGATGTAGATATTTTTTATAAAGTCAGGTTTACAAGATACGACTATCAACTTTTATTTTTCAAATGGTAACCTATAATCATTTTAATAAAATAGAAACCGCCATTTTTTTTCTCTTTTCAACGATGTATTCATTTTTATTAATGTATTTGAAAAATTTCGAGAAAAATGAGATATTTAGAAATTTTAGAAATAATTTTTAAACAAATATTATAGGTGGCCATGTTTCTCGAAACCGGGTAAAAATCCTTCTCAGTGTTCTTAAACTCGGTTGCCAACGTCTAGGAAACAGCTCCCGGTAAATTATTTTTGCTTTTCTTATGATGCAAGTCGATTCACCAATTATTAGAATCATATCAATTAATTCGTTCTTCGTGAACTTTTCAAAATTTTTTTTTTTTTGTTTACAAAATAAGTTAAATTAAGTAACAAACAAATGTATACATTTTTGACATTAATTTAATTGTTTTACATTGTTACGTTTTGTTTATTTTGTGTAAAAATGATTTCTAATATTTCTAAATTATCTCATTTTTCTCAAAATTTTTCAAATACATTAATAAAAATTAATACATCATTGAAAAGAGAAAAAAATGGCGGTTTCTATTTTATTAAAATAATTATAGGTTACCATTTGAAAAATAAAAGTTGATAGTCGTATCTTGTAAACCTGACTTTATAAAAAATATCTACACCTGCCATCAAATAGTATATGTAAAATAATAAAACTTTTATATAAGCCATTTTTTTATATTGCTTATAATAAAAAAGTTAAAGGGGGGGCGTCTTCCCAGACTCACCCTGTATATACAACAGTCCCTATTTTAAAACGTGGTTTGATTCTGGTTGAGTGGATGCATTTTCCCGTTTTTACATTATTTTAAATTAATTTCTTTTTGTTTTGTGCATGTTTTTAGTCAGTTTGAATCCCGAGTCTGACTCTAATTTGAGAAGAGCATGCAGTCTCTCAGACCTCAGCGTTCCCGTTGCTCAGAAACCCAAATTACAAGGTATTTTTATTTTATTATTTATTTATTTCAAGTTTTTATTATTTTTACTTGCAATAATTGTTGTGTGCACGCCTAGAACTTAATAGTTTTTAATAAGTTAATACAATTTTTTACTGTCAATTTTATTAAAAAAAAAATTTAGAAAGAAGACATTTACGAAAGGGATCCTCCACAATATAAAAAAAAATGTATATAAAATTTTATTTAATTTGAAAGCAAAGTGTAGTTTCCAAAAGTCTTAATTCTTATTTGTTAATCCGTAATATTTTTAAAAATATTTTATGACGTAGATGATAAGCGTACTAAAAACTTTTTATAAATTTTAATATTTCCTGTGATACAGAATTAAGATTTGGATTGAATCAATTTTGTAATTTGCTACTTTGATGGAGTACACTATTGTTTGAAACTATTTTTGTTTTTTGTTTTCAAACATTTTAAACTCTGTACTAAACTTTTAAATCAAAGACAGTAAAAAACTCATTTATTTTGCCAATAAAGTGTCAATAAAAATGTCAGAACGAGATACAAGATTTTATTTTGAAGGTAACTCCTTTTATTTATTAACAGGCACTGTAAGTTATTTTATAGTGTGTTTTAAAATATTTTTATACATAAATCATGCTGTTTATACGATATAAACATAAAATATGTCCAAAACATGACTTTTATTTTGTATCTGTACATTAAAAACTGTAATTAGAAAGCTCAAAATATTTGAATTGTAACCGCGTGACTGAAACAAGTTCTCGTGCGACGTCATTAGCCAGATCCAACTCAAATACACCGTGTATCAGCTCGGATTCACAAAAAATCACAAAATGAGTAAAAATGTGTAGGTGAAAGCCCAACCAGACAGTCTGCCAAAAGTCACAGTGTGCTATTCTGATGTCAACGTTAAAATAGCCTAGAGGTGGTCTCTAACTAAAGGTAACCTTTATGCCCGGTTTCATAAACGAATGCTAAATTTTTAGCAAGCTGTTAAACCTTTAACACACTGCTAAACGTAAATTTACGTTTCATAAATCAGTGTTAATTTTAGCAGCTTGCTAAATCTCTTGCTAGTTTAACTCGTCAAATTCGGTGTGCTAAATTATTTAACCAATTGTTAAATTTGACAAATGTCAAATTATTGTATATTTTGTTTATAAATTGTTGAAAAATATTTAGTTATTATTATAAAAATATAAAATGATTTCTACCTCCGAGGATTCAGAAGACTACTTTATAGGTCATGTCATTGAAATGATTCCGAGGCAGAATCAACCCATTTGACATTTATAACGAGTACGTATTCAAACTTCGTTTTCGTTTTTGGAAGGACTGTTTCCTATTATTACTTGGACATATTGGTGAAAACTTAGCTACCACACGTAGAAGTAAACCTATTTGCTCGATGATTCAATTATTGATGGCTATGCGATATTATGCTACTGGAACTTTCCAAAATGATTTGGGAGATCACGTGCATTTAAATAAGGTTTCCATATCGCGAATAATTAAGAAAGTAACCCAACAAATTGCTATATTAAAGCCATTATTTATAAAAATGCCAACAAACGAAGACATCATTAATATAAAAAAAATATTTTTCCAAATCGTTCATTTATCTGGTGTAATCGGAGCAGTTGACTGTACCCATGTACTCCTTCAGTCACCTGGTGGACCAGATGCTGAGTTGTACAGGAACAGGACAACCCCTTTGCCTCCCTTGAAGCTGTACGTACGACAGCCCCGTGCTATGATTCTTGGTCTTTGCCCCGTACTGTATTTTGTTTATAAGCATCTAATTAGGCTTGAAAATGTTAGATTATTTCGTGTGGTTTTGTATCAAACACGAAGTACTTATTTAGTTTCATTTGCGATAGCCAAACCAACAAAATAGGTTACTTACCTTAAATTTAATCAGCGAAAATAAAATGACAGCTGTCATCTTTTAATATTTATAACTGTTGTGAATATAGTTCTATTACCAACTTATACGAAAATACACTACTTTTTTTTTAGCATGAGTGTTAGTTAACACAAGTGTTAAAATCATTTGCTATATTTATGAAACAATTCTAAAATTTAGCAAGCTGTTAAATTAACATATCTGTTAGCTAACATCAGATTTGACATTCGTTTATGAAACCGGGCATTAATTTTGCATCTAATAAAACCAAATGTTGTGTAATATGGCCTTTTCTAACAGAAATATTTGATAAAATAAATTGTATTTTGAAGGTTATCCTTCATATTTTCGAATAAGAAACGTCAAAAACAAAATGCTCCATAGCCGAGTGGATACGAGGGCTGTTTCATAACATAAATAATCTACAAGACCGGTTCGAGACCACCTCGGCCCTATTTTTTTTAAAATTAAATTATACTTAAAATATCATGTTTACAAAACATAAAATACAGAATTATACACCAAAAACTAAATTCGAATTAATTGTTAAGTTTGACAGACAGCAAATAATAATTCTATGTAAAATTAAGTAATCTAACTAACGATACCCTATACACGGGATTTTATTTAGCGGGACAGATGGAAACAGCAAAAAACTGTTTTCCCATGTCATTTCCCTATGTCAAGGTTTTCAGTATTCACCCTGTAGTTCTATTACCAACTTATACGAAAATACACTACTTTTTTTTAGCATGAGTGTTAGTTAACACAAGTGTTGCTATATTTATGAAACAATTCTAAAATTTAGCAAGCTGTTAAATTAACAGATCTGTTAGCTAACATCAGATTTGACATTCGTTTATGAAACCGGGCATTAGTGTTTAGAGTTGATGTTATTCTACTGTCAGTAAATGATCTACGCTAACTACCAGTAACCTTTAGGCAAAATAACACTTGGCAACACTGTATTATCTGTCAAAACTTAAACGTTACGAAGTTTGAAATCATAATTAGCAGTAATTTTATTCACTTTGTGAATACACGGGAGTATTTTATTAAATTTTACATAATATAGAATAAAACACAATTTTAAAATTAATATTTGTTTATTTTAACCTAATACATACTTTAATTATTATAATCAGGGAAAATGAGTAAAGATAAAAGAAATAGGACGAAAAAATTTGGGGAAGAGGAGAAAATAATGATAATAGAATTTGTAAAAGATCATGCAAACATAATGGAAAATAAAGGGAGTGATCCGCGGCTTCACATTAAAAAAAAAGTTATTATGGTTGGAATTGCAAAAAAAAAATGGAAACTAGTGGTTTTATAAGAACGTACCTAGCTCAACTTGTAGTTCTGGACTAATATTTCTTTCTTGTTGAGAAATAGATTCCAGGTCTTCCCTAACAAGATCAATTACAAAATTAACCGTTTCTTTTCTCAGTCTATATCTTCGTCTAAATTCTTCATCATCAAACTGTTGAAAAGGATTTATTCTTTCACGTTCAACTCTACACCGACACAAGACAATATAGGACACGAGAGCAGCACCGTCGACCTGTGCCCAAGCCTCTCAGCTCATTTCACACCATTCTATGATTGTCTCAGTTCACACTATTCCAGGCGGAAGAGAAGAAGTGGCGGAAATTTAAATCAACGTCATTGGCGGGTTTTGTATTCATTCCATTCTGCGATCTCTATGTGTAGTTTATCTATTGTGCTCTTTTAGTGTTTCTCGTGTCAGTATTTGTTGTTGTTGATTTTATTATTATTGTTGAGTTCGAAAACAAATTTTATTAGTAAGTTTTAAATGATTTATTAAACGTAAAATAGTATAACAATGTCGGTGACCATTAAATCTGTATAAATACAACTTGTTTTCGCTGGAAGAGTACATTTTGACTTTTATTTAAATTTCCGCCACTGGAATGGTGTGAAATGAGATGAGAGGCTTGGGCAAAGTCGACGGTGCTGCTCTCGTGCCCTATTTGGAAGGTGTATTTAGTTGGGGGCGCGTATTTAGAGTTGTAGTTTGCATGTTGTGGAATATAAAGACAGCTGCGCGATCTGGCTTGTGAAGTGACGAGTAAATGGCGCGAATTCACCACCGTTTTCATTTCATATTTCCTTTATATTGCTAACATTATATAAAAACAACCTTTAAAAATTATATTTTGTTACTGTTTGCAATTATATTAAAACACAGTAGAGAGTGATCTCGTTTTGACCCCGAGCACTTTCCCCTTGAGTGTGAAGTGCCCGTGTAACAACACACGTGCGCAGTTTCAGGAAAACTTCAGAAACCAGCAGTTCCGACTCGTAGTAACTTGTCTCGGAGTAAGACAGCTTCTATAACGAGATCTAGTTCAACGGGAGTTCTCAACCAGTCGGACTCTGACCAAGACACTCCCAAGTCGTCTATAAGGGCTTCGTTGATGAGACCCACCATCAGTTCGCAAAATAAAGTGTCCAACACCAAGACGAATATTGTTAGGAGAAGGATTCCACAAAGTATTTCTACAAGTAAGTCACAAGTAGATTAAATATTTACTATAGGCGACTCTTGCTAAGCGATACTCTATCTGGTGGCAAATTTTAAAACTACAGGAGCTGTGATAGACGGCATTGTTTTAGTTGCGTGTGGTGCTTACAAAATTTATTTAACTATTTAATTTGACATATTTGTTATTGATTATAACAATATAATAATATGTTTCCACTATTTTACAAAAAAGACAGAATGTTCTTTAAATATTTATAATAAATTAGGAAAATACAAAAAATAGATAAATTGAAGGCCTGGATTTTTAAATTAAAAAACTCGTAAGCAGATTATATGAATGCGTGTTCTATATTTTGAAGAGATTGGCTACTTTTCTAGAAGTTAGTTAATATCGTATTTAATGTAATATTGATTACACTTTATTATATTATATGCAATATTTCCAATTGCTTTATAGATTTCCTGAAATATACTAGAAAAATACATAAAAAGATAATGAAACTAAATAAAAATAATATTCGCAAACAAATTCCTTAAAAACTAATTTTAATTTGTATAAATAATTTTAACTTAAATCATTCTTGCATACTCGTGTTTTTGCTTTATAACCAATGTAACCAATGTTTCCAGCCTTACATATTGTGCAAATTTTTAGTAATGCCATAGTTTGTTGACTAGAGGAAATTAGAAATGTTTTTTTTTGATATTCTTATTATTTAAAATGTCACCTAATAAAATATGTTGAGAATTTAAAAATTCTTCTCATTGATACACACATTTAAAATATTCTTTTAATCAGCTTTAATGAATCATTCATCGTATAGTAAAGACATAAAATTTAATTCATAAACAATATCAATTAATATTAATAACTACTGGCAAAAATTCTTACATTTTCTTTAAAAAGAATTTCAAACTTCGTTCTACGTTCTCAAATGATGCAGAGAAATCAAATAATTTATATACTGCTACTAAAACAAATATATGTATTAAACAATGAAAATTATACTATTAAACAAAAATAAATAACTTAAACTTTATTGTATAGAAGTTAATATAAATATGAACACATTTATAATTCAAAAAAATAAAGAAAATCGCCTACTAAATAACACTGATTCTTATGTCAAAACAAAAATTATCACAGCTTCGTTAGTTTGACAAATTCACACTTTGGCGCTGCGAGCTTAATCAGAGTCGCCTATAGCTGGGACGCTGAATAGATGCACTATTGAAATGAATGGGCAGAAGTCAGTGTTACACAGTTAACACGTGTTTGTAAGTGAATGTTGTTTGTGCGCAGTGAACCTGAGTTCGGTGGGCGCGGAGGACTCGTCGAGCGAGGAGACGTCCCCGTGCCCGAGCGGCTCCAAGCCCACGGTGCCGCCTAGACCCCGGTCTATGGTCCTAGACCAGGCGCCTATGGTGGTGCCCAGACGGCATACGCAAGCCCACAAGGAAAAGCTCAAAGGTTAGTGGCGCATAACTACTTAAAACAATTCAAACTTAAATAACTAAAACAAATCAAATGTAAAAGATTAGTGATATTTGTTTGTAGATAGTAATGAGTTGATTTAGATTGAGAGGGGAGGAAAATGGCCGCCGCAGGCTTCACTTTTTCATATGCTATGCTCTAGCTACACGTATATATACAGATGATTGACTTTGGGGGATGAATCCTAGTAATTTTGATATCGACCACCGTATATCATGGCCTTACAGCCTCCCTGGACTTTAAGGGGTGAATCCATGTACCTTTGCTGTCGACCACCGTATATTATGACCTGTACATGGATTTCCCCTTAATTGTATGTATTGTATGTATATGAGGGTTTAAGTGTTTTGTCGCTTTTTGTCAACGCGACCTAGAAGATCTATTGTGACATAGCCCTTACTTAGTTTTCCGGAAGTAGATCCAGGAGTCAAGTACTTGATCTCATCTGCCGTAAGATACCTCTTACCTAGTTGATTGAGTCTCTGCACAGTTACGGCTGGGCATTCACACAGTATGTGTTCCGATGATTCTTCGTCCTCTTCACAGAGTCGACAGGTTTCATTTTCAGCTATATCAATTTTGTGCAAATGGTACTTTAAAGAACAGTGGCCAGTGAGAATTCCTGTCATTATATTAAGGTCCTTTTTGCTGAGAGCTAGTAACTCTTTGGCGTTTGTCGAAGCTGGGGAAATGAATTTCCGAGCTTGATTGAGGCCTGGAATATTTTTCCAATATGAGGATATGGCAGATTCCTCCCAGTTTTTAACCACCTTCTTATAGTGGCTTTGTGGAAGACCACATGAAGGTTCCGGCCCGTGGTATGAAAGTTTAGCCCCTTTTTTTTGCAAGGTCATCAGCTTTCTCGTTTTCTAGGATTCCCTCGTGCCCTGATACCCACCGTAGAGTGACTTGGTTTGCTTCGGATAGCAATTGGAGGGTCTCCCTGATTTCCCCTTAATACTTTTAAATGAAATTATTCATGGACCAGTCTGAAATGATTTGATTGTTTCAGCAAACCGGTTGCCCCTGTCTTTGGAAACAAGCAACA
Organism: Stenolophus ochropezus; assembly: GCA_035578165.1. Taxonomy (NCBI): domain Eukaryota; kingdom Metazoa; phylum Arthropoda; class Insecta; order Coleoptera; family Carabidae; genus Stenolophus; species Stenolophus ochropezus. The sequence continues at coordinate 1,129,129 of JAQOWZ010000032.1, forward strand.
AAGAGAATGACCTGAACGTCAAGACAGCCCAAAGTAAGTTCCCAACTTGTTTAACTAAGTATCTAACAATACAACACCGTACTTATTGCTTCAGTCTCATCGCAACTGTGTAAAGAAGTAGCCGACCAACTGAGCCGAGCGGCCGACAACGTGTTGGAGTTGTACAAGCGTTTAACCGACTCCCCCCCGAGTTCAGACGAGCTGTCGGCCTCGAGTCTGGTGCGAGTGCTGGAGACGTCGGTGCTGAGGACGCAGCAGACGTTGGCGGAGGTGGCCACGGCCCAGAACGGCAGTCACGGGGACAGTCCCACCGACACGGTGCGGCGAGTGAACGACCTCGCCAAGGCGGACCTGGGGGGCGGAGACACCTCCAACGTCATCAGCTTCATGAACACGTACAGCGACCTGCTGCTCAACATGATGCAGCAGAAGATGGCCAACAACAAGTAACCCAGCTCTACATACACACCCACACAATGTGCCAATATCTTGTGATACATGTACACCACACCGGACACATTGCTTACCAAATTAAGAATCTCGATTATACCACATTCCATGTATCATATGTTTATATCAATGTATGTTTTGTTAATATTCTAGCGTCACTTGTATTTGTATATTACATCGAAAGTGTATTTTAATTTTGTTGTTCTAGTTTTAATTTAGAATAATGTGCCGAACTTTAATAACAACCCCTTCATATAAAAAGAAAATTTTAATTGTAAAATTTTCTAATGTATTGTTATATAGTCATTTTTAATAAATAAATACAATTTTTTATTTGCATTTTTATTGAAACAGGAAAGATATATTTAGCTGCCGTTTTGGTAACTTAACAAATACAGTAATAATAGTATATTGTACTAGCGAATTCTCGGCTACGCCGAGCATTCCCTAGAGCTCCGCTGTCAGTGCAAAAAACAAATGCCGATCGACATGAAACAATTATTTCATATTTTTGCACTTCAGGCCTCTCCAAGACCTTTCATTAGATTGCAAACACGATATACTTCCAATAATTTTTTGCAAAAAACAAAAGCCGGTCATCATGAAACATTTTTGTCATTTATGTACCCCAGCCCTCACCGAGACCTTTCATTTGATACCAAACACGACATACTTCTGACAACTTTCTACATAAAACAAAAGTCGATCGACATGAAACATTATTATCATATCTGCACGCTAGCACACACCAAGACTTTTCATTTGATACCAAACACTATATACTTGTGACAACCTTTTGCAAAAAACAAAAGCCGATCGTCATTGACAATTTTTGTTAATTCTGCACATCAGCCCTCATTGAAACCTTTCATTTGATACCAAACACCATACACTTCGTACAACTTTTTGCAAAAAACAAAATCCGATCGACATAGCACATTTTTGTCAATTCTGCACGATAGCAAGACGTTTCATTTGAAACCAAACTCGACATACTTTTGAGAACTTTTTGCAGAAAACAAAAGCCGATCGACATAGATCATTTTTGTCAATTCTCTACGCGAGCCCACACCAAGACCTTTCATTCGATACCAAACACGACATATTTCTGACAACTTTTTGCAAAAAACAAAAACCGATCGACGTAGTACATTTTTTTTCAATTTTGCTCGCTAGCCCTCAACGAGACCTTTCATTTGAGACCAAACTCGACATACTTCTGAAAACTTTTTGCAAAAAACAAAAGCCGATCAACATTAACCATTTTTGTTAATTCTGCACACCAGCCCTTATCGAAACCTTTCATTTGATACCAAATACCACACACTTGTGACAACTTTTTGCAAAGAACAAAAACGAATCGACATAGCACATTTTTGTCAATTCTGCACGCTAGCCCTCAACGAGACGCTTCATTTGAGACCAAACTCGACGTACCTTTGAGAAAATTTTGTAAAAAACAAAAGCCGATCAACATTGATCATTTTTGTTAATTTTACACGCCAGCCCTTATCGAGCCCTTTCATTTGATACTAAACACCACATATTACTTCTCTCACCTTTTTCCAAACACAAAATATTTCTGACAACATTTTGCAAAAAACAAATTCTAATTTACGTAGAACATTTTTGTCATTCATGCACACCCATCCATATTGTGTCGTTTCCTTAAAACCCAAGGACGACCTACTTCTAAGAACTTTTTACGAAAAACAAATGCAGATCGACATGACACATTTTTTTTGTCATTTCAAAACCGGCCCTTATGGTTTTCTTTCTTTCGATATCAAACAAAGCAAAGTGTTTTAATTTAATTACGAACATTTGATTTTTATTTAGTTACTTAATAATTTGGCAACACTGTTTTTATTAAAATAATGTAGTTAATTTTTAAATTTATAAATTACCATCGGCAATCCTAATATAAAATAGCCACTGTCTTCAGTTAAATTCATTTAGGAATATTTGTTTTTTGTTTAGTAATTTCATCACACACTTGGCAACATTGACTTATGTAATTCGAAACGTCAAAATTTAAAATAATTAAATGTGTTGTGTAATAAACTTAAAATAATGGTAAAACCTTTGCTCAGGACTATTATTCATGACACTGTTTTCAAATCTTTGATATCAATGTTCTATTAAAAGATACAATCATTTAAAGTTCATAGACAGATTGTCAAAAGTGACGGATGACTACGTGATTCTTCTTAAAGATAGACATGGTCTCTGGGATCCATTGTTTCAAGGTACCAATTATGCACAGTTTTTGATTTTCTACACGAAAACCACTCACAGTAAAAATATGAGACCCCAAAAAGGCCCTATTTCACTTTAAACCACATCTAATAAAATAATATTAAAATTATTCAATGAATGGTTTGACCTGTACCCGTGAGCAAAATTTTTGCGATGCTCGAGATGAATTCAAATATAGATAGATAGATATACAGGCTGTTCATTTTAAATGGGCCACCATTACTATCTCGAGAACTGTAAGAGCTACGAGGTCGGTTAAATTAGCAAACAATTTCTATTTTACAACACTATTAACATGAGATAAACAAAATTTTTTATTAAACCAGTGGTTCTCAAAATACGGGTCCCAACTTTTTTATTTTAAATGTGAACCTATATTTTTTATTTGCTTATTCAATAGAGAATTTTATTCTGAATTCAATGATATAATATTATCATACCCTAACATAACGATATTTTTGAGAAAAATGCATCTGAAGTTTTATATTAATTTGATTAAAATATGACAATAATAAGAGTGCCATGACGGAAAAACGGAATACAAGTCTTTTTTTAACCTGAAATTAGAGTGCCTTGACAGAAAGAACTGAATAAAAGTATATTCTTTCTGTCAAGGCACTCTAATTCCAGGTTAAAAAATGACTTGTATTCGGTTTTTCCCGTCATGGCACTCTTATTATTGTCATATTTTATTCAAATTAATATAAAACTTCAAATGCATTTTTCTCAAAAAAATCGTTATGTTAGGGTATGATAATATTATATCATTGAATTCAGAAACCGTGTACAACTACTTTAACACCGTCCGAAACATCCTGAAACTATTTGAAACCGTGTACAACTACTTTAAGACCGTCCGAAACATCCTGAAACTATTTGAAACCGTGTACAACTACTGTAAGACCGTCCGAAACATCCTGAAACTATTTGAAACCGTGTACAACTACTTTAAGACCGTCCGAAACATCCTGAAACTATTTGAAACCGTGTACAACTACTTTAAGATCGTCCTAAACATCCTGAAACTATTTGAAACCGTGTACAACTACTGTAAGACCGTCCGAAACATCCTGAAACTATTTGAAACCGTGTACAACTACTTTAAGATCGTCCTAAACATCCTGAAACTATTTGAAACCGTGTACAACTACTGTAACACCGTCCGAAACATCCTGAAACTATTTGAAACCGTGTACAACTACTTTAACACCTTCCGAAACATCCCGAAACTATTTGAAACCGTGTACAACTACTTTAACACCGTCCGAAACATCCCGAAACTATTTGAAACCGTGTACAACTACTTTAAGATCGTCCTAAACATCCTGAAACTATTTGAAACCGTGTACAACTATTGTAAAACCGTCCTAAACATCCTGAAACTATTTGAAACCGTGTACAACTACTGTAAGACCGTCCTAAACATCCTGAAACTATTTGAAACCGTGTACAACTACTTTAACACCGTCCGAAACATCCTGAAACTATTTGAAACCGTGTACAACTACTTTAACACCGTCCGAAACATCCCGAAACTATTTGAAACCGTGTACAACTACTTTAAGATCGTCCTAAACATCCTGAAACTATTTGAAACCGTGTACAACTACTGTAAGACCGTCCTAAACATCCTGAAACTATTTGAAACCGTGTACAACTACTTTAACACCGTCCGAAACATCCCGAAACTATTTGAAACCGTGTACAACTACTTTAACACCGTCCTAAACATCCTGAAACTATTTGAAACCGTGTACAACTACTTTAACACCGTCCGAAACATCCCGAAACTATTTGAAACCGTGTACAACTACTTTAAGATCGTCCTAAACATCCTGAAACTATTTGAAACCGTGTACAACTACTGTAAGACCGTCCTAAACATCCTGAAACTATTTGAAACCGTGTACAACTACTTTAACACCGTCCGAAACATCCCGAAACTATTTGAAACCGTGTACAACTACTTTAAGATGGTCCTAAACATCCTGAAACTATTTGAAACCGTGTACAACTACTGTAAGACCGTCCTAAACATCCTGAAACTATTTGAAACCGTGTACAACTACTTTAACACCGTCCGAAACATCCTGAAACTATTTGAAACCGTGTACAACTACTTTAACACCGTCCGAAACATCCCGAAACTATTTGAAACCGTGTACAACTACTTTAAGATCGTCCTAAACATCCTGAAACTATTTGAAACCGTGTACAACTACTGTAAGACCGTCCTAAACATCCTGAAACTATTTGAAACCGTGTACAACTACTGTAAGACCGTCCTAAACATCCTGAAACTATTTGAAACCGTGTACAACTACTTTAACACCGTCCGAAACATCCCGAAACTATTTGAAACCGTGTACAACTACTTTAAGATCGTCCTAAACATCCTGAAACTATTTGAAACCGTGTACAACTACTGTAAGACCGTCCTAAACATCCTGAAACTATTTGAAACCGTGTACAACTACTTTAACACCGTCCGAAACATCCCGAAACTATTTGAAACCGTGTACAACTACTTTAAGATCGTCCTAAACATCCTGAAACTATTTGAAACCGTGTACAACTACTGTAAGACCGTCCTAAACATCCTGAAACTATTTGAAACCGTGTACAACTACTTTAACACCGTCCGAAACATCCCGAAACTATTTGAAACCGTGTACAACTACTTTAAGATCGTCCTAAACATCCTGAAACTATTTGAAACCGTGTACAACTACTGTAAGACCGTCCTAAACATCCTGAAACTATTTGAAACCGTGTACAACTACTTTAACACCGTCCGAAACATCCCGAAACTATTTGAAACCGTGTACAACTACTTTAAGATCGTCCTAAACATCCTGAAACTATTTGAAACCGTGTACAACTACTGTAAGACCGTCCTAAACATCCTGAAACTATTTGAAACCGTGTACAACTACTTTAACACCGTCCGAAACATCCCGAAACTATTTGAAACCGTGTACAACTACTTTAAGATGGTCCTAAACATCCTGAAACTATTTGAAACCGTGTACAACTACTGTAAGACCGTCCTAAACATCCTGAAACTATTTGAAACCGTGTACAACTACTTTAACACCGTCCGAAACATCCTGAAACTATTTGAAACCGTGTACAACTACTGTAAGACCGTCCTAAACATCCTGAAACTATTTGAAACCGTGTACAACTACTGTAAGACCGTCCTAAACATCCTGAAACTATTTGAAACCGTGTACAACTACTTTAACACCGTCCGAAACATCCCGAAACTATTTGAAACCGTGTACAACTACTTTAAGATCGTCCTAAACATCCTGAAACTATTTGAAACCGTGTACAACTACTGTAAGACCGTCCTAAACATCCTGAAACTATTTGAAACCGTGTACAACTACTTTAACACCGTCCGAAACATCCCGAAACTATTTGAAACCGTGTACAACTACTTTAAGATCGTCCTAAACATCCTGAAACTATTTGAAACCGTGTACAACTACTGTAAGACCGTCCTAAACATCCTGAAACTATTTGAAACCGTGTACAACTACTGTAAGACCGTCCTAAACATCCTGAAACTATTTGAAACCGTGTACAACTACTTTAACACCGTCCGAAACATCCCGAAACTATTTGAAACCGTGTACAACTACTTTAAGATCGTCCTAAACATCCTGAAACTATTTGAAACCGTGTACAACTACTGTAAGACCGTCCTAAACATCCTGAAACTATTTGAAACCGTGTACAACTACTTTAACACCGTCCGAAACATCCCGAAACTATTTGAAACCGTGTACAACTACTTTAAGATGGTCCTAAACATCCTGAAACTATTTGAAACCGTGTACAACTACTGTAAGACCGTCCTAAACATCCTGAAACTATTTGAAACCGTGTACAACTACTTTAACACCGTCCGAAACATCCTGAAACTATTTGAAACCGTGTACAACTACTGTAAGACCGTCCTAAACATCCTGAAACTATTTGAAACCGTGTACAACTACTGTAAGACCGTCCTAAACATCCTGAAACTATTTGAAACCGTGTACAACTACTTTAACACCGTCCGAAACATCCCGAAACTATTTGAAACCGTGTACAACTACTTTAAGATCGTCCTAAACATCCTGAAACTATTTGAAACCGTGTACAACTACTGTAAGACCGTCCTAAACATCCTGAAACTATTTGAAACCGTGTACAACTACTTTAACACCGTCCGAAACATCCCGAAACTATTTGAAACCGTGTACAACTACTTTAAGATCGTCCTAAACATCCTGAAACTATTTGAAACCGTGTACAACTACTGTAAGACCGTCCTAAACATCCTGAAACTATTTGAAACCGTGTACAACTACTTTAACACCGTCCGAAACATCCCGAAACTATTTGAAACCGTGTACAACTACTTTAAGATCGTCCTAAACATCCTGAAACTATTTGAAACCGTGTACAACTACTGTAAGACCGTCCTAAACATCCTGAAACTATTTGAAACCGTGTACAACTACTGTAAGACCGTCCTAAACATCCTGAAACTATTTGAAACCGTGTACAACTACTTTAACACCGTCCGAAACATCCCGAAACTATTTGAAACCGTGTACAACTACTTTAAGATCGTCCTAAACATCCTGAAACTATTTGAAACCGTGTACAACTACTGTAAGACCGTCCTAAACATCCTGAAACTATTTGAAACCGTGTACAACTACTTTAACACCGTCCGAAACATCCCGAAACTATTTGAAACCGTGTACAACTACTTTAAGATCGTCCTAAACATCCTGAAACTATTTGAAACCGTGTACAACTACTGTAAGACCGTCCTAAACATCCCGAAACTATTTGAAACCGTGTACAACTACTTTAAGATGGTCCTAAACATCCTGAAACTATTTGAAACCGTGTACAACTACTGTAAGACCGTCCTAAACATCCTGAAACTATTTGAAACCGTGTACAACTACTTTAACACCGTCCGAAACATCCCGAAACTATTTGAAACCGTGTACAACTACTTTAAGATCGTCCTAAACATCCTGAAACTATTTGAAACCGTGTACAACTACTGTAAGACCGTCCTAAACATCCTGAAACTATTTGAAACCGTGTACAACTACTGTAAGACCGTCCTAAACATCCTGAAACTATTTGAAACCGTGTACAACTACTTTAACACCGTCCGAAACATCCCGAAACTATTTGAAACCGTGTACAACTACTTTAAGATCGTCCTAAACATCCTGAAACTATTTGAAACCGTGTACAACTACTGTAAGACCGTCCTAAACATCCTGAAACTATTTGAAACCGTGTACAACTACTTTAACACCGTCCGAAACATCCTGAAACTATTTGAAACCGTGTACAACTACTTTAAGATCGTCCTAAACATCCTGAAACTATTTGAAACCGTGTACAACTACTGTAAGACCGTCCTAAACATCCTGAAACTATTTGAAACCGTGTACAACTACTTTAACACCGTCCGAAACATCCCGAAACTATTTGAAACCGTGTACAACTACTTTAAGATGGTCCTAAACATCCTGAAACTATTTGAAACCGTGTACAACTACTGTAAGACCGTCCTAAACATCCTGAAACTATTTGAAACCGTGTACAACTACTTTAACACCGTCCGAAACATCCTGAAACTATTTGAAACCGTGTACAACTACTTTAAGATCGTCCTAAACATCCTGAAACTATTTGAAACCGTGTACAACTACTGTAAGACCGTCCTAAACATCCTGAAACTATTTGAAACCGTGTACAACTACTTTAACACCGTCCGAAACATCCCGAAACTATTTGAAACCGTGTACAACTACTTTAAGATCGTCCTAAACATCCTGAAACTATTTGAAACCGTGTACAACTACTGTAAGACCGTCCTAAACATCCTGAAACTATTTGAAACCGTGTACAACTACTGTAAGACCGTCCTAAACATCCTGAAACTATTTGAAACCGTGTACAACTACTTTAACACCGTCCGAAACATCCCGAAACTATTTGAAACCGTGTACAACTACTTTAAGATGGTCCTAAACATCCTGAAACTATTTGAAACCGTGTACAACTACTGTAAGACCGTCCTAAACATCCTGAAACTATTTGAAACCGTGTACAACTACTTTAACACCGTCCGAAACATCCTGAAACTATTTGAAACCGTGTACAACTACTTTAACACCGTCCTAAACATCCCGAAACTATTTGAAACCGTGTACAACTACTTTAAGATCGTCCTAAACATCCTGAAACTATTTGAAACCGTGTACAACTACTGTAAGACCGTCCTAAACATCCTGAAACTATTTGAAACCGTGTACAACTACTGTAAGACCGTCCTAAACATCCTGAAACTATTTGAAACCGTGTACAACTACTTTAACACCGTCCGAAACATCCCGAAACTATTTGAAACCGTGTACAACTACTTTAAGATCGTCCTAAACATCCTGAAACTATTTGAAACCGTGTACAACTACTGTAAGACCGTCCTAAACATCCTGAAACTATTTGAAACCGTGTACAACTACTTTAACACCGTCCGAAACATCCCGAAACTATTTGAAACCGTGTACAACTACTTTAAGATCGTCCTAAACATCCTGAAACTATTTGAAACCGTGTACAACTACTGTAAGACCGTCCTAAACATCCCGAAACTATTTGAAACCGTGTACAACTACTTTAAGATGGTCCTAAACATCCTGAAACTATTTGAAACCGTGTACAACTACTTTAACACCGTCCGAAACATCCTGAAACTATTTGAAACCGTGTACAACTACTTTAACACCGTCCGAAACATCCCGAAACTATTTGAAACCGTGTACAACTACTTTAAGATCGTCCTAAACATCCTGAAACTATTTGAAACCGTGTACAACTACTGTAAGACCGTCCTAAACATCCTGAAACTATTTGAAACCGTGTACAACTACTGTAAGACCGTCCTAAACATCCTGAAACTATTTGAAACCGTGTACAACTACTTTAACACCGTCCGAAACATCCCGAAACTATTTGAAACCGTGTACAACTACTTTAAGATCGTCCTAAACATCCTGAAACTATTTGAAACCGTGTACAACTACTGTAAGACCGTCCTAAACATCCTGAAACTATTTGAAACCGTGTACAACTACTTTAACACCGTCCGAAACATCCCGAAACTATTTGAAACCGTGTACAACTACTTTAAGATCGTCCTAAACATCCTGAAACTATTTGAAACCGTGTACAACTACTGTAAGACCGTCCTAAACATCCTGAAACTATTTGAAACCGTGTACAACTACTGTAAGACCGTCCTAAACATCCTGAACCTATTTGAAACCGTGTACAACTACTTTAACACCGTCCGAAACATCCCGAAACTATTTGAAACCGTGTACAACTACTTTAACACCGTCCGAAACATCCTGAAACTATTTGAAACCGTGTACAACTACTTTAACACCGTCCGAAACATCCCGAAACTATTTGAAACCGTGTACAACTACTTTAACACCGTCCGAAACATCCTGAAACTATTTGAAACCGTGTACAACTACTTTAACACCGTCCGAAACATCCTGAAACTATTTGAAACCGTGTACAACTACTTTAACACCGTCCGAAACATCCTGAAACTATTTGAAACCGTGTACAACTACTTTAACACCGTCCGAAACATCCTGAAACTATTTGAAACCGTGTACAACTACTTTAACACCGTCCGAAACATCCTGAAACTATTTGAAACCGTGTACAACTACTTTAACACCGTCCGAAACATCCTGAAACTATTTGAAACCGTGTACAACTACTTTAACACCGTCCGAAACATCCCGAAACTATTTGAAACCGTGTACAACTACTTTAACACCGTCCGAAACATCCTGAAACTATTTGAAACCGTGTACAACTACTGTAAGACCGTCCTAAACATCCTGAAACTATTTGAAACCGTGTACAACTACTGTAAGACCGTCCTAAACATCCTGAAACTATTTGAAACCGTGTACAAGTACTGTAAGACCGTCCTAAACATCCTGAAACTATTTGAAACCGTGTACAACTACTTTAACACCGTCCGAAACATCCCGAAACTATTTGAAACCGTGTACAACTACTTTAAGATCGTCCTAAACATCCTGAAACTATTTGAAACCGTGTACAACTACTGTAAGACCGTCCTAAACATCCTGAAACTATTTGAAACCGTGTACAACTACTTTAACACCGTCCGAAACATCCCGAAACTATTTGAAACCGTGTACAACTACTTTAAGACCGTCCTAAACATCCTGAAACTATTTGAAACCGTGTACAACTACTTTAACACCGTCCGAAACATCCTGAAACTATTTGAAACCGTGTACAACTACTTTAACACCGTCCGAAACATCCCGAAACTATTTGAAACCGTGTACAACTACTTTAACACCGTCCGAAACATCCTGAAACTATTTGAAACCGTGTACAACTACTTTAACACCGTCCGAAACATCCCGAAACTATTTGAAACCGTGTACAACTACTTTAACACCGTCCGAAACATCCTGAAACTATTTGAAACCGTGTACAACTACTTTAACACCGTCCGAAACATCCTGAAACTATTTGAAACCGTGTACAACTACTTTAACACCGTCCGAAACATCCTGAAACTATTTGAAACCGTGTACAACTACTTTAAGACCGTCCTAAACATCCTGAAACTATTTGAAACCGTGTACAACTACTTTAACACCGTCCGAAACATCCTGAAACTATTTGAAACCGTGTACAACTACTTTAACACCGTCCTAAACATCCCGAAACTATTTGAAACCGTGTACAACTACTTTAACACCGTCCGAAACATCCCGAAACTATTTGAAACCGTGTACAACTACTTTAAGATCGTCCTAAACATCCTGAAACTATTTGAAACCGTGTACAACTACTGTAAGACCGTCCTAAACATCCTGAAACTATTTGAAACCGTGTACAACTACTTTAACACCGTCCGAAACATCCCGAAACTATTTGAAACCGTGTACAACTACTTTAAGATCGTCCTAAACATCCTGAAACTATTTGAAACCGTGTACAACTACTGTAAGACCGTCCTAAACATCCTGAAACTATTTGAAACCGTGTACAACTACTTTAACACCGTCCGAAACATCCCGAAACTATTTGAAACCGTGTACAACTACTGTAAGACCGTCCTAAACATCCTGAAACTATTTGAAACCGTGTACAACTACTTTAACACCGTCCGAAACATCCCGAAACTATTTGAAACCGTGTACAACTACTTTAAGATCGTCCTAAACATCCTGAAACTATTTGAAACCGTGTACAACTACTGTAAGACCGTCCTAAACATCCTGAAACTATTTGAAACCGTGTACAACTACTGTAAGACCGTCCTAAACATCCTGAAACTATTTGAAACCGTGTACAACTACTTTAACACCGTCCGAAACATCCCGAAACTATTTGAAACCGTGTACAACTACTTTAAGATCGTCCTAAACATCCTGAAACTATTTGAAACCGTGTACAACTACTGTAAGACCGTCCTAAACATCCTGAAACTATTTGAAACCGTGTACAACTACTTTAACACCGTCCGAAACATCCCGAAACTATTTGAAACCGTGTACAACTACTTTAAGATCGTCCTAAACATCCTGAAACTATTTGAAACCGTGTACAACTACTGTAAGACCGTCCTAAACATCCCGAAACTATTTGAAACCGTGTACAACTACTTTAAGATGGTCCTAAACATCCTGAAACTATTTGAAACCGTGTACAACTACTTTAACACCGTCCGAAACATCCTGAAACTATTTGAAACCGTGTACAACTACTTTAACACCGTCCGAAACATCCTGAAACTATTTGAAACCGTGTACAACTACTTTAACACCGTCCGAAACATCCTGAAACTATTTGAAACCGTGTACAACTACTTTAACACCGTCCGAAACATCCTGAAACTATTTGAAACCGTGTACAACTACTTTAACACCGTCCGAAACATCCTGAAACTATTTGAAACCGTGTACAACTACTTTAACACCGTCCGAAACATCCTGAAACTATTTGAAACCGTGTACAACTACTTTAACACCGTCCGAAACATCCTGAAACTATTTGAAACCGTGTACAACTACTTTAACACCGTCCGAAACATCCTGAAACTATTTGAAACCGTGTACAACTACTTTAACACCGTCCGAAACATCCCGAAACTATTTGAAACCGTGTACAACTACTTTAAGATCGTCCTAAACATCCTGAAACTATTTGAAACCGTGTACAACTACTGTAAGACCGTCCTAAACATCCTGAAACTATTTGAAACCGTGTACAACTACTTTAACACCGTCCGAAACATCCCGAAACTATTTGAAACCGTGTACAACTACTTTAAGATCGTCCTAAACATCCTGAAACTATTTGAAACCGTGTACAACTACTGTAAGACCGTCCTAAACATCCCGAAACTATTTGAAACCGTGTACAACTACTTTAAGATGGTCCTAAACATCCTGAAACTATTTGAAACCGTGTACAACTACTGTAAGACCGTCCTAAACATCCTGAAACTATTTGAAACCGTGTACAACTACTTTAACACCGTCCGAAACATCCCGAAACTATTTGAAACCGTGTACAACTACTTTAAGATCGTCCTAAACATCCTGAAACTATTTGAAACCGTGTACAACTACTGTAAGACCGTCCTAAACATCCTGAAACTATTTGAAACCGTGTACAACTACTGTAAGACCGTCCTAAACATCCTGAAACTATTTGAAACCGTGTACAACTACTTTAACACCGTCCGAAACATCCCGAAACTATTTGAAACCGTGTACAACTACTTTAAGATCGTCCTAAACATCCTGAAACTATTTGAAACCGTGTACAACTACTGTAAGACCGTCCTAAACATCCTGAAACTATTTGAAACCGTGTACAACTACTTTAACACCGTCCGAAACATCCCGAAACTATTTGAAACCGTGTACAACTACTTTAAGATCGTCCTAAACATCCTGAAACTATTTGAAACCGTGTACAACTACTGTAAGACCGTCCTAAACATCCCGAAACTATTTGAAACCGTGTACAACTACTTTAAGATGGTCCTAAACATCCTGAAACTATTTGAAACCGTGTACAACTACTTTAACACCGTCCGAAACATCCTGAAACTATTTGAAACCGTGTACAACTACTTTAACACCGTCCGAAACATCCCGAAACTATTTGAAACCGTGTACAACTACTTTAAGATCGTCCTAAACATCCTGAAACTATTTGAAACCGTGTACAACTACTGTAAGACCGTCCTAAACATCCTGAAACTATTTGAAACCGTGTACAACTACTGTAAGACCGTCCTAAACATCCTGAAACTATTTGAAACCGTGTACAACTACTTTAACACCGTCCGAAACATCCCGAAACTATTTGAAACCGTGTACAACTACTTTAACACCGTCCGAAACATCCTGAAACTATTTGAAACCGTGTACAACTACTTTAACACCGTCCGAAACATCCTGAAACTATTTGAAACCGTGTACAACTACTTTAACACCGTCCGAAACATCCTGAAACTATTTGAAACCGTGTACAACTACTTTAACACCGTCCGAAACATCCTGAAACTATTTGAAACCGTGTACAACTACTTTAACACCGTCCGAAACATCCTGAAACTATTTGAAACCGTGTACAACTACTTTAACACCGTCCGAAACATCCTGAAACTATTTGAAACCGTGTACAACTACTTTAACACCGTCCGAAACATCCTGAAACTATTTGAAACCGTGTACAACTACTTTAACACCGTCCGAAACATCCTGAAACTATTTGAAACCGTGTACAACTACTTTAACACCGTCCGAAACATCCCGAAACTATTTGAAACCGTGTACAACTACTTTAACACCGTCCGAAACATCCTGAAACTATTTGAAACCGTGTACAACTACTGTAAGACCGTCCTAAACATCCTGAAACTATTTGAAACCGTGTACAACTACTGTAAGACCGTCCTAAACATCCTGAAACTATTTGAAACCGTGTACAACTACTGTAAGACCGTCCTAAACATCCTGAAACTATTTGAAACCGTGTACAACTACTTTAACACCGTCCGAAACATCCCGAAACTATTTGAAACCGTGTACAACTACTTTAAGATCGTCCTAAACATCCTGAAACTATTTGAAACCGTGTACAACTACTGTAAGACCGTCCTAAACATCCTGAAACTATTTGAAACCGTGTACAACTACTTTAACACCGTCCGAAACATCCCGAAACTATTTGAAACCGTGTACAACTACTTTAAGACCGTCCTAAACATCCTGAAACTATTTGAAACCGTGTACAACTACTTTAACACCGTCCGAAACATCCCGAAACTATTTGAAACCGTGTACAACTACTTTAACACCGTCCGAAACATCCTGAAACTATTTGAAACCGTGTACAACTACTTTAACACCGTCCGAAACATCCTGAAACTATTTGAAACCGTGTACAACTACTTTAACACCGTCCGAAACATCCTGAAACTATTTGAAACCGTGTACAACTACTTTAAGACCGTCCTAAACATCCTGAAACTATTTGAAACCGTGTACAACTACTTTAACACCGTCCGAAACATCCTGAAACTATTTGAAACCGTGTACAACTACTTTAACACCGTCCGAAACATCCCGAAACTATTTGAAACCGTGTACAACTACTTTAACACCGTCCGAAACATCCTGAAACTATTTGAAACCGTGTACAACTACTTTAACACCGTCCTAAACATCCCGAAACTATTTGAAACCGTGTACAACTACTTTAACACCGTCCGAAACATCCTGAAACTATTTGAAACCGTGTACAACTACTTTAACACCGTCCGAAACATCCCGAAACTATTTGAAACCGTGTACAACTACAGTAAGACCGTCCTAAACATCCTGAAACGATTTGTGTTTTTTTAGCTAAATCTCTAAAATGAGTGCAGATACAATGTCAACGATTATACAAATCGATTCTACGGGAAATGTTACATAAAGAAATGTTTTTTACGCATATACGTTCTTTGGAACGATTACGTGAAAAATAAGAAAATCAAAAAAACCTAAATTTCAAATTTTTTCCGAACAACTTTTTTCTCCAAAACTTCTCATTTTCAAGGCTTAAGTAAATATCGATATGCTGATTTCAAATTTCCAAACCGAATTGAATTATCTTTTACAGTTCTCGAGATATTCGTGTTCAAAGTTGAGTTTTGGCAATACCTAAAACAATAGTATTTTTCGGTATACCCCTTTAAGGGTTACGTTTACGACTTCAGTGACCTCACCAATCGATTCTAAGGGCAAACCTACATACTTATACCAATTTTTAGATTTTTATTGCAAAGGATAAGGAATAAGATAACATACACGATACGTTCTCCGCGAGCCACACTCACGTCATTTTTGTATAAAATTTCATTTTTTGAGAAATCTAGGCATCTTTGGGTGAAATAAAATGTAGGATATCACTTTTGAGGACAATCTTGATAAAATAAAAAATAAAAAAAATACGCTAAACTTCCCCATTCTGGGCGAACCGTAATGCAACACCATGTTATGCTCCTTAACTGGACAAATAAATTCTGTTAATAAATTGATGCATCACAGATCCAGTAGTTTTGAAATTCGCCACCAGATAGAGTTTCGCTTAACAAGAGTCGCTCACATTTTGTATAGTACAGGACAAGATATTTGGTTAATCCCTTAAGCTTGGTAATGGATGCGGCTAACCCTCACAACGGGTGATGAGTCGAAAATATGTAGGGGCGGTATTAATAAAAATTTCATATTCTTATAACTGTGATGAGGATCAAAAATGGAAAGAAAATGAACCATTCCCCATTAGGCTGGATTAGTTTTTACATAAATAAAATAAAAAAAAAATTGTTTTAATACGTATAAACCAAACATTTTTACCTGTATTATATATACCTATTTAAAAATTTGAAATCAGTCTCTGCATTTCTGTACCATAAATTTGGGGATAATCCCCTGTTTACGGTATGCTAGTAGGGGGTGATGTAATCCAATTCTCAATTATGTTGTCCAGCACTATACATATTATACTCGTGTTGTATGATTATGATTACGCTAATTGTTGAATAATATCAATAGACACATATACTTTTGACGTCACACGCTACAGATAGCTCCGCCTTCTGAAAAAAAGGATAACAAGTTAGTAGAGAGAGTGAGTTGACAGACCAAGGCCCATCGGATCAATTCTTCGAAAGTGCTATCTTAATGGTCTTGGTATACCGCCCTCTTTACTGCACTACTGCCCGCAGTGCCTAAGTTGTTGTCGAATTGTTGCCGGCGATGGAGGTTTTAGTTTGCGTAAATGTATTATTTGTATTTATAATAACTTGTGTAGAATAGTTTCTTCTTTTTATTACTTCTGTTTGTGATGATGCATTGCTGTTCTCAAAATAAGTTTGTGTGGATTTATCTACATTGTAAAAATATGTTTGTGTTTCTTTGTTCATTTCATTATTTTTTAACCTAATTTATGTATCACAGAATCCTACAAATATATACGATTATATATATAATTATAATAATTGTGTATTTGTATATCTTTATTTACTTTATTAATTTCACTTTCATTCTCTTTTGGTTATATTTACATGACAAACGTCAAACGTAATTACTCCGGTACTCACCAGAATGCGCCACTCAAATTTTAATGTTATAAGTGTCTATTCACATTCGTTTTATTTTTTAGGTTAGAACAAATATCACTAATTTTTTTGAATAAAACATGTGAATAGTTTATGTATCCATGTGAACCGAAAATATTTTTGAAATATAAATATAAAATAATATATAATATATAGGTATAAAATTTTAAGTAGTACCTAATAATGTTTCTTTAATAAATAAAGTGTCACCAGTCACCATTGTTTAGAAGCCTATGAAGTTTCATGGGCGCCCATACGGGAAGGGGGGGCCAGAGGGGGCATTTGCGCTCCCTTGACTTTTTGCAATTTTAAAAAGACGACAGATTACGTAATTATTTTACCATTGTTATGTTTTGTGAGAAAATTATTAATGTTTGATGTATTTTAGGGCTTAGATTTTTTATGTGTAGAAAAAATTATCCCGTTATTATTTGTGCTTAGTTATTTCAACTGTCATTAGAAAGTAGAAGCAATACAATTAACTAGAATAAACTTAATTTTATCGAGGTTCTTAAAGATTTTTTCGAGGAATTTTCGAAAGAGGGAATGAATTCCACAATAAGCTTTACAAACCAATCCAAAAATAAGTTAGAATTTTTACTTTATGCTTTAATTTTGAACAATTCTACTTTTTTTTACTAATAAGTATATGTTTTCTGTTTATCTCTATAATATTTAAGTTTCTCTTAAATAGACAATATCTCATCGGAACAGAATGTCAAATGAACTATTCAAAATTACTGTCAAAATTTCGATTAAGTATAATTTTTTTGTTGAAGTGTTGCTTAAATATTAATCCTTGTTAGCACAACTGGGCGTTAAAATATATATCTGTTTTATAATAAGTCAGTTTTTTTTTTATTTTCAAATTTTGTGAACATATGAATAACTCATCTGTTTTATCGAAATTCCTCAGCCTAAACGATATGTAAAATTATTATAATTTATATTTTTTTTTTCTATCTAGCTAAAAGTTATATACAAACGTAATTATGCAGATCGGTAGAAAATTAAAAAATCTTTGTATTTATAATAAGGAAATTTTCGAAAATATGGTATTTGGAGGTATTTTTTAGGAAAAACGGTTTAAAGCTTCAAGTAAAGTACTACTTCCGGTTAACCAATTGTAGTCAAAATCTAATCAGTTCATCATATTTGAATATAAGTCTTAAATACCAAATATTATATTTTTTACATGTATCATGTTGGAGTTATCGTGGACGAAAAATCGTCACAGACACACACACACACACAGACACACACACACGTACAGACATCACGGTAAAAATAGCAAAATCGTATTCTAGGGACCCTAATTCGTGCTCATATGTTGAAAACCCACACTGGAGAAATCTGACCAAAAACAATACCTCCCTTATCTATATATTGATAGGCGGGAGGTAAAAACCTCTAACGGTAACCCACTATTATGTGAATGTATTTCTTCTAAGATACACTCTGCTATTTATTATTGTTAAAATAAATAAAACTGTTTAAAACAAGAATTTATTTATTATGTACAAACATGACTACGATTTAAAATCGATTTAATCCCAGTAGTAGACATTGCCTGGTGTGGGCAGCTTCTTCACGGCTGGGGGGCACTGCCTGCGGTTTACAGTGAAGTTAGAACATGTGTAGTAACTCATAATTAAAGAGCGGATTCTATGCACTAAAAAAGTGTCAAAATATGCATGATATATGCAAAAAAGTTATAAATATGCACTTTACAATAAAAATATGCAAAAAAAACTAATGTCATCAGGCTCGTTTTACTGACATCATTTTCTTATTTCTATGTTTACATGCAGTGTTTTATTTGGAACATTAAATATCACAGGTAATTCTAACAAAAATAAAAAAATCTTTAATTCATATTCATATTGAAATTTACAAAATTCAAAAAAGTCATCTTTAACGAGAAAGTTGCTATATGCTCCTCAAACTTTTAATACATTTTTTTCGGCATTACTAATTGTTCTTATAATTCCAAACATACGAATTTCAGTGACAGATATTATTTACTTACCTTACTTACAAAATAAGAATTACTTAAGTTCTAAACAGTTCTAAAACACTGATAGAATCACTTTTTTTTTTGTTCTGACGAGGAATTAAATATGATTGTAATGGTTTCAATGAGTACATTTTATATAAATGCTCACTTGTTGAAAGAACGATCAAAATTATATTTCTTGTAATATACTGTTTTCAAAAGAGAACAAAATTTGTCAAAAATTAATTTTTGTTTTTGAAAAAAGTCTTAAAATATGCACTAATATGCAAACAAAATCAAAATATGCAATAAAGTATCATTAAATGCAAAATATGCATTATTTTTTTTTGTGAACATATGAAAACAGTTTGTTGATATGCCTAATATAAACAACACATGCAATTGCATAGAATCCGCTCTTTAGTCATAATCATTCCAGTTGTACTTACTCGCCGCTGGGGAGTGCTTTCCCCGCACCAGCTACGAATGCCGGCGGCTTGACCTCCCTGCGCACGTCTCTGGAGAAGTAGTAGTTGCTGTTGATTTTATGGCAGGGCCCGTCGGGCAAGTCCGGCATGGGCGGCGAGCGACTGGCCACGAAGTCGTCAAATCGTAACGCAGTCGTGTGTCTCCTCTAATCAAAATATCAATTAATAAATAGACAATATTTGGGTTTTAGTTCTGTAAAAATTTATTAATTACAACGTTTCGACAGCTCAGTGCTGCCTTCGTCAGGTAAATAACAAATAAATAAGTAGTCAAGACAACACGTAACAAATGAAAACATACAAATGACATTGACATAAAATTAAAAACGGATAACAGGTAACCACGACTTATTTAGTTCAAAGCCTGTATTTAAATTAAAATTATTAGGAGATTTCTTGATTTCAATTGCTTCTCTAATAAGTCTTCTTATCCAGTGACTTTCTCTTGCAAGAATCTTCGTGTTTTCGAAATCAATTCCATGTAATTCCTGAATTTGCATGTTCTGCAACTGCAGACTTCTCAGGTTGGTTTAATCTAATATGCCGTTTGTGTTCCTTTAATCTCGTTGCTACAGTTCTACCAGTTTGACCAATATACAGGGTGAGTCTGGGAAGACGCCCCCCCTTTAACTTTTTTATTATAAGTAATAGAAAAAAATGGCTCGTATAAAAGTTTTATTATTTTACATATACTTGTTGATAGCAGATGTAGATATTTTTTATAAAGTCAGGTTTACAAGATACGACTATCAACTTTTATTTTTCAAATGGCAACCTATAATTATTTTCATAAAATAGAAACCGCCATTTTTTTCTCTTTTCAACGATATATTAACTTTTATTAATGTATTTGAAAAATTTCCAGAAAAATGAGATATTTAAAAATATTTGAAATAATTATTAAATAAATATTAAGGTGGCTATATGAAAATAAACAAAACGTAACAATGTAAAACAATTAAAGTAATGTCAAAAATGTATTCATTTGTTTGTTACTTACTGAGAAGGATGTTTACCCGATTTCGAGAAATATAGCCACCTATGATATTTGTTTAAAAATTATTTCTGACATTTCTAAATGATCTCATTTTTCTCGAAATTTTTCAAATACATTAATAAAAGTTAATACATCGTTGAAAAGAGAAAAAAATGGCGGTTTCTATTTTATGAAAATAATTATAGGTTGCCATTTGAAAAATAAAAGTTGATAGTCGTATCTTGTAAACCTGACTATAAAAAATATCTACATCTGCCATCAACTAGTATATGTAAAATTATAAAACTTTTATATGAGCCATTTTTTTCTATTACTTATAATAAAAAAGTTAAAAGGGGGGGGCGTCTTCCCAGACTCACCTGTATATTTTACCACACTGACAAGGAATCTTATAAATGCCAGAACAGTGTAAAGGAACTGTATCTTTGACATTGCCAAGAAAATCACGGATTTTTAAACTTGATTTATATGAAGTTTTTATGTCATATTTATTAAGAATCCTTCCAATTTTGTCGGTGACATTGGCAATAAATGGCAAAGTAGCAAATAATTTCTTATCAGGAACAACTTGTGGAATAGGTAGAGGTTTATTCTTCGTTTTTAGCGCTCTTCTTATTTGTTTTACTGTAACCATTTTTCAAGAAAACTTCATCCAAAAAATTAATTTCTTCTTGCAGTTTACTGGGATGACATAGATTTGAAGCTCTCTGATAAAGCGTTTTAATAGTACAAGCTGACTACTTATTTATTTGTTATTTACCTGACGAAGGCAGCCCTGAGCTGTCGAAACGTTGTAATTAATAAATTTTTACAGAACTAAAACCCAAATATTGTCTATTTATTAATTATGAGTTCTGAAAGCTTCTTTCAACATTTAAAATATCAATTACTGTTTTTGTCAATTTATAACTCGTAAATTTATTCCTAATGAATTGAAACTTTAAATATTAATAATTGCATACCCTTTAAGATTCATTTGATCTCAACCCTTCAAACTAGCTAAAAATAATAGAGGTTATGTTATATAATCAGACTTACTCCTAATAAAAAATCACGCAGTTTTTGAAGAAGAGGTGAAATATCTCTCGGTTGCACTTTAGACATTGTTTAAAAATATATTTCAACCCCTAATCGTGTATTTAAAACGTAAAAATAATAAATTTGTTGTTACTGAGACAACGTACCAACACACTGTACAAAAAGTTCCTACATAATATTCTAGGTTTATTTATTTTTAAATCAATAATTTAAATGTAATATTAAGCTTAAATATTAAGCAATGCAAAGAGCATCTACAAAAATTCAATATAGAATTACCACCTCATAAAGGATATATAATAATTCAAGATTTTGTTTACGATTAATTCAAGACAGTTGCATGAATTCTGAATAAAATGAGGGAAGAATTGAAATCAATGTTGAGCTGAGAGAAAGTTTAGGCTGATTGAATGATTAAAATTCAGTTCCGGCATTTGCAGAAGACAAACTACCATAGTTGGAAATCGTTCATAACGTTTTTACCTCCCGCCTATCAATATATAGATAAGGGAGGTATTGTTTTTGGTCAGATTTCTCCAGTGTGAGTTTTCAACCTATGAGCACGAATTAGGGTCCCTACAATACGATTTTACTATTTTTACCGTGATGTCTGTATGTCTGTGTGTGTGTCTGTGACGATTTTTCGTCCACGATAACTCCAATACGATACATGTAAAAAATATAATATTAGGTATTTAAGACTTATATTCAAATATGATGAACTGATTTGGTTAACCGGAAGTCATACTTTACTTGAAGCTTTAAACTGTTTTTCCTTAAAAATACCTCTAAATACCATTTTTTTCGCAAATTACGTTACTATTAAATATAAAGATTTTATAATTTTCTATCGATCTACATAATTACGTTTATATATAACTTCTAGCTAGATAGAAAAAAATATAAAACAGATAAGTTATTGATATGTTCACAAAATTTGAGTTTAAAAGATAAAACAAGTAAATATGAAGCAGTTTTGTTCTAAAATAAAAAATAGTGGAAGAAATATATTAGGAAAGTATTTGCATGCGTGAATCAAAGTAAGTTCAGTTCCGGTTTTAGTAACGGCAAAAATAGCTGTCATATTGGTCATACAAATTTTATGGAGGAAATTTTCGGTATGAAATGATTTAAAAATATTTTGAACTGCAATAACACACTAATTTTAAAACTACAAATTGAATGTACTGAAAAACTTATATAGAATATATTATTATTACAAAAGAGCGGATTATATGCACTAAAAAAGTGTCAAAATATGCATGCAATATGTAAAAAAGTTATAAATATGCAAAAAACTAATGTCATCAGGCTCGTTTTACTCACATCATTTTCTTATTTCTATTTTTATATGCAATGTTTTATTTGGAACATTTCATGAAATGTTTAAAGACAATAAATATCACAGGTAATTCTAATAAAAATAAGAAAATCTCGAATTCATATTCATATTGAAATTTACAAAAAGCTCTTTTTTGAAACAAAAATCATATTTTTAATACATTTTTTTCAGCATTACTATTTGTTGTTATAGTTCCAAACATACGAACTTCAGTGACAGATATTATTTACTTAACTTACTTACAAAATAAGGATTACTTAAGTTCTAAGCAGTTCTAAAACACTGATAGAATCACTTTATTTTTGTTCTGACGAGAAATTAAATATGATTGTAATGGTTTCAATGAGTACATTTTATATAAATAATAAATAAAAAAATTATAGTTCTTGTAATATACTGTTTTCAAAAAAGAACAAAATTTGTCAAAAATTAATTTTTGTTTTTGAAAAAAGTCTTAAAATTTGCACTAATATGCAAAAAAAAATCAAAATATGCAATAAAGTATCATTAAATGCAAAATATGCATTTTTTTTTTTTCATATTTGGCCTTAAATTTTGATGAAACGTGAACATAAGAAAACAGTTTGTTGATATGCCTAATATAAACAACACATGCAATTGCATAGAATCCGCTCTTTAATTATTACAGTGGCGGGAGGTAATGTGTTGGACACGTCATATTTTTACTTCTAAAACAACTCGCAGATTAAGAAACGATTTTATATCGTATTTTCCTGTGATTTCAGTGAAGAATCTGTTAAAAAAAAATAACAAATTATAATAAATTAAACTTAAAATTTATTGAAAAAGAGAAAATGAATTGAAGTTTTATTAAACAACGCTACAAAGTGTTATAAAACTAGCGGTGTTATGTGGGTTGGGGTATGTACAGGGGGGCGGAGTGGAGCCCTAGTCGCTGTGCCAGTCCGTCTCGAGGGGGGCGCCGGGGCTGGCGAGGAACGGGGGCCCCCGCGCGGGGCTGTCGGGGAAGCGCTGCATGTAGCGCTCCAGGCGCAGGTACTTCACCGTCACCAGGTGCCCTGCAACAAACACACATCCCAACATCCAGGCCAAGTCACACGTAACTGCTATAGTCGGTTACTCACCATCGAACCACCAGCCGTGCAGGTTAGTGTAGGCCGCAGCCGCGTCCTGCTGACTAGCGCACTTGACGTAGACGCAGCCGGAGCCGCTGTCGGCCTGGCAGTGCAGCACTCGCGCCCTGGCGCCGAGCTTGGCGAGCAGGGCGTGCGTCACGGCGCCGGCCGCCGGGTCGCCGGGCTGCAGCATGCCGCGCACCTTGAGGCACGCCGTGGGGCTGCAGGCCAGCGAGTTGGGCGCGCCCGACTGCGTGTCGAACGCCTGGCCCTGCCACGAGCGCGGCGGCGGCGGCGCGGTGTTGCCGGCGGCGCCGAGCCAGCGCCACACCGCGCACTCCTCGCCCGCCACCAGCTGGTGTTCCAAGCGCACGCGGGACTCGCTGTGGGAGAGGAAGGACACGGCGGCTGACCACAGCGGCGCCATCGCTGCAAACACAACACACTGATAAGGGGCCGGTCAAATATTACGTAATAGAGATGTGTAGTACTCGTATGATTCGTATAAACTGAACGAATCTTTTAAATGAGTCGTATCTTACGAATTAGTATCCGTGAAAAGATTCGTATCGAAGTATCATGCGCACCCGTTGAGTCTAGGCATACAGCAATACAATACATGTACGGTGCATGAGTCACGGTGGTGGACTGGTACCTACTTGACCTTCGGTACATGTACTGACTCAAAGAGTAAAGCATTAATTATTAAAGACAGATGTCATACCCGGGTAAGAGTACGAGAGATAGAAATATAAAGAAAGCAAGATACAAGACCGAACAAGGGAAGGGAAGCCTGAAGCAACACGCAGTCGTATATACTACGCACCCCCCACCCAATGTGTACGGTACGAAATGTACGAATCTTCTGATACGAATCTTTTTGGTACGGAGTCGAATAAATACGAATCATCAAAAAGATTCGAATATCCCATCTCTATTACATAAGCAGATTTATTACAATTATTTACCCCCCCCCCATCCCCCTTATTAGCAAAAGTAAGCTCTTACCCCCTCCCCCCATGCCTACGTAAACATTTTTCAATATATATATATATATTTTTTTAATATTATAATCAGGGCATGTAGCCGAAAAAAATACTGGTTAACGGTTAACCCTTATAGAGAACGTTATAATAATAAAGGTTTTACTTCCAAAACTGGTTTTTGAAAATTGGAAACCGGTTTAAACCGGTTAATATATCGGTTAAAAAATTACTTAATTAAAACAAATTAATTATAAAAATTTGATTAAAAAAATTACAGAATAATTAATTTAAAAAAATAATAAAAAATTACCATCTGAGAAAAATATAAAAATTAAAAAAACGCAATTTAATTAATGAATATTCACAAAAATTCCCGTAATATCTTCAGAAAAACGCAGGTCACTTTTCAATTTTAACCTTGCCTGTGTTGACAAAGGCCGTATTTATTTGGAACTTTTTAAGAAACCTCAACGGCCAAAGAGACTACCTACATTTATGACTCTCCAATAAAATGTTAATTGTAAAAACTGTCATGACTCATGTTCAAATACAAACAGAAAACACAGATATAAAAAAAATATTAAAATAAAGGTTAATTGTTCGCTAAAAACAGTTTATTTTTTTTTGGTTAACGGTTACCGGTATTTTCGGCCTGAAAAATATGGGTTAAAATTACGATTAAAGATCGCAATTTTCGTTGAAAATATCGGTTACCGGTTTTTATTAACCGGTTTTTTTAACCGGTTACATGCCCTGGTTAATAGTGAAAAAAATATACAGGGTATCTGGCGAAAGGCCGGCACCCAAAATATTTCCTTTATTTTGAGAGATACAAGAAAATGTTAAGGAGCAAAGCTAAACTAGTCAAAGGGGCTCATAAAATGATCCTAGTCACTTCCGGTTTTAGCGGAAATGGCTCCAACTTTAATTCTAGCATAGGGAATCGGTATTTTTATATATTTTTTCGAAATGTACTTAAAATTAGCTCTACAATGATACCAAAATATCATAGTTTTACTTAAACCATTTCAAAATGGCGACAATTTATTTTCATATAACGAAAAAAAAAATGTTAAAAAGCCTTACAATAATCAACACAATACAAAAACTTTCTAAATATAGCAAACAAAATTAAAATTAAAAATACTCAAAATGGCCGCCGTCATTTACTGCACAATTTGTCACATGTAACAAATTTTGCCATTACATCGTCAGGAAAGGTAGATCTAATATTTTTTGACATAATTTGTTTGGTTTCAGGTGACAAAATCTCAAATAGCTGGCTGTGGTGTATTTTTTATGAATTTTTATTAGTAAATATTTTTAAAATAAAGTGTCGCCATTTTGAAATGGTTGAAATAAAACTATGATATTTTTGTATCATTGTAGAGCTAATTTTATGTACATTCCGAAAAAAAATATAAAGATATAGATTCCCTATGCTAGAATTAAAGTTGTACACATTTTCGCTAAAACCGGAAGTGACACAAAATTATTAATATGGCCATTTTATGAGTCCCTTTGCCTAATTTAACTTTGCTCCTTAACATTTTCTTGTATCTCTCATAATAAACGAAATATTCTGGGTGCCGGCCTTCCGCCAAACACCCTGTACATATAGGGGAAAGTAGCCTAATTTGGACCGCTGTGGTGTCCAAAGATTGATAAAATCTATGCAATTTTAAATAAGCAACTTGATATACATAGATATAGACCAGGTTAATGCAATCGTGTTTGTGAAAAAATATGTCATGTTTACATTAAGAGAAGTGTTATTTGTTTGACTACGATGAAAATTTGTTATTTTGATGTACGAGTGAGAGCCGTTAATTGCATATTAATTCTATCTTCAAATAAGTTCGTATAAAGTTAAAAAATATATAAAATATTTATTAGACTGAAACATTTTTTAGAAAAACAAATTCAGCAAATAGTCTCGTGACGTATTAACCCTGAAGCCAATCTGACTTAGCGCGCATGTCTCGAAATCACTTAAATCAGCAGCCAGTTCCAGCTTATTTCATACTTCATACTTATTTACTTGTGTTTTGAGATACATATACAATAAAATATTACCTGATAACATATTTTGTCCTTTAATAAGCACTTAATTAAGAAAATATATTAATAAAAACAAGTCTTTGATAATACACGAGCGAAATTCACAAACAAGCGTGGTTGAAACGAGAGGTTATGTTTGCACTGGCAATATGTTTACATACAAGTTCGAATTTGACGTTACGCGCGGCATTTGTAATGCTATGTTCACATTGGTTACTATATCTATCTCTTCCTAACATCTTGTCTTCTTTGTCTGTCAGGGATAATACGTCACAGACCTATTTGCGAACATTTTTTAGCAAAACTATTAATTTATTTGCAAAATAAAAAAATACGGGTCTTTTATTTTTTAATTTAGATTCATTTAAAAAAATAAAAAAAAAATTACGGAAGTCCCCATTAAAGTGCATTTTTTGTTATATTTTTTCATATAGTAAATTTTTATTATTTTTTTAATGAATCATTTTCTTTAATTAAATTTTTCTAATTATGTTCTAACCGATATATTAACCGGTTTTCGAACTAAAACTGTTATTATTATAACGTTCTCTATAAGGGTTAACCGTTAACGAGTATTTTTTTCGGTTACATGCCCTGGTTAGAACTGACTTAAAATAGTTGAAACTGGTTTCAAATTTAAATTAATTTTCCACTCTCAAACGTCTAAAAGATCTCACCCACCCGGCTGAATCTTCATAGGGCAGCATGAAACAAGATTTCTAGTTTCCATCGAAATTTTTAGATGGCGTTGCATGTACCGTTCGGAAGTTTATATTTTTTACTGAAAATGATAGATGGTACTGGATGTGCCTACAGTATGTTTACTTTTGAACTGAGGGCGCTTTTTTAAATGACTGTCATGTGTTTCAAAATGGTTTCAAATTTATTGTACATTTATTGCTGCAATTGTGTAAATTGTGTAAACCAGCAGCAGTTAGTTTTGTGGAGCCTGAGTGAAATAGTGAAATGAGTCCTGTTTCAGACGCACACCATCAACTTGTTGTGCTTCGTAATGGTACGTCATTTTATAAAATTGGTAAACTTAAAAATGAATAACAAGGATTCCATACCTAATGAAATTGTTGACAAATTTCTTAGATCTGCGATGCCATGATTATTCATTTTGGATTACAATTTTTTTGAAATGACGTACAAACATAACCTCCTATTCCATCCTTCATCCTTTCACCTTTTATCCATTTATATTATATTATATTATTATATTTTGTAATGTAAATAGTAGCATAATAAATTTGTAATTATTTATAGAATTATACAATTTTAATTTTAAATCATATTCTAAATAAAATATTTAATAAAGTAGAACCCCTCCTTACCCCAGGCAGTCATTTAGTTTCCATCGAAATTCAGAGATGGCGTGATAGTGCAAACTTGGGATCACGCTTTAGTACGTACGATTCCTGTGTTGTCAGTAACTTAGTCTATGATCTCACCTTTCCGTTCCTGTGGCGGGATAAGCACATCCCGCACATGATTGACCGCGAGGAAGTTATCCTGGTTCTCCGCCGCGTTGGTCTGCAACACGTCGATGATCCTCTCCACGAGCGCGTAGATCTTGTCGTTGCGCAGCTTCCTGCTGTGCTGGACGGCCTTGTAGCCGCGGTGCCCCGCGAACACCGCCCCAAACCCTGCAACACCAACCTGTAGGGCCCCACTCTACACGTCGCTTTATAATGACGCTAAGTAAGAGGTAACGCGGTAACGCAGGAAGATGGGCGCGCACTATGGCTAGGGATGATTCATAAAGCGGTAACGTAGCAAGTAACGGGACGCAAGGAACGCAACAGATGGCCAACTTCTGCGTTGCGTCTTTACCGCTCACCAATAACAAATCACTATTTCATACTTGTAGTAAACTGTCACTTGTTTGAAAAAGGAATCATGGATAATTCGAAATTAATTGCAGTTGTAGAACAACATAAAATACATTGTATGACAAGTCCTGTAAGGAGTTTAAAAATATTTAAAAAAATGCTATATGAACAGATATAGCTGCAATAGTGATGGGTAAAAGCCGGGTTTTTTCAACTCGAGGGTTTTAACCGGTTTTTTGCTTTTGAGTTTAAACCCATAGGTTTTTTTGAAGTTTTTTATGGTTATAAAAAAAGACTCAATTTGATACCAAATACTTGATAATTTGCCTAGTATAAAATGGAATTATGGCAAAAAACGAATTTTTCAATAAATTTCTATAAAGATCTCAGTAAGGATTCTGAAACGGAGATAATTTATGGACCATTAATCAATATTATTATTGATATTTTTTGGCTTTTGAGAAAATAAATACCATAGATTGTAAATAAAATATACATTCTTTTTTTAAAAACTCTAATATTAAGTATTACAAATTGTTTGATTTTGGAGGACAAAATTTAAAAGTGGGGTTATAATTTTTGGCGGAAAATTCAAATTTTAAATTTGAAAAAATCCTATAACCCAAGTCGAAAAAACCCAACCGGGTTTAAACCGGGTTTTGGGTTTAAACCCTCGGCACATCTCTAAGCTGCAATAATGAATTCTACAGGTAAATTTTTTATACATTATCAATAAATCGTAAATTTTCATATGTAAAAACATATTTACGTAAAAACCATTTTCTTTGCGTCTTCGATTAATAGGTCGAACAGAATATTTCCTATTTCTTTTTTCTTTATGATTATCTTTTTTAGAAATAATAAATGTAGTGCTACAGCAGCTAATTCCTCATCACTTTCCATCGCTAAGTCTAAAAATCTTATAAATAACCTGAATTAAATGTAAAATGTAAAGACTGTCAGTAGGAAATTGGTAAACGAGATGTTGTGTTCTGATTGGCTAGCTGTTACCGGACTGCGGTGGTTGTTACTGAATACGTTGCGTGTTTACGTTACCGCTTACTTTACGTCATTATAAACCCCGTTTAACACGAACCCAACGTCACGACCAGCAGGGAGGTCAGGACGGCGTACAGCTTGTGGAGGAGCACACAGCGTGCGGGCAGTGCGGGGCTCGGCACCAGGAAGCCCAGGCTGCGGGTGGGGCGCAGCTCCAAGATGTCGTCCTAAACAACCATATACCTATTACCTGTATACTGCTGATACTCGTATTTTACTATACAGAATAGCGACCACGATAAAGGGAGATCAAATATATGTTCATCTCTCTTCCTAGTGTAACAGCATACTTATGCGCAAGCTTGGATGTATAAGCCGTACTCAATATTTTTTCTAAGTTATTTGCATAATTTGTGTATAAAAATGTATAATTATCAAAATATTGTTGCAGTTTGTAAAAATGTATCTTGCAATTCAATTTGAATAAAAACTTCGTTTAGACAGATGTTTCAGACAAATGTTAATAGATAGTTTAAAGATTTTATAAATATTTTATTTTCAAAATCGATCGACTGGTTTTCAAAATATGGTTTTGAAATTTTTGATTGGTTGCCATTTTGTTATTTGATAAAATAGATGATAATTCTAAATACAAATGTTTTAGAGACCCGAAAGCAAATGATGAAAATTTTTGTATTTTTTAAATATTCCTTAAAATAAGGGAGTAATGACGATTTTTCGAAAAACAATGAACTGGGCATCCAAATCAAACATTTGATCTAAGAAAAATGGTTTGTTTCAATAAGTTCAAACTGCCGTTTTCGGGTGTTACAACTTAGTACATATTAACACCCTGTATAATAAATTACTAAAAAATATCTTCAATGACTTGGAACTGTTCAAAAATTTCTATAAATAATCCATTTTTATTAAATTTTTTTGATTTTTAAATGTTATTAAAACTATTTTGTGTCTAGAAGTTCTATTTTAAAATATCCACAATTATTAATTTGAATTGTTTATTTTTCTGGTGAATCATAGTTTACAAGTTATTTATTTATTCGGGAACGCCTTAGCGAATTTTAATAAAAATTACATAAGGAATGAAGAATACCTAAGGAGTACGAATTGA
This sequence comes from Stenolophus ochropezus, assembly GCA_035578165.1. Lineage (NCBI taxonomy): Eukaryota > Metazoa > Arthropoda > Insecta > Coleoptera > Carabidae > Stenolophus > Stenolophus ochropezus. The sequence goes on from JAQOWZ010000032.1 coordinate 1,160,597, forward strand.
AATCTCGGGGCTGTATACAGGGTGTTCGGCGAAAGGCCGACACCCAGAATATTTGGTTTATTATGAGAAATACAGAAAAATGTTAAGGAACAAAATTAAACTAGTCAAAGGGATTCAAAAAATAATGTTAGTAAGAATGCCGTGTCACTTCCGGTTTTAGCGGAAGTGTGTACAACTTTGATTCTAGCATGGGGAATCGGTATTATTATATTTTTTTTCGAAATGTACATAAAATTAGCTCTACAATGATATCAAAATACCATAGTTTTACTTCAACTATTTCAAAATGGCGACAATTTATTTTCATATTTATGTACTTACAACCAGAGCTGAAATGTATCTCTATATTTAAATCTTTTTCGTGATTTAGATCATTTTAATGATTTAAATCATTGTATTTAAGATATTTATTTTTCAAATGATTTATGATTTAAATATTTTCCAAAATGATTTAATATCTTTCTTCAACAAATCATGATTTAAATCTTTTTCAAAAAGATTTAAATATTTTTTGTGATTTAAATCTTTTGAAATGATTTAGATCGTTTGAAATAATTTAGATCTTTTGAAATGAATTAAATCTTTTAAAATGTATCTGAAATACTTGAAAAATTTTGAAAATTTAGAGAGTTGTAAGAATCACATTACGCACGAAGTGGTAAAGTTGCGCACGAACCGCAAGGTTAGTGTGTAATTCCTTTACATATATAATTGTTTTAAAATACTAATTATTTACTATATTTTTTCTACGATTATTATATAAATAATAATGTCAATAATTACAATTTATTTTATTATATGTACATAATGATAATGAATAAATACTGGTACTGATACAAGGTATGCCAAAAAATTAATATATTATTGTAGAACATTTATTACTGTGACATATAAGATCAATAGTTCAATTTTCACGTTTTATTATATAGTAGTTATAAATAACTAAATAATTGTAACGTTACAATTGTTGAAAATCAGGGATTTGAAAATTTTTGTATGCATGAGGAAGTATCTTAAATACAAAACATATTTTAAAATCATTTTAAAAAGTATTTAAATCATTAATATATTATTTAAATCGTTTTAAAATATTTATACAGGGTGGCCCAGCGAAAATTATCAGCGCATTTTTTGGCCACTTAACATTAATTTTGCAAAAAACGCTCGAACACGTCAATTTTAGTATAAAGGGGGACACCTAAATGGATTAGTACCAATGGCATAACTTCAACCCTAAAATGGGGGTGGACTGGACCTCAAAAATTTTAAATGGAAAAGGGTGTCAAACTTGACACAGTTCGAAAGGCCTTTCAATTCTCTTTTCAACAGTTTTTTTATTTTTCAAATCCGATCATTAGTTCCAGAGAAATATCGTATAAAACAAATTTTATCAGGTGTTTAAAATTGCCATCAAGTAGGCGTAAACAAATGACAGAAACTAAATAAACAATTCTTTCGACAAGTTGTTTGTAATAAACAAGTAATTTGTAAGTTTCTTTTGTGGGGTTATTTGAAGTCTAAAGTTTATGCCACGCCACCCAAATTTTTAGACGATTTACGGCAACGTACCGTAGCTCTAAAATTTTGAGCAAAATCTTTATTATTGTATAGAAATTGGAGGTACTCATTTTGACCACCTAAAATACTTGAGTTTCTGTCATTTGTTTAAGACTACTTGATTGCAATTTTAAACACCTGTTAATTTTTTTTTAAAACGATATATCTCTGGAAGTAATGATCGGATTTGAGAAATAAAAAAACTGTTGGATAGAGAATTTAAAGGCCTTTCGAACTGTCTCATGTTTGACACCCTTTTCCATTTAAAATTTTTGAGGTGCAGTCCACCCCCATTTTAGGGTTGAAGTTATGCCATTGGTATTAATTCATTCAGGTGTCCCTTTTTATACTAAAATTGACGTGTTCGAGCGTTTTTTGCAAAATTGATATTAAGTGGCCAAAAACTGCACTGATAATTTTCGCTGGGCCACCCTGTATGTATAGAAAAGTATCTTAAATACAAAAAAATATTTAAATCTTTTTAAAAAGTATTTACTCATGGTTAAAGTATTTAAATCTTTTAACTATCTTATATTTAAATACTTCCAGTTTAAAAAAAAGATCTTGTATTTAAATCATGTTTATAAGAAGGAAGTATCTTGTATTTAAGATTTAAATCTATTTAAAAATTATTTGTTGCAGCTCTGCTTACAACTACAGGTAATTAACGAAAAAAAATATGTATAAAATACCTTATAACAATCAACACAATACAAAAACCCTTACTAAATATAACAAACAAAATTAAAATTAAAATACTCAAAATGGCCGCCTTCATTTTCTGCACAATTTGTCACATATAACAAATTCTGACATTACATCGTCAGGAAAGGGAGATCTAATTTTTTTTGACATTATTTGTTTGGTTTCAGGTGACAAAATCTCAAATACCTGGCTGTGGTGTATTTTTTATGAATTTTTATTAGTAAATATTTTAAAAATAAAGTGTCGTCATTTTGAAATGGTTGAAGTAAAACTATGACATTTTGGTATCATTGTAGAGCTAATTTTATGTACATTCCGAAAAAAAAATATAAAAATACCGATTCCCTGCGCTAGAATTAAAGTTGTACACATTTTCGCTAAAACCGGAAATGACACAATATTATTCCTACGATCATTTTATGAGCCCCTTGTCTAATTATATTTTTCTTCTTAACATTTTTCTGTATCTCTCAAAATAAAGGAAATATTCTGGGTGCCGGCCTTTCGCCAAACACCCTGTATATTAATATGGGAATGCTCGTTCACTTACCATGGTTTCCAGGGCGGTACTCGGGATGTTGGTGGGTGTGCGTATGATGCTTATACCCATTTTAGGGTTCCGGAGAACCAGCACTTGTAAGTTGTTTATTGCCTTTTGGATTTCATAAGGATCCTAAAAAAGAAAACGTTATTATACAGGGTGTTCCATTTAAGTGTGCCACCATTGCTATCTCGAGAACTATAAGAGCTACGAGGTTGGTTATATTAACAAACAATTTCTGCTTTACAACACTATGAAAGTGAGGTAAACAATTTTTTTTAAAAAACCAGTGTTTCTCAAAATACCTGTTCCAACTTTTTTTAAATGTGAATCTATTTTTTTATTTGCTTATTCAATAGACTGCATTAGTGTAACGGTCATTTTGTGGCGCCAAATTCAAACTGAAACCCTAACTCGCCTCTGCCGATTTATACGCCCATCTTATTCTTATGGGAATAAAAATATGATATCTTTAAACTGCTACAAAGTATTATAAAATGCAAATCCTAACTATTAATCCTTATAAATACTAATCTCTAATATTTTATCTATCTTCTAATGTAATATACACATCCAAAAAACACAATATTATTTAATAAACTTCAATTTAAACAGCAGGTGCAAATTTCTGAAAACGTATGTCGTAGCTGTCTTAGTATTCAGTTGAACCTGTCACTTTAACCTGCTGCACCAAGTAACGACATATGTTACTATTTCGGATACCACTTTCTTTAAAATCAAATTTTTCTTAATTTATTCTTTTATTTGTACTTTTTCTGTACGGAAACCAAAGAGTAATGTTTTAGAATATAAAAAAAACCCTATGTTATAATTAAGAATCGCCGGTATGCTTTAATATCGTGAATTGAAAATGTCCTCCCATAAGAAATTCATACACTCAGATTTGAATTAGGGTTTCGCGCTAAATGTAAATCTTAACCTCACTAACGTGGTCTATTCAGATAGCTGTAGCGAAGCTTCGCTATTCGACTTGTAGCCATCTACTGGTCTTGAAAAGAACATCGTATATGACATCATAGATTAGCGGGATGTCGCTAGGCCACAGAGCTCTCGCTAACAGCATAACGCTTCGCTATCGTTCCTTTTTGTGATTTTATGATATTGTTTTGAACATGTTTTGACAGAAGCTAATTTTTAATTTTTATATTTATACGGAAGTGAGAGTATACGATTTAATAAATTTTATAAACAGTAGTTCAATGATAAGAACAGGTTGTATATCGTTTGGAAATTGATAATATCGATTATTACCGATTTCCTTCTAGTTTTTTTCTTCTTCAAGCATCTATACGGCCAAATACAGCGTCGAAATGATGAGCCATAATCTAAAATAATTATGAAATAAAATATATAGTATCATAAACAGTTCTTATTATTAAACTACTGTTTATAAAATTAATTAAATCGTATACTCTCACTTCCGTATAATATGATAAAATGACAAAAATGGCCGATAGCGAAGCGTTATGCTCATAGCGGGACCTCTGTGGCCTAGAGACATCCCGCTAATCTATGACGTCATATGCTATGTTCCTTTCAAGACCAATAGATGGCTACAAGTCGAATAGCGAAGCTTCGCTACCGCTATCTCAATTAGAATAACCCTCCTGATTTCTAAAAAAAAAATATTTGTCTCATGATAATTGGCGATGCCATCGTAGATGTCAGCGACGTATGCGGCAAATATTGAAAGCTCAATACCCGGTATAGTGTACATTATTTGACATATGCACTGTAGGTTGAACATTATGATTTTAACATTAGTTACTGTTTCATATAAATAATTTTACTGATTTTAGTGAAAACTGATATTTTATAGTTAACGTAAGCCATCGTATTGTTTTGTTCATATTTTAAAGCTGACGTTGAAGGAACTACGCTAGACGGCAGATTTTTCGAAGGTACTTACTGCATTACGTTTCAATACTTTTTTTATGATTTTGAATATCTAAAAGGTATATAATGATATTATTGTTACTATCTTTCAACTAAATGAAATGCTCATTATAATTTACTTCACTTATCTATCCTAGCAAAATAGGCATCATCATCAAAATGACGGGAACACACGTACATGTATTTAATTTGTACTTTTTTCCAATTCGTAATTTTAACATCCATGCTAATTGTTTATTTATCTTTTCTTCCAACCCAAATTTATTAATTATGGTCACCCTACTTTTACCAGATGTAGGAAATTCATGAAATGAAATGTCTTTATTCATTTTTGCATTCATTTACGCCCCAGAACACAGCAGTACATGTTACTCATATTTATATAGATGCAATAAAATAATATTGAGTTCAAAATAATCAATTACTACTTTCATAAACTTATAAATCACTTCAATTAGTCTATTTCAACAAAGAAATAACTGTAACCTAACAAAACGAATACCGGGTATTAGGCTTCCAATTTTTCTCGCTAGATAGCGAGCGCTAGGATGGCATCGCCAATTGTGTTGTAAAATAGAAATTGTTTGCTATTTTAAGCAACCTCGTAGCTCTTATAGTAGACATTGTTTGACTTGTGCCTCACCTTCAAAGCGTAGTTCCTCGCCACGAAGTCAATGACCTGGTCGTCGTTCATCCAGTGCTGCACGTTGTTGTCCACGCAGTGCTTGTCCACGGCGCGGCGCGTCAGTTCCGGCACCAGCACCTTGAGCAGGTTCAGCGCGTCCGTCACCGCCTCCTGCAGCACGCAGTTCACTCCCGGCTTCGCTCCCAGCTTCGCGTGCTCGCACAGCGGAACTTCGTACTCTACACCACTCATACACCGTTATAACACGACAACAGATCTCGAGTTCACGTTTAAATTGTTTTATGGTTGTGGTATGTATTCAAAGTTTTGCGCCAGGTACTAGTGGTGGCAAAGTCCGGAAAAATTTGAGTCCGGACCCAAAGAAAAAAAAAGTCCGGACTTAAAAAAGTCCGAACTTTTCGGACAGTGTAAAATGCACCTTCACGGTCCGGACCCGTCCGGTGCATTTGTGTACCAGTGCACGGTCCGGTCCGGTGCGGTGCATAAATAAATTTACGAAGCAAATAAAATTAAGTTTAACTGAAAAGTATATTTTTGACAGCATAATTTTAATACCCTAAAAGAAAGAAAACCGATTATTGTATGTTAAATTAAATAAATTTGCACGGAAGTAATTTACTTGGCTGTATATAAAATCGGCCATAAAGCAAATAAAAGTGAAGTACCTAATACCTACATATTATGTTACATTTGATTGATGACTTGATGTTATTAGCATTGATTTATGTTTTACAACAATTTTTGTGTTTAATTACTGGTTACAAAATAACATTTACATCTATATTATTTTAAGAGTGAAAATTGACATTACTATATATTTTTGCATAGGACTGCAGGCAAATTGCAGAAGAAAGGAACTGAAATAGTAAGTTTATTGTGTTACAAATGGTTACACTTTACCACAAGCAAAAATTCTTTAGAAAATATCATAAATTGTGAAAAGTACCTTATAACACAGCCTTAGTTGGGCCGAGGTATAATACTTTTACTTATTTAAGTTAAGAATGCTAAATAATTTTTAGGATGGAACCAGCCGGGTCCGGACTATCGCGGGTCCGGACTATCGCAGGTCCAGATTATCGCAGGTCCGGACTCGGACGGGTCCGGAATTTTTCATTAATAGGGTCCGGACTTAGTTCGGACCCAAAGTACGGACTCAAAAAAATCCGGTCTCCGTTGCCAGCACTACCAGGTACCCAGCTAAGCACTGGATTTGGAAATCATAAAGTAACATTAGCATGCCTTACTTAATATACAGGGTGTTTGGCGAAAGGCCGGCACCTAAAATATTTCGTTTATTTTGAGAGATACAAGAAAATATTAAGGAGCAAAGCTAAACTAGACAAAGGGATTCATAAAATGATCCTAGTACAAATTTTGTGTCACTTCCGGTTTTAGCGGAAATGGCCCCAACTTTAATTCTAGCAGGGAATCGGTATTTTTATATTTTTTTACGGAATGTACATAAAATTAGCTTTGCAATGATACCTAAATATCATAGTTTTACTTCAACCATTTCAAAATGAAGACAATTTATTTTCATATTTATGTACTTACAACTATAGGTAATTAACGAAAAAAAATATGTTTAAAATACCTTATAACAATCAACACAATACAAAAACTCTTACTAAAAATTACATACAAAATTAAAATTAAAAATACTCAAAATGGCCGTCGTCATTTTCTACACAATTTGTCACATATAACAAATTTTTCGTACTCATGCATTGAAATGTGTTGTTTCGCGTTGCCTAAGCAACGCCTGGAACGTCAATTTCCCAGGTCTCCACCAGATAGGTGACCGGGAAATTTTGGAAAAAACACTCCTACTTCTACAGCATTTATTAAAAAACTATATTTATAATAAAATAGTATAATGTTTTAAATATTCTTTTACCTAATAATATTAAAAGAAAAGAGGGGATTATTGAACGAAATTTAATGTAGAAAAAGTAAATTTAGTGCATTTGATATACAATGTTGGCAATAACTGCTGTCATGTTGACAGATTGACAGCACTTGTTAGTACTGAAACACATAATCACAAATCATGTATAATTTGTAATAAATAATTTTATTTGTTCAAAAATAACTAATTATTAGTTGTATAAATTCGTACGAAATAGTTATCCTATATACTAAAAGGCATGTGTCCCAATCTATATTTATTTTCATCACGACGATCGCCAAATTTTCGGACAAACCTACAGCCTTAACCATTTATGAAATTGATATGTATAATAATATCAAGTTGTAGAGAATGATGCGTAGGTGTGCCTTTTTGGTATTTCATATTTTTACGTCCAGCAGTTTTTGCGTAAATTAATAAAAACCACTCACTTTTTTCATTTTAAAACAAAATTTTTTAGAAGGATCCTAGTAGCCATGTCTAAATTAAAAAAGAAACAACCTTTCATCTGTCACTTATGACAATCAGTCTATGAACTTTAAAGGATTGTATTTTCAAATAAGAACATTGATATTAAAGAAGTGAATACAGTATCATGATTAATAATCATGAGCAAAGGTTTTACAACTAATTTAAGTTTAAAACATGTCGGTGATGTTTATTTATTTTCATCATGACGATCGCCAAACTTTGTCAGAAGCCTAACTACATTAACTATGAAAGGTATTGTTGTAATTTTTTTTTAGGTTGCAGGGAATAATGTGTAGTTATGCCTTTTGGGGGTCTCATATTTTTACTGAGTGAGAAAAAAAAACATAAGGGCCGGTTTTGAAATGACAAAAAAAATATGTCACGTCGATCTGCATTTGTTTTGCGCAAAAAGTTGTTACAAGTAGGTCGTCCTTGGATTTTAATGAAACGACACAATGTGGATTGGAGTACACGAATGACAAAAATATTCTACGTCGATTAGAATTTGTTTTTTGCAAAATGTTATCAGAAATATGTGTTTTGTATCGAATGAAAAGTCTCGGTGAGGGCTGGTGTACAAAAAAGAAAATTTTTCATGTTGATCGGCTTTTGTTTTATGCAAAAAGTTAATAGACGGTATGTCGTGTTTGGTATCTAATGAAAGGTCTCGGCGAGGGCTCGCGTAGAGATATGACAAAAATGATCTATGTCGATCGGCTTTTGTTTTTTGCAAAAAGTAGTATAAAGTATATCATGTTTGGTCTCAAATAAAAGTCTTGTTGAGGGCTCACGTGCAGAACTGACAAAAACGGTCTATGTTGATCGGCTTTTGTTTTATGCAAAAAGTTAATAGAAGTATGTCTTGTTTGGTATCTAATGAAAGGTCTCGTTGAGGGCTGAAATGCAAAATTGACAAAAATGTTCTATGTCGATCGGCTTTTGTTTTTTGCAAAAAGTTGTCAGAAATATGTCGTGTTTGGTATCAAATAAAAGGTCTTGGCGAGGGCTCGCGTAGAGAATTCATAAAAATGATCTATGTCGATCTGCTTTTGTTTTATGCAAAAAATTCTCAAAAGTATGTCGAGTTTGGTCTCAAATGAAAGGTCTCGTTGAGGGCTAGCGTGCAGAATGGACAGAAATGTTCCATTTCGATCGGCTTTTGTTTTCTGCAAAAAGTTCTTAAAAGTATGTCGAGTTTGGTCTCAAATGAAACGTCTTATTGAGGGATAGCGTGCAGAATTGACAAAAATGTTCCATGTCGATCGGCTTTTGTTTTCTGCAAAAAGTTCTTAAAAGTATGCCGAGTTTGGTCTCAAATGAAACGTCTTGTTAAGGGATAGCGTGCAGAATTGACAAAAATGTGCTATGTCGATCGGTTTTTGTTTTTTGCAAAAAGTTGTTAGAAATATGTCGTGTTTGGTATCGAATGAAAGGTCTTGGCGAGGGCTCGCTTAGAGAATTGACAAAAATAATCTACGTCGATCTGCTATTGTTTTATGCAAAAAATTCTCAAAAGTATGTCGAGTTTGGTCTCAAATGAAAGGTCTCGTTGAGGGCTAGCGTGCAGAATTGACAGAAATGTTCCATTTCGATCGGCTTTTGTTTTCTGCAAAAAGTTCTTAAAAGTATGCCGAGTTTGGTCTCAAATGAAACGTCTTGTTAAGGGATAGCGTGCAGAATTGACAAAAATGTGCTATGTCGATCGGTTTTTGTTTTTTGCAAAAAGTTGTCAGAAATATGTCGTGTTTGGTATCGAATAAAAGGTCTCGTTGAGGGCTAGCGTGCAGAATTGACAAAAATGTGCTATGTCGATCGGTTTTTGTTTTTTGCAAAAAGTTGTCAGAAGTGAATGGTATTTGGTATCAAATGAAAGGTTTCAATGAGGGCTGGTGTGCAGAATTAACAAAAATTGTCAATGTCAATCGGCTTTTGTTTTTTGCAAAAGGTTGTCACAAGTATATAGTGTTTGGTATCAAATGAAAAGTCTTGATGTGGGCTAGCATACAGATATGATAAAAATGTTTCCTGTCGATCGACTTTTGTTTTATGTAGAAAGTTGTCAGAAGTATGTCGTTTTTGGTATCAAATAAAAGGTCTCGGTGAGGGCTGGGGTACATAAATGATAAAAATGTTTCATGCCGACCGGCTTTTGTTTTTTGCAAAAAATTATTGGAAGTATATCGTGTTTGCAATCTAATGAAAGGTCTTGGAGAGGCCTGAAGTGCAAATATGAAATAATTGTTTCATGTCGATCGGCATTTGTTTTTTGCACTGACAGCGGAGCTCTAGGGAATGCTCGGCGTAGCCGAGAATTCGCTAGTCATATACTATTTTGATAGATTCACTATCTATATATCTATCTATCTATCTATCTATCTATCTATCTATCTATCTATATTTGGATTCATCACGACGATCGGGCATCGTTTGTCCAGCGCAAACTCTTAGACCATTCAAGTAATTGCTGTAATTTTTTTTTCAAGTTGTAGGGTCTAATGTGCTGGAGTGCCTTTTGGGGGTCTCATATTTTTACTGTGAGTGGTTTTTGTTTAAAAAATTAAAAACTGTGCAAAATTGGTACCTTGAAACAAAAAATCCCAGAAGCCATGTCAAATGTGAGAAGAATCACGGTTGTCATACGTCAAATTTGACAATTCAATATGAAACTTTTATTTGATTTATTTTGAAAATGAAAAGGGATATTGTAAATATAAATATATTTTTATACATTATAATAGTGAGCGAAATATATACAAATATACTGAATGTTAAATGTAGTGTATTTAAAATATTTCTTTTTTGACATTCGACGTTTATCATACGTTAGAGCCGTCAAAAATTCGTGGTACAAGTTTTATATTTTCAAAGACAAATATACAGAAATAAAAGTAAACTATGTTTAAAAGAATATGTACAATACACTTTGTGATGTAAGTATATCATTTTAAATTTGTTTCAATGTATTTAAATATGTATTTTCATTTTAGTTACAATTTTTAATTGGTTACCCAAACAAGAGTACATTTATAGAAAAGAAATAACATAAAATTATTGATAATAACACTACTGAAATGAAACTGATTATCATAAAAGTGCATTGTACATAATAATTTACGGCAAACCTTATTTGCAATATATAAATTTTCATGAAATATGACGTTTATCAAAACGTCAGTTATAATCAATCAAACAATCATAATGCAAGTCTTGTATTTGCTTGGAGAAATATATAGTAAAATAAGTTTAAAAGTAAAACTACACTACATTTTGTGATGTAAGTATGTAATTTTATATTTCCTTGGCTGTATTTAGATGTGTTTTCATTTCAGTTCTAGTTTTTAAATGGTAAGTTATTCAAACAAGAATATATTTATAGAAAAAAAATTTCATAAAATTACGGATAATAACACTATTGGCTAAAAAATAAATTCTGGAAATCAAACAAGGCGCGTCGAATTCAGTCATAAACACATTTATTTAAAAATACTGACAAACCTTTCCTTCATACTCTCTTGGAAGAAATGTTTCACAATTTATTGTACAATAATTATTTTGAATTATGTATCTGCATTATATTAAACTGGAAGTAACTGCAATTTTATACATTCTTTATGTATTCTTTCATCAAATTTCAGATGAAATTAGTTGATTACAACAAGGATTAGATTTTTAAAAATTCTATTGTATATTGTTATGGAACGAGATGATTTTTTAGATGAAAACGTTTACAAAAACAAAGTATCTATCCAATTATTCATTTATCATTGATATTTGGAGCAATAAACATTTTCTGAAACCAAATATTAATCGAGATATGCGTTTGATGACATATGCTCTTAGTCGAATGTGACTGTGAATGGATTGCATAAAAATTCATATTTTTACTACGAAATAATGCAAGAGAAGGTTTGAAAATTGTTATATATTGGTTTGAGGTATGATATAGATATTTTTAAGTACATTTTTAATTTTTATCACTTACAGATGTCATATTAGGTTACTGGCTCAAAGTATAATCAAATGAAATTAAATGAAGTTATTTTTATCATAAATAATGCTATAAAAAGAGAAAATATAATATATTCTTTCATATACAACCATAAAGTTTTAAAAAATGGATTATTTATGCCAAAATTTGTGATGATGAAAGTTGCGAGCAAGGTTTGCAAGTTCCCACACTTAGTTTTAGTTATTATTCTGTAGTTATAAACATATGTCATTTTACTATATATTATTATACTTTTATATTCATTGGATAGTAAATATAAATTATTTTATTAACATTAATATTTCATATATTTTACTTATTTTATTCAATTCAAATTTGTTAATCTGACATCTAAAATTCATTTTCATAAACGAAGTGTACCTATTAAAATAATAAGGTATATTTTAAAGGATTTATTTAGAGACAAAAAATATTTAACATTTAACAGTGAGCCTTTATATTTCCGAAAATTTAAAAGAAAACGACCAGCTTTGATTGTTAGCTGCTCTTTTTGTTAATTTTCGGGACCCTAAAGACCCATTGTTAATTGTTATGGTATATTTTTAATATTTTTATTAAAAAAATATTGTGTTCTAATTAAATTTATTTAAAAGTGTCCTTGAATTTTAAAATTTAAGCTTAATGGTCACATTCAGTAATCCGACTGTACAACACATGTTTGAACGCATCCAAAATAAAAGTTGTCAAATTATCTTGTCATTTTGACATTGCTAAAAATATAAGTATTAGACTGTATTATGCATTTAAAATCAATAAGACTAGATAATCATGTTGCTGTGAAAATGTTGTTGACAGGAATCAATGGCTACAATTTTTATTGTAATCAAGCTATGCGTTATGGCTTGGAAACCGAAAGTGAAGTGAGATCAGTATTTCAAGCTTCAACTAATATATTATACATGAAATTGAACTTGTTGTGTTGTAATATTATCTAACAAACCATACTTAGCATGTAGTGATGATGGTTTTATCAAAACAGAAAACGGATATGAACTTCTAGAAATAAAATGTCCTTATTCCTGTCAAAACAAATTAATTGTAGATTTACCAAATAAGAAGTCAGCTAAAAATGATTTAGAATTCGATGAAAATAGTAACGTTAAACTCAAGAAGTCCGACAAATATTACACACAAGACCACTTTTCAAAGCACATACTTTATATTACCGTTTGCCATTTCATTATTCGTAGAAAGAGATGAGAAGTTTCTATCTATATTAATTTTAAAAATTCAAGACTTTTATTTGAAATATTTCAGTCAGTTTGTTCTGAATAAGTTTTAATAGACTGCATTAGTGTACCGGTCCTTTTGTGGCGCCAAATTCAAACTGAAACTCTAACTCGCCTCCACCGATTTATACGCCCATGTTATTCTTATGTGAATAAATATATGCTATCTTTAAGCTGCTGGGAAGTATTATAAAATGCAAATCTTAATTATTAAATCTTATAACTACTAATCTCTTTTATCTATCTTCTAATGTAAGAAACACACCCAGAAAACATAATATTATTTAATAAACTTCGATTTAAACAGTAGGTGCAAATTTATGAAAACGTATGTAGTAGCTGTCTTAGTTTTAAGTTGAACCTGCCACTTTAACACGGCGTTTTTCACCTGCTGCACCAAGTAACGACATATGTTACTATTTGCGATACTACTTTCTTTAAAATGAAATTTTTCTTAATTTATTATTTTATTTGTACTTTTTCTGTAAGGACAGCAAAGAGTAATGTTTTGGAACATAAAAAATCTCTGTTATAATTAAGAATCGCCAAAATGCTTTAATATCGGAATTGAAAATGTACTCCCGTAAGAAATGCATGCATTCAGATTTGAATTAGGGTTTCGCGCCAAATGTAATTCTTAACCTCACTATATAAAATTAAATATAAAAATATTTCATTGTTGAATAATTATATCGATTCCTTCCTTAGAAGATGTAATAAAATTCATAATTAGTGGCATCTACGTGATTTTTTTAAACTTAAAAATATTGATTTTCTATGATATACACAGAAACAAATTTTACAAAGACTGGTTTAAATGGTATAGTTAAACCTATAAAAATTATGTTTATATATTATTTAAAAATATAGATTTATTAATACAAAAATATTATTATATAGTAATTAAATTTATAAACATAGTTATAGTAATTTTTAATACAAGAATACAATAATTTTAAATAAAATAATAATTTATCGATGAGTCAAAAGTGTTGATAGATAATTTATCCAAAAATTTGTTTTATTTATCAAGGCAATGTTAATTTATTTTCTAAAAATTCCTTCTAATACTACAGTTTCGGCATGTGATTCTAGAAATAAAAATAGAGGTTTGTGTGTTACAAATTTATCTGGAAAAGAAAGAATATTATATAAATATTATAGACAAGAGAAAATAAAAGTTATAAAATTGAAGAACAAGCTTTCAAAAATGAATTATGCTAAGAAATATATAAGTCAAATAGTATCTAATCAATTGGTAGAAAATATTATAAAACGGGTTAATTTAAATCACAGTTGAAAACATCTCTCCAAAACTTTTGCTGAGAGAACATTGCTCCAAAAATTTCATCGAGAAAATATCTCTTCCACAAATGGCACTGAGAGAATATCTCTCCAAAAGTTTTGCTGAAAGAATATCGCTTCGAGAAATTTCACCAAGAGAACGTCTCTTCCACAAATGGCACCGAGAGAACATTTCTCCAATACTTTTGCTGAGTGAACATCATTTCGACAAATCTCACCGAGAGTACATCTTCCACAAATGACACCGAGAGAACATCTCTCCAAAACTTTTGATGAGAGAACATCGCTTCGACAAATGGCACCAAGAGAACATCTTTCATCATATATTTTTATTTTAAATGAATAAATAAACAATAAATATAATGATATCAAATGTATATATTTTATTTAAAATTAAAATATCCAGTAGTAATAAATGAACAAATGAAAATTGACAGCTGCATTTGACGTTTATGTGGAATATACAAAATTTAATGATCAAGTAGGCTTAGAGTAACTCAACCACGAGAACATCAGATGGCAGCAGTTCCGTGCTGCACACTTGATCCATTGGGTTACGCTTCTCCTTATGTTAATGTTTTGTGGATTCAACTTTTATTTAAAACGGCTAGAAAACATGGAATCAAATTTGGTTGACATTGAAATGTCTGTACTCATCTGTTAACATTGGCAATGTCGTATGATTTTCAAATGCTGTTTAGTGTTTACATATGTACATTGTTTTGAAAATGAAACCGGGGTAATTTGCCAAATGTACATTATTCTATAATAAATGAATTTTATCGAATGAATTCAAATCCTCAAAGTTTTCTACGTGACGTCACATATCCCCTCTCCAAAACTTTATTATTGTTTTTCTCCGAAATTATCAATAATAGAGCGATTTAAAAAAATACGGGTATTTTATTTTTTGTACAGAACAATAAAATGGAAGAAAATAAATTAGATCATATATCCCATTAAGGTTTACAAACAACACATTTGGTTAAATCAACTCAAAAACTTATAGTAACTTCCTCAAATGTAACCAAAATTACTTTCAAGTGAAGCAAGTAATGTACTTTGTTTAATAATAACTGTTTTATTAAGAAGGTATGTCGGTAAATATTACAAATTCTTCTTCAAATTATTATAATTTGTTCCCCAAAATGATCCATTCAAAAGATTTGTTCGTTAAATGCAATAGTCTAAAACGAAGTGAAAACTTCGAGTAAGATAATAAAAGAAAATGTAATCAAATTTTATAAAAAATTTAATTTTGATTATATCAACCATAAGGCGTATTTTAATTAATCCTTTTTTATCCAAAAATGAACTTGTAATTAAGGTTTACAGACTAAAAATTTGATTATAGCAATGAAAAATTTGTCTGAGGTATACCGTGTTTGTTATTAATTGAAAGCACTTGACAAGGGTTTAGCTTGCAAAAATGATAAAATAGTTCTATGTCAATCGGCTTTTGTTTTTAGAGAAAAGTTGTCAGAAGTATGTTGTTTTGGTATCATATGAAAGGAGTCGATAAGAGTTGGCTTGCAGAAATCACAAAATTTTCGATCGGCTTTTGTTTTTTTTTTGTGAAAAACTGTCAGAAGTATGCCGTGTTTGGTATCAAATGAAAGCACTCGAGTAGGGCAGCCATAATGAAATAACAAAAATTTGCCAGGTCGATCGGCTTTTGTTTTTTTGCAAAATTTGTCAGAAGTATGTCGTGTTTGGTATCATATGAAAGGTCTCATCGAGAGCTGGTATACAGGAATAAATTAGACGTCAACTGTAAATACTTCATTGATGCCGGAGGCCTAGTGAAGCTCAGCGTAGCTGAGCCTTCGCTAGTCCTATATACTAAACGATTAGATTCACTATATATCTATAGATTCATCACGAGCATCGAGTAACTTTTGTAATCGCCTACAGTCTGAACCATGCAAGTGATTGTTATAATTTTTTTTTTAATATGTGGGGGCTAATGAGATCTGGTGCCTTTTGGGTGTCTCATATTTTTACTATTAGTAGTTTTCGTGTAAAAAATTAAAACTTTGCACAAATGCTGCCTTGAAACAATGGATCCCAGAGGCCATGTCTAACTTTAAGAAGAATCACGCCGTCATCCGTCACTTTTGACAATCTGCCTATGAATTTTAAATGATTATATCTTTTAATTGAACATTGATATCAAAGATTTAAAAACATTTTCATGAATAATAGACTTGAGCAAATGTGTTACAACTAATTTAAGTTTAAAACATAACGTATTTAATTAATATAAATTTTGACGTTTCCAATGTCAAAAGTCAATGTTGCCAAATGTGTGATGAAGTAACTAAATTAAAACCAAATATTCCTAAACTAACTTCACTGAAGACGGTGGCAGTTTTATTAGGGTTGCCAATATTAATTTATAAATTTAAAAATTAACTACTATTTTTTAATACAAACAGTGTTGCCAAATTATAAAGTAACTAAATAAAAATCAAATATTCCTAAATAAAATAAATTGAATACTTTGCTGTGTTTGTTATCAAAAGAAAGGAAACCATAAGGGCCAGTTTTAAAATGACAAAAAAAATGTGTCATGTCGATCTGCATTTGTTTTCCGTAAAAAGTTGTTAGAAGTAGGTCGTCCTTGGGTTTTAAGGAAACGACACAATACGGACTGGTGTGCACGAATGACAAAAGTGTCCTATGTAGATTAGAATTTGTTTTTTGCATAATGTTGTCAGAAAAATGTCGTGTTTGGGTATTTTCGAATTACAAAAGCCAAATGTTTAATAAAGTAACTAAACAAAGAACAAATATTCCCAAATGAAAGGTTACTGAAGACAGTGAATGTTATATTAGGCTAGGTCACGATGAGGGCTAGCGTGCAGAATGAACAAAAATGTTCTATATCGAACGGCTTTTGTTTTTTGGAAAAAGTTGTGAGAAGTATGTGGTGTTTGGTATAAAATGAAAAGGTTCAATAAGGGCTGGCGTGTAGAATTAAGAAAAAAGATCAATGTTGATCGGCTTTTGTTTTTGTAAAAACTTCTCAAAGATATGTCGAGTTTGGTCTCAAATGAAAGGTGTCGTTCAGGGCTAGCGTGCAGAATTGACAAAAATGTTCCATGTCGATCGGCTTTTGTTTTATGCAAAAAGTTGTCAGAAGTATGTCGTGTTTGGTATCAAATGAAAGGTCTCGGAGAGGGCTAGCGTGCAGAACTGACAAAAATGTTCCATGTCGCTCGGCTTTTGTTTTTTTGCAAAAAGTAGTCAGAAGTATGTCGTGTTTGATATCAAATGAAAGGTCTCGGAGAGGGCTAGCGTGCAGAATTCATAAAAATGTGCTATGTCGATCGGTATTTGTTATTTGCAAAAAGTTGTCAGAAGTGTGTGGTGTTTGGTATCAAATGAAAAGTCTCGTTGAGGGTAAGCGTGCAGAATTGACAAAAATGTTCCATGTCGATCGGTTTTTGTTTTTTGCAAAAAGTTGTCAGAAGTATGTCGTGTTTGGTATCAAATGAAAGGTTTCAATGAAGGCTGGTGCGCAGAATTAACGAAAATGGTCAATGTCGATCGGCTTTTGTTTTTTGCAAAAGGTTGTTACAAGTATATAGTGTTTGGTATCAAATAAAAAGTCTCGGTGTGGGTTAGCATGTAGATATGATACAAATGTTTCATGTCGATCGACTTTTGTTTTATGCAGAAAGATGTCAGAATTATGTCATGTATGGTATCAAATGAAAGGTCTCGGTGAGAGTTGGGGTACATAAATGACAAAAATGTTTCATGTCGACCGGCTTTTGTTTTTTGCAAAAATTTCTCAAAAGTATGTCGAATTTGGTTTCAAATGAAAGGTCTCGTTGAGGGCTAGCGTGCAGAATTGACAAAAATGTTCCATTGCGATCGGCTTTTGTTTTCTGCAAAAAGTTCTCAAAGGTATGTCGAGATGGTCTCAAATGAAACGTCTTGTTGAGGGCTAGCGTGCAGAATTGCCAAAAATGTGCTATGTCGATCGGTTTTTGTTTTTTGCAAAAAGTAGTCAGAAGTATGTCGTGTTTGATATCAAATGAAAGGTCTCGGAGAGGGCTAGCGTGCAGAATTCATAAAAATGTGCTATGTCGATCGGTATTTGTTATTTGCAAAAAGTTGTCAGAAGTGTGTGGTGTTTGATATCAAATGAAAGGTCTCGTTGAGGGCTAGCCTGCAGAATTGACAAAAATGTACTATGTCGACCGGTTTTTGTTTTTTGCAAAAGGTTGTCACAAGTATATAGTGTTTGGTATCAAATGAAAAGTCTGGGTGTGGGCTAGCGTGTAGATATGATAAAAATGTTTCATGTCGATCGACTTTTGTTTAATGCAGAAAGTTGTCAGAAGTATGTCGTGTATGGTATCAAATGAAAGGTCTCGGTGAGAGTTGGGGTACATAAATGACAAAAATGTTTCATGTCGACCGGCTTTTGTTTTTTGCAAAATATTATTAGAAGTATATCGTGTTTGCAATCTAATGAAAGGTCTCGGTGAGGCCTCACGTGCAAATATGAAATAATTGTTTCATGTCGATCGTCATTTGTTTTTTGCACTGACAGCGGAGCTCTAGGGAATGCTCGGCGTAGCCGAGAATTCGCTAGTCTCCTATACTAAAAGGCTTAATTCACTTTCTTTCATATCACTCTCTATAGATTCATCACGAGCATCGAGTAATTTTTGTAAAGGCCTACAGCCTGAACCATGCAAGTGATTGTTATAATTTTTTTTTTAATATGTGGGGGCTAATGAGATCTGGTGCCTTTTGGGTGTCTCATATTTTTACTGTTAGTAGTTTTCGTGTAAAATATTAAAACTGTGCACAAATGCTGCCTTGAAACAATGGATCCCAGAGGCCATGTCTAAATTTAAGAAGAATCACGCCGTCATCCGTCACTTTTGACAATCTGCCTATGAACTTTAAATGAGTATATCTTTTAATAGAACATTGATATCAAAGATTTAAAAACAGTAACATGAATAATAGACTTGAGCAAATGTGTTACAACTAATTTAAGTTTAAAACATAACGTATTTAATTAATATAAATTTTGACGTTTCCAATGTCAAAAGTCAATGTTGCCAAATGTGTGATGAAGTAACTAAATTAAAACCAAATATTCCTAAACTAACTTCACTGAAGACGGTGGCAGTTGTATTAGGGTTCACAATATTAATTTATAAATTTAAAAATTAACTACTATTTTTTAATTTATTATTAAACAGTGTTTCCAAATTATAAAGTAACTAAATAAAAATCAAATATTCCTAAATAAAATAAATTAAATACTTTGCTGTGTTTGTTATCAATAGAAAGGAAACCATAAGGGCCAGTTTTAAAATGACAAAAAAAAATGTGTCATGCATTTGTTTTCCGGAAAAAGTTGTTAAAAGTAGGTCGTCCTTGGGTTTTAAGGAAACGACACAATACGGACTGGTGTGCACGAATGACAAAAATGTTCCATGTAGATTAGAATTTGTTTTTTGCATTATGTTGTCAGAAAAATGTCGTGTTTGGGTATTTTCAAATTACAAAAGTCAATGTTGCCAAATGTTTAATAAAGTAACTAAACAAAGAACAAATATTCCCAAATAAGAGGTTACTAAAGACAGTGAATGTTATATTAGGCTAGGTCACGATGAGGGCTAGCGTGCAGAATGAACAAAAATGTTCTATATCGAACGGCTTTTGTTTTTTGGAAAATGTTGTGAGAAGTATGTGGTGTTTGGTATCAAATGAAAAGGCTCGATAAGGACTGGCGTGTAGAATTAAGAAAAAAGGTCAATGTTGATCGGCTTTTGTTTTTGCAAAAATTTCTCAAAGATATGTCGAGTTTGGTCTCAAATGGAAGGTCTCGTTGAGAGCTAGCGTGCAGAATTGACAAAAATGTTCCATGTCGATCGGCTTTTGTTTTATGCAAAAAGTTGTCAGAAGTATGTCGTGTTTGGTATCAAATGAAAGGTCTCGGAGAGGGCTAGCCTGCAGAATTGACAAAAATGTACTATGTCTATCGGTTTTTGTTTTTTGCAAAAAGTTGTCAGTAGTGTGTGGTGTTTGGTATCAAATGAAAAGTCTCGTTGAGGGCTAGCGTGCAGAATTGACAAAAATGATCCATGTCGATCGACTTTTGTTTTATGCAAAAAGTTGTCAGAAGTATGTCGTGTTTGGTATCAAATGAAAGGTCTCGGAGAGGGCTAGCCTGCAGAATTGACAAAAATGTACTATGTCGATCGGTTTTTGTTTTTTGCAAAAAGTTGTCAGAAGTATATCGTGTTTGATATCAAATGAAAGGTCTCGGAGAGGACTAGCGTGCAGAATTGATAATAATGTGCTATGTCGATCGGTATTTGTTTTTTGCAAAAAGTTGTCAGTAGTGTGTGGTGTTTGGTATCAAATGAAAAGTCTCGTTGAGGGCTAGCGTGCAGAATTGACAAAAATGTTCCATGTCGATCGACTTTTGTTTTATGCAAAAAGTTGTCAGAAGTATGTCGTGTTTGGTATCAAATGAAAGGTCTCGGAGAGGGCTAGCCTGCAGAATTGACAAAAATGTACTATTTAGATCGGAATTTGTTTTTTGCAAAAAGTTGTCAGAAGTATATCGTGTTTGATATCAAATGAAAGGTCTCGGAGAGGGCTAGCGTGCAGGATTGATAAAAATGTGCTATGTCGATCGGTATTTGTTTTTTGCAAAAAGTTGTCAGAAGTATGTCGTGTTTGGTATCAAATGAAAAGTCTGGGTGTGGGCTAGCGTGTAGATATGATAAAAATGTTGCATGTCGATCGACTTTTGTTTAATGCAGAAAGTTGTCAGAAGTATGTCGTGTATGGTATCAAATGAAAGGTCTCGGTGAGAGTTGGGGTACATAAATGACAAAAATGTTTCATGTCGACCGGCTTTTGTTTTTTTGCAAAATATTATTAGAAGTATATCGTGTTTGCAATCTAATGAAAGGTCTCGATGAGGCCTGACGTTCAAATATGAAATAATTGTTTCATGTCGATCGGCATTTGTTTTTTGCACTGACAGCGGAGCTCTAGGGAATGCTCGGCGTAGCCGAGAATTCGCTAGTTTACATACTAAATGCGGGAAGTGTTTGGCGGCGAGCGCTGCCATAGAACGATTCCGGAAACCCAGTTCACGCAAGAGGTTTGTACAATATTTTTCGTACGAAAATCATAAAATCAATAATTAATTTTCTATTTGTACAAATATTTTTATTTATTGTATACACAAAATGATTTGTGGTTATGTGTTTCAGTACTAACAAGTGCTGTCAATCTGTCAACATGACAGCAGTTATTGCCAACATTGTATATCAAATGCACTAAATTTACTTTTTCTACATTAAATTTCGTTCAATAATCCCCTCTTTTCTTTTAATATTATTAGGTAAAAGAATATTTAAAACATTATACTATTTTATTATAAATATAGTTTTTTAATAAATGCTGTAGAAGTAGGAGTGTTTTTTCCAAAATTTCCCGGTCACCTATCTGGTGGAGACCTGGGAAATTGACGTTCCAGGCGTTGCTTAGGCAACGCGAAACAACACATTTCAATGCATGAGTACGAAAAATATTGTACAAACCTCTTGCGTGAACTGGGTTTCCGGAATCGTTCTATGGCACTCCTCCGGAAACCAGTCGTTCCCGCATTTAGTATGTAAATAACTATTGCCAGTACATCGCCAGGAAAGGTAGATCTAATATTTTTTGACATTATTTGTTTGGTTTCAGGTGACAAAATCTCAAATAGCTGGCTATGGTCAATTTTTTTATGAATTTTTATTAGTAAATATTTTAAAAATAAAGTGTCGCCATTTTGAAATGGTTGCAGTAAAACAATGATATTTTGGTATCATTGTAAAGCTAATTTTATGTACATTTCGAAAAAAAAAAAAAAATACCGATTCCCTATGCTAGAATTAAAGTTGGACACATTTCCGCCAAAACCGGAAGTGACACAAAATTGTTACTACGGCCATTTTATGAGTCCCTTTATCTAGTTTAACTTTGCTCCATAACATTTTCTTGTATTTTTCTAAATGAACGAAATATTCTGGGTGCCGGCCTTTCGCCAAACACCTGTAGATGGATTACTGTACGACATGGAAATAACTCGACAGGGATGTATTTCAAATTTTAATACCGTTAATTTCTTAGCAATAATCATTATCTTCGTGGAATTGCTAAAAAATTTTGCATAAAAGCAAAACTGCTATAACATAAGGTTCTTATTACCAAGTGTACATCAACGTTACCACAACTTGTGACAATTATTAGAGTATTTTTCATAAAACACGGTATTAAAATTTTAAATACATCCCTGTCTAGTTATTTCCAGGTTGTACAGTAATCCATCTATATTAAGTAAGGTATGTTAATGTTACTTTGGGATTTCCAAATCCAGTGCTTAGCTGGGTACCTGGAACAAACAGTGTATTCTAATGGATTTCGTACAATTCTATACCCTATAGCAGAACGCATAAAGGTCACATTTCTTTCAGTTCTTTCACTCAGGAAAAAACTTTGAATAGATACCACAACCATAAAACAATTTAAACGTCAACTTGAGATTTCTTGTCGTACTATACACATACACGCTGTAGATAGCAAGGTTCTTAATTCTAGGACTCACTAAACATTATGTACCAGGACATGTAACCGAAAAGAATATAGTAGAAATTTAGGTATACAGGGTGGCCCAATGAAAATTATCAGCGCAATTTTTGGCCACTTAACATTAATTTTGCAAAAAACGCGCAAACACGTCAAGTTTAGTACAAAGGGAGACACCTGAATGGATTAGAACCAATGGCATAACTTCAACCCTAAAATGGGGGTGGACTGCACCTCAAACATTTTAAATGGAAAAGGGTGCCAAACATGACACAGCTCGAAAGGCCTTTCAATTCTCTATCCAACAGTTTTTTATTTTTCAAATCCGATCATTAGTTCCAGAGAAATATCGTTTAAAATAAATTTTATCAGGTGTTCAAAATTGCAATCAAGTAGGCGTAAATAAATGGCAGAAACTAAATAAACAATTCTTTCGACAAGTTGTTTGTAATAAACAAGTAATTTGTAAGTGAGATTTCCTTTTATGGGGTTATTTGAAGTTTAAAGATTATGCCACGCTACCCGAATCTTAAGAAAATTTACCTTAGCTTCAAAATTTTGAGCAAAATCTTTATTATTGTATGGAAGTTGGTGGTAGTTATTTTGAACACCTCATAAACTGATAAAATTTGTTTTAAACAATATCTCTCTGGAACTAATGATCGGATTTGAAAAATAAAAAAACTGTTGGATAGAGAATTGAAAGGGCTTTCGAACTGTGCCATGTTTGATACCATTTTCCATTTAAAATGTTTGAGGTGCAGTCCACCCCCATTTTAGAGTTGAAGTTATACCATTGGTACTAAATCCATTCAGGTGTCCCCCTTTATATTAAAATTGACAAGTTCGGTCATTTTTTGTAAAAATTTATGTTAAGTGGCCAAAAATTGCACTGATGTTTTCATTGGGCCACCCTGTATATCTGTTAAAAAAGAATTATAAATATTTAATTTTAAAAAAATAATTCATTAAAAAAATAATAAAAATCTGAAAAAATATAACAAAAAAATTAATTAAGTAACAAATATTCACAAAAATTCCCGTAATACCTTCAGAAAAAGACAGATAACTTTGCAATTGTAAACTTGCCCAATGCTGACAAAGAGACTACCTCGAAAAGGACTACCTACTTTTATGACTCTCCAATAAAATGGAAATTGTAAAAACTGTCGTTACTCAAATTCAAATACAAAGGGTAACAGAAAAAAAAATATGAAACACTTTTCGTGCTAAATGATTAAAATAAAGGTTAATGTTCGTTAAACCGGTTTATTTTTTTTTTGGATAACGGTTACCGGTATTTTCAGCCTTAAAAATATCGGTTAAAATTACGGTTAAAGTTCGCAATTTTCATTCAAAATATCGGTTACCGGTTTTTATTAACCGGTTACATGCCCTGCTTGTACCAATTTTCAACAAAATCCTTCGACAAGTTCTGGAATAAACAAATAAAATGTATTTCACCGCGACCTCTCCAATACTGAATTCGGATTTAATTAATTTATTTCTAAATTAAAGTAACAAAAATTTGAATTAATTCCTTATTTTAATGATTTTCTGCAAAAAAATCAGTAACCCTGATGGATAGTTTAAAGCAGTTATATCCATACCTGGTCGCTGTCAAAAGAATTTCAAAAATTGTTTAGCACGCTACAAAAAAACTATAGCTCGTCCAATATAGAAATGAACCTGCGCGAAAGACGCATTTTCGTTCATATTTTGAGCAGCCAATGGGAGAAGGTACCCCCCATTGCGTTTTTTACCAGTGGCGTACTTAGTTCCTAGTTCATATGGGGAAACTATATTAAGAAATTATTATATAATTTGAAGGAAATTCGAAAGTAAGATTTAAAGAACATGTAACAGCAATAAACAGACAACAGCACAGGATTTGCCGACGATTATATTAGCAGGTAATAATCATTTATGGAAAGGGTGATTGGTAATCTTACATGTAGCAGAAAAAGGATTAACTATAATTTGGCTTGAAAATCTAGAGATTAAAGAAGCTGTTATTTCAAAGAAAAATATTGTCAGTGACCAAACCGATGTATCCATTCGCCTCTACTTAATTAGAATTTTTTTATGATGTTCATAAATGTGATATTTTCTTTTGTTATTCATAAAAATTATGCATTTTAAAATATAAATATTTACAAAAATTCAATTTGTTATTGAAATAATCCCACGCCAATGGTAGATTGCTTTCCCATTTCTGGTTTACGCCCCTAGTTTATTGGATCAGTGCAGTTTTGAAGTTGGTTGATATGCGGTAGGTACAGCTACTATAACCCAGTACTGCACAGGGCCACTGGTAACTATATTGATGTTGCCGTCTCCTTCAACTTGTTTGTTGCATTATATGCGCGAGAATGATTAACAGGTCCTTTTCTATTTTGGACGAGCTATAATAATATTATCTGAGGTTCGAAACCCGCAAAACGCACGTGTTTTGCTGTTGGTTCATATTTTACAAATAACGTTTAAACAAACTTATATGAAATTTTACAATTTGATTCGGAAAACACTTGTATCTCCATTTACTTTTTATCTACGGCCATTCAAATATATCAGTTTCAATTATTTTTATCTTTTCCAAGTTTTCAGTTTAGAAAATTGCTGAATGGGGACTTCCGTCATTTTTTTTTTATTTCTTTATGAATCTAAATTTAAAAATAAAAGACCTGTATTTTTTTATTTTGCAAATAAATTAATAGTTTTGCTAAAAAATGTTCGCAAATAGGTCTGTGACGTATTATCCCTGACAGACAAAGAAGACAAGATGTTAGGAATAGATAGATATAGTAACCAATGTGAACATAGCATTACAAATGCCGCGCGTAACGTCAAATTCGAACTTGTATGTAAACATATTGCCAGTGCAAACATAACCTCTCGTTTCAACCACGCTTGTTTGTGAATTTCGCTCGTGTATTATCAAAGACTTGTTTTTATTAATATATTTTCTTAATTAAGTGCTTATTAAAGGACAAAATATGTTATCAGGTAATATTTTATTGTATATGTATCTCAAAACACAAGTAAATAAGTATGAAGTATGAAACAAGCTGGAACTGGCTGCTGATTTAAGTGATTTCGAGACATGCGCGCTAAGTCAGATTGGCTTCAGGGTTAATACGTCACGAGACTATTTGCTGAATTTGTTTTTCTAAAAAATGTTTCAGTCTAATAAATATTTTATATATTTTTTAACTTTTTACGAACTTATTTAAAGATAGAATTAATATGCAATTAAAATTTTGTGAAAAGCTCGCAACGCGGAAGTCCCCATTGCTGAATTATTTTCGAACCTCGTGTTGGATTTTGGCATAAATATACACAGCGGTAAAAACCCCAGAGATTAAGAATTTTCAGACTGATGCAACACTTTTTTTGAGTCCTCGGTGATACACATTTTGTTTATTTATTCCGAAACGACACGAAGGATTTTGATGGCAAGGGGTACATGGGAGGATTGAGAATTTCCAACTGGTTTCAAGAGACACACATTTAGACATCAGGGTGTATTTGGAATAAAAAAGCGGTTCTTGTTACTGAAATAATTTATTTTCTTATTAGTTACATCCCATTTGCCATTAAAATACAAAAATATATCAATAATAAGTAAGAAAAATTAAAAAAGACACAAAATAAAGAGAGACAGTGATTATTCTCAAGACACCCTGATGTCGACAATTAAAACCATGGATCTGAAACTGTTAAAAACTGGCTTTAGAACTCTGCTAAACTGTCCACAGCTCCTCCTACTGTCTAACATCTGTCTAAAACACTCTACAATTGTCTAAAACTGTCCAAAAATGCAACAAAAAAATTATAATTTTTATTAAAAAATATTTCGAACTTTTTCAAAAATATTTTAATGTTCAAATTTCATCTTTTTCTCTTGAAATTTCAACTTTTTAAAACTTGTAATTTCACCTTTTAAGACCTCAGTTAGGTTAAGTTAAGGGAGGCACTAACCTAAGTTTAGGTTAGATTAGGACAAAAGGTGAAATTTCTAGTTTTTAAAAGGTGAAATTTCAAGGAAAAAAAGTGAAATTTTAAGTTTTAAAAAGTTAAAATTTTACATTTTAAAAAGGCGAAGTTTCAAGTTTAAGACAAAGTTTCAAGTTTATAAGATGAAATTTCAAGTTTTAAAAAGTTGAAATTTCAAGTTAAAAAGGTGAAATTTCAAGAGAAAAAGATAAAATTTTAAGATGAAAATATTTTGCGTATGGCCTACGCTTCCGTAAATAAATGACAAACAGTTTAAAAAATATTTACAATTAATTTTTACTTGTATCTAAAAATAGAAAACAGTCTAGAACTGCGTTTTAAATTATCTAAAACTGTATTAACTATATTAAAAACCAAAATACAATACAAAATTTGAAAAAGAAACGTAAAGGTCACTAAAACTTTGAAAATGTGTGAAATTATGTGAAAGTATTCAAAAAGCAAGAAATAATGTATTTGAAACTGTGTAAGAGTCTGTAAAACAATTTGGGGCGTATACATTTTATCCTCCACACATGTTATATTGCTCGACTTTGTATCTTTCAAACTTTTAATCTTGCACACCTTTTATCCTTCACACTTTTAAGAAGAAAAGTTATCTTACACACATTTTATCTTTCATTCATTTTATTTTCCACACATTTTATCTTCGCTAACCTTAGATCTTCAAAACATTGTAATTGTACCTGCCATTTATTTTATTGTCCATGCAATTAACATACTTATAATTAGATGAAATATCCAGTATTAAATTTTTCTGAAGATAAAATGTGTAAAAGATAAAATGTGTGGAACATAAAATGCAACGACAAAACTAGACATAACGTGCCCTCTACATCTACATTGAATGTTTTGTTTTGGGTAAGCCAGAAAGAGAAACAGAGACGGATATAGTGAAAGTATTGTTCAAGCGTTTCTCACTAGAGGCGCCCGTGTTGTTAATACTGTTTTCAGACGACCACACATGAAAGTAGCCATATTTACACTGTAATTAACACCAGAAAATGTAACATAGCACACGGCGTGTGTTATAATAACACACTAGTGTGTTATATAACCGGATATGACGATTAGTGGTCAATAGATGGAACTTTGATAATGAAATGTAACAAAATTAATGAAAATTTGCTTAAAACTACAATTTTAAAATTGGTAGTGAATTAATAACAAAAATAAAGAGTCAAAATGTACTGTTAGTATTATTAATTGTTCAAATAATACGTACTAGACTTCCAAATCAGTTTCCGGTTAACTAGTGATACTTAACCTCAAACCCAAACGTCAATGCTTTCGTGAGTTGTGTTTGACATTCACACTTTTGTATAAACCCTGTTTTTATTATAATATTTTGTGGTCGTCTGAAAAATAGTGTACATAACTCGCTTGAAAGTGCAGAGCAACGCTCGTGTATTAAATCACTCTCTACACTCGCTTGCTATTTACCACTTTCCACGCTTGTTATGTAAATAACTATTGAGCAATGCTCGCTAGAGGCAGCATTGTACTTGTCATTGTTTTCTTTTATTTGTTTCTGTTTATGGCAAATTGTAGTCAAAATCTAATCAGTTCATCATATTAGAATAGAACTCTTAAATACCAAATATTATTTTTTTTTACATGTATCCATGGAGGTAAGAAAATATGGAGAGAGCGTAAGCTGACAAAAGTGAAGCCAACTACCCCCCACTCCTTGTGGGACCAACTGTCATTGTGGCTTGTTCTGCTGTGGCGTGTTGTATTGTACTTCGTTTCGTTTTCTTCAAATATTTGTTTTTGTTTTGTTTAAATAATTTGTTTTTGCTAGTGAATTAAGTTTTTGTTAAATTGTGGAAGTTTTGTTATAATTATTACTATTATAAGATTGTGTTAACGCACTATACGCGAAAGAAGAAAATTTTAATTTAGATATTTACAATTTAATTAGTACGAAAACGCGAGGTTATTTAATTTTTCCAAGTAGTGATGTTATAAAAGTCTGTTCAAAAAGTGAAATTTTATTAAGGAAAAAAAAAATGCAAGAGGACGATGGAAAAATATTTAAAATAAAAAATATTGTACTACATATGTCAATAATTATTTTAAAACAGTTTTTAAACACAGAAATATTTTTCACGTTATTAAATCATTCTTTAGAACATGTATTTGTATGGAATATTTGAGAGTTAGAATGTATTTTCTAGGTAGAACTACACTCAGGGCCGATTCTGGCGCACGTGCAGAGCGTGCCCCTGCACGTGGGCGGCCAAAATTTCGGGCGGCCCAAAATTATTTTTACTTTTTTACACAATGAATAATAAATAAAATAAAAAAAAATAATAAAAATTATTTTTCAATAATTTAAAGTTTAACAACCCAATAAATAACAATAGTCTGTTGTATTATTTTTAATTTAAATATACGACACGTGTGTCAAGCATATGCGCACATTATTTTTGTGCATGACAGAGAAAATCGAGAAGCTTCACATCCTTTAAAAATGTAATTTTTAATAATAAATAATTTTAGCTGAAGTAAATGAAAAAAACTTCTTGCAGCGCAATTCCATTTACTCTTTCATCTGCATTTGAGGGGCGCCAAAAATTTTACATGCACGAGGGCGGCCGATAGTACAGAATCGGGCCTGACTACACTTGATAAATCATTAAATGTAAGAACCTGGAATAACAAAATGACATTGTTTTCAGGGTATGAAAATTTTTTGTTGTACCCCCTACCATTTTATTTAAACAAAAATTATGTAACTTAGTCTTATAAATTGAAGTCTGTAAAGAATAATAATTATTTATTAAATTAATATGTCGACTATATACCTACACCTATTCGAAGTATTTTTTTGTTTAATATTTTCAAATTGTTTTTAATATTTTTTTATAAGAAATAAAATATATATATATATATATATATATATATATATATATATATATATATATATATAATATAAATTTCTTATTGTAATAACAAGTAATGATATTTACATTTACACGTATTTTGTAATTCAAAAATAACGCGAAATCCCCACTCTTAGTGGGACCAAGACCCGTATGCGTCCGTCCCCACTAGGCTTCACTCCCCTCGCCCATAATACAGGTTTATGCTCCCTCCATATATTCTTACCTCCATGCATGTATCGTATTGGAGTTATCGTGGACGAAAAATCGTCACAGACACACACACACACAGACATCACGGTAAAAATAGTAAAATCGTATTGTAGGGACCCTAATTCGTGCTCATATGTTGAAAACCCACACTCGAGAAATCTGACCAAAAACAATACCTCCCTTATCTATATGTTGATAGGCGGGAGGTAAAAAGGTGACATTTTAACATTTACGAGTAAAAAGTTAAAATTTCAAATTTTAAAGGTGAAATTTTAAGTTTTGTCGTTAATAAAATGTGTGGATGATAAAATGATTTGGAAGGTAAAATGTATATAAGGTTGAAAGTATGCAAGGTACAATGTCGAGCAATATAACAATTCACATGTGTAGAGTTATTGTTAGAGGTCAGTGTAGGTACAAGCCGATGAAATAGAACACAACAGAATACGTTAACTATAAAATATATATTCGAACAGGAACATTTATTAATTAACTGTCAGATTCAACAACAATAATTACAATAACAAATATATCAATCAGTAGATAGCTAGATCGTAAAAACATAGACTCGTAGGATTTGATATATGTATTCCTAACACTTCCCCTCGAGTGTAGTGCGACTTGATCTAGTTTCTTCTATTGTTGATAAACCAGCAGACTTCATACACCATTCATGTTTTTGTCTAGGCAGCCCTTTTGTTAGAAAATCTGCTAATTGATCTTCTGTCTTCGTGTACTTCAAAATAAATAATTTCTTCTTCAGCATATCTCGAACAAAGTGATGCCTAATGTCAATGTGCTTGCTTCTGTTGTGAAAAACTTGATTTTCAGCCAATTTAATGGCACTTTGGTTGTCGCAAAATATAATAATATTTCCCAAATTAATGAAACCTAATTCGTGCATAAATCTTTGTAAATATATGGCTTCTTTTGTACATTCGGCCATAGCCATATATTCTGCTTCGGTAGTGCTTAGAGCGACTGTTCTTTGTTTACGAGAATCCCATGATATGGGACATGTACCAAGTAGAAACAGGTAACCAGTATGAGACTTCCTGTCTTGTATACATCCTCCCCAATCAGCATCAACATATCCCTTGATTGATTCAGAATCGAAATTGAAAACCAATCCCATGTTAATGGTTCCCTTTAAATAACGTAGTACTCTCTTCGCTGCTCGCCAATGTTCCATCCCGTAACAATTGTTAAATTGTCCTAAACTGCTTACCGCAAAAGAAATATCTGGACGAGTGGATACAGACAAGTATGTGAGAGCCCCTACAAGTTCGCGGTAAGGGAGTTTTTTCTCGTCTTCAGTTTGCTTTTCTTTCTTTGTTAATTTAATTCCGGGATCTAGCGGAGTGACTACTGGTTTGCATTCGTTCATGTTAAAACGTTCCAGTAATTCCTTCACATATCCCTGTTGATACATACCAACCATGCCGTTGCGCTGAATAAATTCAATACCCAAACAATAGCTTGCATATCCCAGATCCTTCAGTTCAAATTCAGAAGCCAACTTCTTACTCAGTTCGTCAATCACCTTTTGATCCCGAGATGCTACCAAAATGTCATCGACGTAGATGGTAATTAAGGTTACATCTTCTCCAGATCCAATTCTGAAGACACAAGGGTCCGAACCGGTAGGAATGGCACCGCATTTTTTTAATGTTAAATTTAATTTATTGTACCAGCTTCTTCCAGCCTGTCGCAAACCATAAATTGATTTTTTTAAAAGACATACTTTATTGCCATTGCGAAAATCTTTCAGCATATTTTCTGCTTTCTTCCTAATTTCTATTGCATTTTTCGAATCAATAATATCTTGTAAGATTTTCTCAAAGTTTCTAGGTGGTTTCATGAAGATTTTTTCTTTCAAATCACCATTGAGGTATGCTGTGGCAATATCGAACTGACGTATTTTCATATTGTACATAGCCGCTAAAGAAGCCATTAATCGAATTGAGCCTATACGAGCTACAGGCGCAAATGTTTCTAGGTAATGAATTCCATATTCTTGGGTGAATCCTTGAGCTACAAGTCGAGCTTTTCTCCTTTCGAGTGTTCCATCAGACTTTAATTTACTTCTTAGCACCAAACGGGATCCAATGACCTTATCTTCACCAGGACTGTCCACTAAAACCCATGTATCATTTTTTAGTATTGATGACATTTCAGCGACAATTGCTTCATTCCACTGATTTGCATCTGGACCGGACATTGCTTTGTTGAAAGGAGTTTCCGAAAGAAAAACTTCTTCATTCATTTTGGCTTCATCTGAAGTGGTAGAATGAAATAACTTTCTCGGTCTGCCCCTTATTCCCGTTTTAATTGTTGTTGGTCGATCACGACCACTTGTGTGTGGAATGTCAGAATTTTCAAAACCTAAAAATGGTTCTTCTTCAACTGAAGAATCGTTGTCAATTGGTTTTTCTTTATCTTTTTCGATGATAATAGACTTTTTAACTTCTTTTTCATTTGACCAAGTTTTCGTAAATTCCACGAACTTCTCCTCTTGGTCTTCTATAGAAAAGTCGTTCACCTTGCCATTGAAGTTATCGTTCTCGAAGAACTTCACATCTCGACTTATTAAGACTTTTTGTTTTTTAGGTGACCATATACGAAAACCTTTTGACTCTTTCGAGTATCCCAAGAAAAAGCCTTCTTGTCCTCGTTGATCGAATTTGCTTCTTCCCGGCTCTCTATCCAGGAAAAATACACGACTACCAAATACTCTCAAGTACGATATATCAGGTCTTTTTCCCGTCCATAGCTCGAAGGGTGTCTTTCCATTGATGCTCTTTGAAGGCAAGCGATTTCTAACATAATTAGCAGTGTTTATCGCTTCTGCCCAGAATGATTCAGGTAAACCTGACTCGATCAAAAGACATCTAGCTGAGTCAAGTAGAGTTCTGTTCATTCTCTCAGCTTTCCCGTTCTGCTCCGGGTTATAAGGAACAGTCAATCTTCGAGTTATTCCTCTTTGCTTGAGAAATTCATCTAATTCTCGGTTCGTGTATTCTCGACCATTATCAGATTGTATAGCCTTAATGGATTTACCTTTTTGTTTCTCGACAAGAGAAATGTATTCCACCGTTGTCTTGTAAACTTCTGCCTTTGACTTCAGAAACCGAACTTCACACCATTTTGAGTAGTCATCGACGAATTCAATAAAATATTTTGCCCCTCCTAAGGAATTTGTTCTAATTGGACCACATACATCAGTGTGAATTAGATCCAATAATTCAGACTTCCGCTCAGATTTCTTAGGAAACTTAGTTCTGGACATCTTCCCCTTAAGACATATATCGCAGTCCATCTTGTCAGCTGGATCTACCAGTTGTACTCCTGCCACAATGTGTTTTTTAACAGCTTCTGAGATGTCTGTCATATTTGCATGTCCAAGTCGTCGATGTAATAACTCCAAAGTAATCTTGTTCGATTTTGGATTAGACTTCGCAGCACATGCAGTTTCTTCGATATCGCGTATATAGTAGAGATCGCCTAGCCTATCCGCTGATAATAATATCTTACCATTTTTATTACGTATATCGGCGCCCTCTTTTCTGAAGATGACGTCACATCCACGATCAGTAATTTTTCCAACGGATAATAAATTCGTCCTCAAGTCCGGAACATGAGAAACATCAGACAGTGAAATGTTTCTTTTGTTACCTGAAATATTTGACAATAAACGGACTGTCCCCTTACCTCTGATTTCTGTAGTTGAATTGTTGGCAAGATTTAATGTTCCCGATTTTAAATTGTCTATATTAATAAAATCTCGTTCGTTACAGCATAAGTGCGAAGTAGCGCCACTATCCAAGCACCATTTACTGTTTTTATCAATTGATTGTAACGCCAATGTCAAACACACATCTTCAGAATATTTTGCGGATGGTTTTACACTGTTCATATTGTTTTTGTTAAACCAGCACTGCGATTTTTTATGTCCTACTTTTTTACATTTAAAACATCGCAATTCCGCACTTTGTCTATTCTCCGGGTTAGTAACGTTCCCGGTCGATTTTTGTTTATTCTTCTTTTCATTTTTCTGCACGTACATGGCGCCCGACGTCTCATCGTGTGTATCACCTCTGCGTGCGTCGTTCTCTTCAATAATTTTTGCACGAAGAGCTTCAGGGGTCGGCAACGTATCTCTAGACTCGATGGCGCATCGGAAATTTTCGAATCGTGATGGCAGACTGTACAACAACATCACTGTTAACAATTCCTCATTTATGAAAATTTCCATATCACCTAGCTTATCGACAGTATCAAAAAAATCATTTAGGTGGTCGCGCACGTCTTCATGTTCCTTCATTTTATGAAGTGTTAATCTCTTCAGAAGTGTCGCTTTTCTCGCCGGTCCTTTTGACTGATACGTCTCCTTTAACTTATTCCACGTTTGAAGAGCAGTGTTGCAATTCTTTATTTGTTTCAATTCAGTCGGAGAAATAGATAAAATAATTAACGATCTTGCCTTTTGATCATTTTTCTGCCATGCTGCGGTTCCTTCATGATCTGACGGTTTCGGTTTCAAAACTGTTCCATCCACGTATTCCCAAAGATCATTTGTAATTAATATAGCCTGCATTTGCAGACTCCACGTATCAAAATTGTTTTTATTAAGCAACTCTATCCTGCATCCACCTGCAGCTTGCATCTTGCCTTTTTTTTTTTTTAATTGACACGTATATCACGATCTATATATAATTTTTTTTTTTTTTTACACTTGCGCACGTTCTGGGCCCATAACCTGTTAGAGGTCAGTGTAGGTACAAGCCGATGAAATAGAACACAACAGAATACGTTAACTATAAAATATATATTCGAACAGGAACATTTATTAATTAACTGTCAGATTCAACAACAATAATTACAATAACAAATATATCAATCAGTAGATAGCTAGATCGTAAAAACATAGACTCGTAGGATTTGATATATGTATTCCTAACAGTTATATCATAGAATAGGTTTATACAGAAGCGACAGTCAGACAGAGAAACGAAATTAGTGCACAAATTTAAAGGGCTTATTGTTTAAAATGGAAAAGTTCTCTCACATCTGGGGCGTATACATTTTATCCTCCACACATGTTATATTCCTCGACATTATACCTTGTACACATTCTAACATCCACACACTATGTCGTGCACACTTTTAATCTGCGTAAAATGTCATCTTACACACATTTTATCTTGTGCACATTTTAACTTCCGTACATTATATTTTCCATACATTTCATCTCTCGTACATTTTAGCATTCACACATTATATCTTCTAATCATTTTATATTCCACACATCACAACTTCTTTCCTTCGTCGCTGTTATCAAAACTCATGTCCGGCGAACTACGTTTCTGTCAAAACAATTGACATTTGTCAATAATTATTTCAAATTACATACTAGATCTTTTTTTTAGTTATGCTTAATGGAGCAACCAAGAGATGGCAGTAAGATAAAATGTGTGGAAGACAAAATGTGTGAAAGATAAAATGTGTGGAAAATACAGTGTGAGGAAAATAAAATGTGTGCTAGATGAAACGTTTGTGAAGATAGTTAGTGTGTGGAAGATTATGTGCGGAATATTAATTGCGTGGGCAATGAATGAATGAATGGTAGATACAATGTTTTAAAGATAAATTGTGAGGAACATAAAATGTGTACAAGATAAAACATGTATTGAGATAAAATGAGTCCAGGATAAAAATTATTTCCAATAAAAAGTGTGCACGACATAGTGTGTGGATGTTTGAATGTGTACAAGGTATAATGTCGAGCAACATAACATGTGTGGAGGATAAAATGTATACGCCCCTCACATCTTAGAGAGAGATGGGGAAGGGTACAAATTTAAAGGTGTACACAATGCTTCAAGGTCATAGAACTGACTAGGAGAACATGACACGGAGTGTCGCTTCTGTGTGTAACTATAGGCTCATCAACCATTTTTAAAATTATTTTTTTTATAAATCTGATTAAAGAAATATGTTGATAAGTGCAAATCCGGTTTGAAAATTCTTCGTATTAAGGGAGAAAATAATTATTTAATGTACAGCGTTGCAATGTGACGTCATCAGTACTAAATAGTGGTACTCAACCAGTAGGTTTTCATGGGATTTGCATTTCCTTCATTTTATATTTGATAAAAAATTAAACATGTATTAAATGTTATCTTTGTTCAATAATTTTCTCTAAAAAGATTAACAAATACATTTTTATAGAAAGTAGGTAAATATTGTTGTACATTTTGACAACTTTTTTCACTTTGACATTTCTGTGGCGCTAGTGGGCTTGAGTCATGTGTTTAAACTACGACAAACTTTAAAACTTCGTGTTGTACTACAGTTTCGAGTTTTTGTAATTCGTTTTTAGTTAAAATGGATCCATGTTTTATTAATGCCGATTCAGGCAATTTACCTGCTGTAGATTTATCTATGCTATTGAGTTATTTATCTCAAAATCCAATGTATGTGTCTGAATAGACGAAAAATATAAAAACATTAAGATATGTAAACACTTTATATTATTGTTATTACTTTATATGAAACTTGACTTGATTTTAGAAATGCGTATAAATTTGTATCCATTATGTTGCCTGCCTGAGTTAATGGCGAGCAGCGGGCTTTCATTTTTTAGCCAATCAGAAGCTTCATTTTAAAACTAGTACCGATGACGCGATGATATTTATAAACCTTAATATCTCGGAACTGAATAAATTTGTAATAATTTCTTTATTGTTAATCATACTTGCTAAATATACAGTGTGAGTCTGGGAAGACGCCCCCCCCCCCCTTTAACTTTTTTATTATAAGTAATAGAAAAAAATGGCTTATATAAAAGTTTTATTATTTTACATATACTATTTGATGGCAGATGTAGATATTTTTTATAAAGTCAGGTTTACAAGATACGACTATCAACTTTTATTTTTCAAATGGCAACCTATAATTATTTTAATAAAATAGAAACCGCCATTTTTTTCTCTTTTCAACGATGTATTAATTTTTATTAATGTATTTGAAAAATTTCGAGAAAAATTAGATAATTTAGAAATATTAGAAATAATTTTTAATTAATATTACAGGTGGTTATGTGAAAATAAACAAAACCTAACAATGTAAAACAATTAAATTAATGTCAAAAATGTATACATTTGTTTGTTACTTAATTTAACTTATTTTGTAAACAAAAAAAAAAACGTTTTGAATAGTTCACAAAGAACGAATTAATTGATATGATTCTAATAATTGGTTAATTTACTTGCATCATAAGAAGAGCAAAAAGAATTTACCAGGAGTGGTTTCCTAAACGTTGGCAACCGAGTTTAAGAACACTGCGAAGCATTTTTACCCTATTTCGAGAAACATAGCCACCTATAATATTTGTTTAAAAATTATTTCTAATATTTCTAAATTATCTCAATTTTCTCTAAATTTTTTAAATACATTAATAAATGTTAACACATCGTTGAAAAGAGAAAAAAATGGCGGTTTCTATTTTATTAAAATAAATACAGGTTGCCATTTGAAAAATAAAAGTTGATAGTCGTATCTTGTAAACCTGACTTTATAAAAAATATCTACATCTGCCATCAAATAGTTTATGTAAAATAATAAAACTTTTATATGAACCATTTTTTTCTATTACTTAAAATAAAAAAGTTAAAGGGGGGGGGGGGGGGGGGCGTCTTCCCAGACTCACCCTGTATAACAAATTCTGCCACTACATCGTCAGGAAAGGTAGATCTAATATTTTTTGACATTATTTGTTTGGTTTCAGGTGACAAAATCTCAAATACCTGGCTGTGGTGTATTTTTAATGAATTTTCATTAGTAAATATTTTAAAAATAAAGAGTCGCCATTTTGAAATGGTTGAAGTAAAACAATGATATTTTGGTATCATTGCAAAGCTAATTATATGTACATTCCGAAAAAAATAATAATAATACCGATTCCCTATGCTAGAATCAAAGTTGTACACACTTCCGCTAAAACCAGAAGCGACACGGCATTCTTATTAAGATTATGTTATGAGTCCCTTTGACTAGTTTAATTTTGCTCCGTAACATTTTTCTGTATCTCTCATAATAAACGAAATATTTTAGGTACCGACCTTTCGCCAAACACCCTGTATAAATATAATTTACAACACATATTTACCATAATTTGATTAGGGTTGATGAGCCTATTCTGTGGTGATGTGTGAACTTACCGCTGCGTTTTATCTTTCACACATTTTATCTTCCACACATTTTATCTTACTGCCATCTCTTGGTTGCTCCATTAAGCATAATTTAAAAAAAAGATCTAGTATGTAATTTGAAATAATTATTGACAAATGTCAATTGCTTTGGCAGAAACGTAGCTCGCCGGACATGAGTTTTGGTAACAGAGACGAAGGAAAGAAGTTTTGATGTGTGGAAGATAAAATGTGTGGAATATAAAATGATTGGAAGATAAAATGTGTGAATGCTAAAATGTACGAGAGATGAAATGTATGGAAAATATAATGTACGGAAGTTAAAATGTGCACAAGATAAAATGTGTGTAAGATGACATTTTACGCAGATTAAAAGTGTGCACGACATAGTGTAAGCGCGTTCGGTAAAACAATCTGGTGCGGTGTAGTGTAGTGTGCAGTTCATAGCCACGTGACTTCGGTGCAAATAGTGCACCAAACGAATATCCGAACGCTTTGGACTTAAAAGTGAACGAAGCTGTCATTAACCCAAACCTGACGTGTTTGTCACAAATAATTGAGTACAAAAACAATTTAAAATAATGGATATTCAAAAGTTAGCTGTAGTAGTAAATATGAGGCGTGAGATATTTTTTGATGATACGAAAATAAAGAATGAAAAAATTGTTTTGGAAAAAATAGGTAATGTTGCCGATTTCACGGCTCCAAATATAACAAATGTAATTTGCAATTTAAAAAATTATTATACAAAACGCATTGTGTAGGAGAAATAAAATATAATAAATAAATAAATAAAACCTCTCGCTGTTCTTTTAAACACAAATATTTATTGCAATTTCGACTGTTATGCCATCATCAGAAGAATAGATAAATGTACAGAATTTATGTAGTCTTCTGAGAATGGCAGAACAGCCGAAATTACAATAAAGATTCATCTTTAATTTTTGTGAAACAATAGCGGGTGGTTTTATTTATTTATCTTTTATTCAATATGTTTCACCGAAAACCAACAGCTTCTTCAACTGAATAAACATAATAATATTATAATAATTTCGATTTGGTGTTTAATTAACTTGAATAATTTTCAGATTTTTTTTTTAAACAATGTCAATATCGTTAAAAATACTAATATATTTGCTATATGCTTCTGGATTTGTTTTAAAAATTTTGTTTTTACGCGCCAAAAGTATCGTGGTTGGGTAAGTAGTGTAAACACCATTCGCACTACACGACATTAACCGAACGTTACTCTGTGTGCACAGTGTACACAAAATGGAATAAACGAACGACTTCGGTGTACATGGTTTAAAAAGTGTAAACCATGTTGACTTACTGAACGCACCTTTTGTGGATGTTTGAATGTGTACAAGGTATTATGTCGAGCAATATAACATGTGTGGAGAATAAAACGTATCCCCCCCCCTATTCTACTCACTATGCCTGCACTTACCGCTCCGTTCCCCGCCATCTCTCATGCCCACGTACATGACTCCGAGCGCGCCGAAGAACACGACCACTAGGCCTATGAGCGCGAAGCTGACCAGCTGGTTCCTCAGCACGTTCCGCTCCTGCCGGCTCTGGAAGTCCTGGGTGTAGTCGCGGCTGCGCACCCGCGAGACGTAGCTGCGGCCGGACACCGCGGAGCCGTTCAAGTCCGACTCCTTCACCGGGGACGCGGCCGACACGGCCGACATGGCGGACAGACGGCGAGAGAAGTTGGACAAAAAGGGTGTGTCTACTGGCTCGTCTGGAATATAATAATAATAATAATATTAGTGATGGGTAAAAACCGGGTTTTTTCAACTTGAGGGTTTAAACCCACGGTTTAAACCGGTTTTTTGCTTTTGGGTTTAAACCCATAGGTTTTATCGAAGTTTTTTATGGCATTTAATTAGTTATTAAAAAAGAATCAATGTGATACCAAATACTCGATAATTTGCCTAGTATAAAATGGAATTATGGCAAAAAACGAATTTTTCAATAAGTTTATAACCTATATATGTATAAGTTTATGAGTTACCGGAGATCTCAGTAAGTATTTTGTCCCTTTTAGGACAGTTTTTGAGATGCACTTTCAAATTGGCCAAAGTTGGGAAATATAACTTTCCACACGAATTATATTTAGCCTGTGTAACTTCTTTGTTGTTTTTTGGCACTTTGACTATTGTAAATATGTAACAAGTTATGCCTTTTTCTCGCGGTATTATAATTAAATTAATATGTACGATTTTTCAGATATAACTAGTAAGTGATTAATCGATACCGATATAACAGTACGATCGTGTTTTGACATGTTTTCAAACAAAATTTAAAGAAGTGGGGTTATAATTTTTGACGAAAAATTTAAATTTGAAAAAACCCTGTAACCCAAGTCGAAAAAACCCAACCGGATTTAAACCGGGTTTTGGGTTTAAACCCATTTGGGGTTTAAACCCTCGGCACATCTCTAAATAATATTAATAAATACCTGTATCTACAACTATTGAAATATGGGTACATTATACGTGTGATACTACATATAATATACTACTCATATTACACAAGTGTAATATGAAATGTCATGATACACGCTACATTTTTCTGTAATAAATAGAGCATGTAATGTAACATATAACATTTTAATAAACTGCTAATTTATTAATAACATATTTTTTATTATAAATATCAATATAAATGATTATAAAAGTATAATAAATACAATTTGAATAGTTATTTTGACATTTAAGTGCTACTGTGGCGCCATCTGTTAAGCTATATATGAATTACCCATACCTAACTGAATATTTA
The DNA here is from genome assembly GCA_035578165.1 of Stenolophus ochropezus. Classification (NCBI taxonomy): domain Eukaryota; kingdom Metazoa; phylum Arthropoda; class Insecta; order Coleoptera; family Carabidae; genus Stenolophus; species Stenolophus ochropezus. The sequence continues at coordinate 1,201,629 of JAQOWZ010000032.1, forward strand.
AGAAATAATATCAGATTTTTTATATGCCTGATAATAGATAAAGTATAGTATTTGACTCGCATAATATGGCTACATTACACTCGGATGATTAAAAATACTCGCTACCGCTCGTATTTTTAATTATCATCCTCGTGTAATATAGCCTACATATTATGCTTGTTAAATAATATACTATTATTCGCGAATATTCAGCAATAGCTGTTCTTCCATATTAACCTTACATAACATTGTAATAAAATGGACATAAAATTTGCATTTATAGCAAAATAAACAGATAAATAATAAAAGTGAATTAGTAACAAGAATTTAAATAAGCAGTAATAATAACTATGATATAATACTGTGATAATGAAGACAAGGATTTCAGATGAGTGATATGTTATTCTGTGCTAATATTTTTTTTACATTTTTAGCAAATGTGACAGGCTTGAGAGAAATAAGTGTAGATGAAATCTTATTGAGAGTCGTAGGAATAGTATAAGAAAATGTGCGTTTGTACAATGCGAAATTAAACTTAGGGATGTGATATTTCAAATTATTCCTTAAATTACGCTTATGATGATTTGTACGCAATATTAATTTGTTATAAAGATAAGAAGGAGATTTATTCTGAACTATGCAATGTGCCAAAGAAGCTATATGCAAAAATCTGGTCTGTTTCATATCCAACCAATTGAACTCTTTTAAATAAGGCGAAACGTGTTCATGTCTTTGCAAACCATTAATGAATCTAACACAGCAGTTCTGGACCTTTTGTATTCTGTTGGCGTCAAAAACAGTAATGTGTGGTTCATAAACTGTATCACAATAATTAAATATAGATAGTACAAGACTACTGGATAGAATCATACGGTTGTGTTTTGATAGAATGAACCTGCAAGGCAACGGCGAGATTTCAATCACAGGCATTTGATTATAGAGATTTCTTTAAGATTTACAATCATACAGGGTAGCCCAGTGAAAATTATCAGCGCAATTTGTGGCCACTTAAGGTGGATTTATAACAAACATAGAAAACACAACATAACATAACATAGCACAGCATAGCATAGCAAAACACAGAATTTTATTTGGGAGTTTTATAACTTGACATAAGACATAGGAAAAACACATATAAAAGAACTGTAGGAAAAAGTACCTGACAAGAACTTTAACTTTATTCTTGTTTCGTGTCTTACGCTATTAGCTTGTGTTTTTGTTATATTATTTAATAATGGATTGAAAATTAATAATCCATTGTGCTCTAACTTTATGTGCTACGGCCGTGTATTTTTTACTGTAGGAGAATGTTGAAAAGAAGTCGAGGAGAAAAAGACTTTGCAAAACTTATATACTTATATATTTATATTATATATTATATTTTATAATAATGAAAAAAAGTTTCACACTTCACACATAACCCCAAAAGAAAAGAAAACAAACTATTCACATCTCTTTCATCTACTCGAACTATTCCGAAGTTTGCCGAGCATGCACGAACATACGAAAAACCTAGCAAAAATTGAACTTTCGTCAATTCCCTATGCTATGCTATGCTGTGTTATGTTGTGTTGTGTTTTCTATGTCAGTTATAAATGCGTGTACGAAAGTCCATTTGTTCAAATGCAAATATGAGCTGTGCTGTGCTATGCTATGTTATGTTGTGTTTACTATGTTTGTTATAAATCCACCTTTAACATCAATTTTGCAAAAAACGCTCCATCACGTCAATTTTAGTATAAAGGGGGACACCTAAATGGATTAGTACCAATGGTATAACTTCAACCCTAAAATGGGGGTGGACTGCACTTAAAAAATTTTAAATGGAAAAGGGTGCCAAACATGACCCAGTTAGAAAGGCCTTTCAATTCTCTTTTCAACAGTTTTTTTATTTTTCAAATCCGATCATTAGTTCCAGAGAAATATCGTTTAAAACAATATTTTATCAAGTTTGCAAAATTGCAATGAAGTAGGCTTAAACAAATGACAGAGACTCAAGTATCAGTTTATTAGGTGTTCAAAATGACTACTTCCAACTTCCATACAATAATAAAGATTTTGCTCAACATTTTGGAGCTACGGTACGTTGCCGTAAATCTTCTAAAGATTCGGGTGGCGTGTCATAAACTTTAGACTTCAAATAACCCCACAAAAATTAATCTAACTTACAAATTACTTGTTTATTACAAACAACTTGTCGAAAATAGTATATTATGTTATTAAGAGTAAAAGTGATAGTTTATGTAGCGAACATGGACAATTGCATGCGAGGCACACAAAGACACTTTTACTCAGAATAACACATGCTATTTTTTCTTCAAACTTAGAAATTTTAAAAAATAAATTACTATTTGACGTTTAATATGTAGGTTACCTGTCAGTTATTCATAATTTTTAGTAACTTTATTCTTAGGTTATCTAGTTTTTATAGTGACATTTAGGGCGATATTACAGATTTCTATTGTACAAGTTACTTCTTATTGGCTGATTCTACATACGGCGGCGAAAAAATTAAACGGCGGCTAGAATAAAAAATTATATTACGGAGGCATAGAAATTAAACTTCAACCTTGTCAATCACGTCACAGAAGATGTCACTTTTATAACGTTTGAAGAAAAAATTGTTTATTTAGTTTGTGCCAGTTGTTTAAGGCTACTTGATTGCAATTTTGCACATCTGATAAAATTTGTTTTAAACAATATTTCTCTGGAACTAAAGTTCGGATTTGAAAAATAACAAAACTGTTGAACATAGAATTGTAAGGCCTTTCGAACTGTGTCATATTTGACACCCTTTTCCATTTAAAATGTTTGAGGTGCAGTCCACACCCATTTTAGGGTTGAAGTTATGTCATTGCTACTAATCCATTCAGGTGTCCCCCTTTATACTAAAATTGACGTGTTTGCGCGTTTTTTGCAAAATTGAAGTTAAGTGGCCAGAAATTGAGCTGATAATTTTCGCTGGGCCACCCTGTTTAAAACAGTAATCATTTATTTTTACAATTTACAAAAAAATTAACAAACATTGTGAAACGAAATGTCGGGTTAATTGAAAAATTGTTGTAAAGTTTTTACAAATTATTTCTATATTTTTAACTTCAATTAAATAAACTTGTTGCTATACAGGGTGTTCATTTTATTTTGTCCCCTGTTGCTATCTCGAGAACTATAAGAGCTACGAGGTTGGTTAAATTAGCAAACAACCACCATTTTACAACACTAATACAATGAGCTTTTTTTTTAAACCAGTGGTTCTCAAGATATGGGGACCAATTTTCTTATTTTATTAAAAGGTGGAATTAGTGTGGATAACAACAAAGAATTTAATGTTTGTTTTCTATTTATTCATGAAAACTATGTTTAGGTAAAAGTATGTAAAATAAATGCTAATATAGGGTTTTTATTATTTAACTGAAATTTAACTTCAAACATATTATTGTATTTGTAATTTTATGTAGAATCTAAATATGTAAAAATTATTAGGGTATTCTATTTAAAATAAGAAAGTTGGGCTCCATATCTTGAGAACCACTGGTTTAAAAAAATATTTGTTTGGCTTATTTTAATAGTGTTGTAAAATGGTGGTTCTTTGCTAATTTAACCGACCTCGTAGCTCTTATAGTTCTCGAGATAGCAATGGTGGCACACTTAAATTGAATACCATGTATATGCCGGGCAAAATTTATACTTTTTTCTAAGAAATTCAACAAAAGTGTCAAAACTTTTCGCTGTAAGGCAATGGGGTCATTTCACATATTTTGTTTTTTTTTTCCTAAACTACGTGAAGGTTATCAATTCTAAATGATTTTCTTGTATTTCCCTAGATATAGGCGTTTAAAGTTTAGATCCCAGCGCCACTGCGGATAAAATTTGAAACCCTCCGAGAGACATCGCTGACAGTAGAGTGAATTAAGTAACACGTAATGTTAGCAAGAATTTAGGTATAATTGCAAAATTTTAAGTATTAATACTTGTATATTGTAAATTATTGTAATTTGATGTAATTTTTTAGTAAAAACACAATATCGGTTTATCTGTGTCATGCTATTATTTATATTATTCGTTTATTTTTCGGGGTTTTCATGTTATGAATCAGCTCAATGTTGAACAAGATTTAAAGTTTTCTTTAATGGAATACTTTAATTTTATTAAAGGAAATTAAAATTCCAGAACTGTGTATGAAAGGGAAGAAGTTCTTAATGCCGGTCATATAATTTTATGTGGTATTTTGGCGTCTACAAATCAAGAGGTCAATCTATATGTATTTTGCTTACAATCACCGGCTTTGTAATCATCACCGCATATAAATGAAGGAACTTATAAAATAATAAATTATCAGTGTACATTGAAACACATGGCTTGTTCATGAAAAGCTGATAAAGGTGGAAGGTGCAAAAATATTTCTGCAACTTTGTTAAAATGTACCAGGTGTATTACTATGTTATCATTTTATATAAGGCGCTTCTTTCGTCGAAAGTGTAAGGAGCATACTTTCATGAAAGGGCTCACTTTTTTTTCCAATTTTTAAAACGTTTATTCACACCTTTTTGCTTTGGTACTTGTTCAAATTATTTTTAGGAAATTGAAAAACTGTAAATCTGAGTTACGTTTTTTCCATGAATTGCACATTGGTACACAACTGTTAGCTATAATATATTATGTATTAGAATGTTTTCAAGGATAGAGCCCAAGACACTTTGTATGTATCTAAGCAGGTGATCTCTGTTTGATATGTAAAAATAATAGTGTGCTCTATGTATGGTATTGTTTTTACTTGTCATGATATGTCATTTAGTTTGACCCAGTGTATTTAACTTTGTACTACATTTAATTATCAAATAAATGTGTTTAATATATTAGTCAAGTGTCTAATAAATAATTTCATGACCTACGAACCTCAACAACAACAATGTAAATTTGACATATTGCATAAGTATTATAGACGAAAAAGAATCAAAGAAATAATACGACAAAAGAAACGATAACCACACGAAAATTAATTTAAAAAGACTGTTTGGTATACATCAAACTAATATAATAATGAAACAATATAAAAATACGAAAATGCAGCACTAAAACTTGAAATTAAACAAGAGTAATGAATAAAGTGTCGTCAAACGTACGTTGTAAACATAGGTTATGACTAAAGAGCGGATTGTATGCAATTGCATGTGTTGTTTATATTAGGCATATCAACAAACTGTTTTCATATGTTCACGTTTCATCAAAAATTAATGCCAAATATCAAAAAAAAAAAATAATGCATATTTTGCATTTAATAATTCTTTATTGCATATTAGTGCATATTTTAGGACTTTTTTAAAAACAAAAATTAATTTTTGACAAATTTTGTTCTTTTTTGAAAACAGTATATTACAAGAACTATAATTTTTTTATTTATTATTTATATAAAATGTACTCCTTGAAACCATTACAATCATATTTAATTTCTCGTCAGAACAAAAAAAAAGTGATTCTATCAGTGTTTTAGAACTGTTTAGAACTAAGTAATTCTTATTTTGTAAGTAAGGTAAGTAAATAATATCTGTCACTGAAATTCGTATGTTTGGAACTATAACAACAAATAGTAATGCCGAAAAAAATGTATTAAAAATATGAGGAGCATATAACAACTTTCTCGTTAAAGATGACTTTTTTGAATTTTGTAAATTTCAATATGAATATGAATTCGAGATTTTTTTATTTTTGTTAGAATTACCTGTGATATTTCTTGTCTTTATACATTTCATGAAATGTTCCAAATAAAACACTACATGTAAAAATAGAAATAAGAAAATGATGTGAGTAAAACGAGCCTGATGACATTAGTTTTTTTTGCATACTTTTATTGTAAAGTGCATATTTATAACTTGTTTGCATATATCATGCATATTTGGATGATTTTTGAATGCATATTGCATGCATATTTTGATACTTTTTTAGTGCATATAATCCGCTCTTTAGTTATAAACTACGAATGTCTCTTGGAGGGTTTCTAAATTCGCCACCAGATGGCACATCGCTGGGCTGGAAAGACACCATCCCCTGGTTTTCACTCACCAGTTTTCCTCGTATCGTACGAGCTGAGGCTCAGGCGGCTTCGGATCTGGTTGAGGCGGTCGATGGAGTCGCTGGCGCTGTCCAGGGCTCCGCTGGTGTAGCGGGGGCCCTGCGCGAAGGACGGGGACTGCGACTTGGGCGGACTCACTCGGGCCGACAGCCCCAGAGGTGATCGCGCTGATATGTAGTGTGTGTTGTTTTCTAAATCAACATGCAGGGTTGTTAAGAAAAAGTCTACTAATAGAGCAATGCGTGAAAACTTCTAAGGGGCCCCCCTTTCATTTATGAATTGTATACCTTTTTTTAATAAACATATAATTATATTTTTTCAGTCTAATGTATCTTATCTTTTATAATAATTATTGATAACAATATTTTTTTCAAATTTATTTTTTATACCTATGTATTAATTTATGTAAATACGAACAAATGAAATAGTTTTATAATAACTCAATGAAGAATGGTAAACGGCTTAATCGATAGAAAGTGTTAGCGTTGAAGTTGAAATTGGATTGTTCGTCTTATAGAATTCAAAGATGGCACGACAAGATCATGACATGTGAAGTCAGTGAATCTGGAATACTAGTCAAACTCATAACCCTAAAATTTTCATATGTGCTTGTGCTTTGATACTGTTTTGTTGGAAATATCAAGTCAAGCCAAACATCAGCAACATTGAGATAATGTGGCAGCATCTTGATTCGATAATACAATCATTAAAACCTAGATTTAACATTAAAAATACACCGAGTTATTCTTTGTTTTATTTTCATCCTGACCGTATCATAGAAATGAGTAATGAAAATTATAAAAAAATTATATTATAAATTCATGATGTATATAATATTGAAAATTTTGTTGCCGAAAGCCAAATTTGGTACAAAATGTGGCACAATAAGCAGTACACTAAAAATTTTCAAGAAGTTAAAAATTATGATTTTATTGATTTGTTAAATATTACATATTTAGAAAAAAAACTTAGAAGAGTAAAAACATGGTTGCGCTCTATAATAGCGGAAGATTGATTAAACGGTTTGTGTCTATTAAGCATCCGTAGATAAGAAATTACAGACAATCAAGATATATTGGTTTTGGTACAAAATGTTGTTGATAAATTTGGACAAGATTCAAGAAGAATGCAATTTTTATAAGAGCCATACGACAAATATTTTAATGTTAAAATTTCATCTTTTTTTCTTGAAATGTCAACTTTGAAAAACTCGAAATTTCACCTTTTTAACTTGAAATTTCAACATTTTAAATTATTATTAATTATTTTTCGCGAGTTGATAATTTAATTTTATCGTCGTATATAAAATTCTATTTTTCTCTATAACAGGTTTCGAAGAGAAAAGAATTAGAAAAATTAAATTATTATTTAAGAACAATTTTAAAATGTCAGTAGTGTGCGTTGTTATGGAAATGTACTTCTAATAAACAAGTACTACTTTATCCACTATTTTGAGTTGTTAAAATTGCACTTTAACATCTGCTATAGAAAAAAAATAATAATATCTACTTAGTAAGTTCAATTTAATCTTAACCAATTTCCTTTGTTGTTGTAACCATAAATATCAACTTTTCATGGTGGTCATAGAAAAAATATTTGACTCTAACTGTAAACACACCTGTTTGTGAGAGATAGCGGCTACTGGGCGGTTCCGGGTTCAACTCCCGGGAGTCGGCGTCGTCCTCGACGATCTCGGGCTCCGAGTCGCTGCCGGTCTCCAGGTCCTGCTCAGCCACGGGCTTCACCAGCCGGGTTACTCGGCGGGTTGTCGTTACCTAAGTTATACATTGCATACAATACACTGCATTATACAGGGTGGCCCGTTTAAGGTACGAATGCATTGGTATCTCGAGAACCGTAAGAGCTACGAGGTTGCTTAAATTAGACCAAAGTTGCCCCGTTACGAGGCTATTTAAATAGTGTTTTGTCATTTGCGAAAAAATGCATAGGTAACTAGATATAGGGGAAAATGTAAATTTAGCGATTTTCTGTTTTTGCTTATAACTTTGTTATATGAAATAATACGAGATTCTGGTTTGCACTTTCTTAAGGCACTTTTGTAGGGTGAATTTGAAGAAGTACTCAATTTTTTTTTATACCTAACCATTTACTGGATACTGATAGCAACTTTTATTTTTCATATGGAGCTGAAATTAAGCTAAAGTATTTTTAAATAGAGATTTTTTTTAGCTTTACAACGATATGAAACAGTAATAATTTATTTTTATAATTAACAGAAAAATTGACAAAAATAGTTATTTATACTAAAACTACATTGAAAAAAGTAAATCGAAGGCGGCTGTGGAAGAAAATAACTAAATTTATTGTAAAGTTTTCGCAAATGATTTTTGTATTTTTAACTTTAATTAAATAAACTTGTTGCAATATATGTTATGAAATAGTTTTTTTCTTCCACAACAGCCTTCGATTTACTTTTTTCAGTTCAATTTTAGTATAAATAACAATTTTTGTCAATTTTTCTGTTAATTATAAAAATAAATTATTACTGTTTTATATCATTGTGAAGCTAAAAAAAATCTCTATTTAAAAATACTTTAGCTTAATTTGAGCTCCATATGAAAAATAAAAGTTGCTATCAGTAACTCGTAAATGGTTAGATATAAAATAAAATTGAGTACTTCTGTAAATTCACCAAATAAAAGTGCCTTAAGAAAGTGCAAACCAGAATCTCGTATTATTTCATATAACAAAGTTATAAGCAAAAACAGAAAATCGCTAAATTTACATTTTCCCCTATATCTAGTGACCTATGCATTTTTTCGCAAATAACAAAACACTATTAAAATAGCCTCCCAACGGGGCAACTTTTGTCTAATTTAAGCAACCTCGTAGCTCTTACGGTTCTCGAGATACCAATGCATTCGTACCTTAAATGGGACACCCTGTATACAGGGTGGCCCAGTGAAAATTATCAGCGCAATTTTTAGCCACTTAACATTAATTTTGCAAAAAACGCGCAAACACGTCAATTTTAGTATAAAGGGGGACACCTGAATGGATTAGTACCAATGGCATAACTTCAACCCTAAAATGGGGGTGGACTGCACCTCAAACATTTTAAATGGAAAAGGGTGTCAAACATGACACAGTTTGAAAGGCCTTTCAATTTTGTTTTCAACAGTTTTTTTTATTTCTCAAATCCGATCATTAGTTCCAGAGAAATATCGTTTAAAACAAATTTTAACAGGTGATCAAAATTGCAATCAAGTAGGTTTAAACAAATGACAGAAACTAAATAAACAATTTTTTCGACAAGTTGTTTGTAATAAACAAGTAATTTGTAAGTTAGATTTCTTTTTGTGGGGTTATTTGAAGTCTAAAGTTTATGCCACGCTACCCGAATCTTTAGAAGATTTACGGCAACGTACCGTAGCTCCAAAATTTTGAGCAAAATCTTTATTATTCTATGGAAGTTGGTGGTAGTCATTTTGAACACCTAATAAACTGATACTTGAGTTTTTATCATTTGTTTAAGCCTACTTGATTGCAGTTTTGCACACCTGATAAAATTTGTTTTAAACGATATTTCTCCGGAACTAATAATTAGATTTGAATAGAGAATTAAAAGGCCTTTTGAACTGTATCATTTTTGACACCCTTTTCCATTTAAAATGTTTGAGGTGCAGTCCACCCCCATTTTAGGGTTGAAGTTATGCCATTGGTACTAATCTATTTAGGTGTCCCCCTTTGTACTAAAATTGACGTGTTTGCGCGTTTTTTGCAAAATTGATGTTAAATGGGCAAAAATTGCGCTGATAATTTTGACTGGATATAAATGAGGCTTTACTTCTGTTTTGTCCGTGTTCCTCGTGGATTTGCGGGAGACTTTGTTGGCGGCGGGAGGCAGCATCCCCCCGGCCACCGTCATGCGGCGTTTGTCTTTCTTCCTCGAGTCCTCGTCGCTTTCCTCTTCGCTCGAGTACTTCGCGAGAGACCGTCTGCCTTCACAGTGGATTTTATTCTTGTTCTCGATGAGCATTTTGAGCTTCTTCGCCATGACTTTGCGAGTTGTGGTTGTAATCGGCACAACTGGGAACCCATACTCCGCTAGTTTCGTTCGTAGCTCCGCGTCTGTTAAACTATCTACAAAATCTGCCATCTGAACGACGGTCAAACCAACAACACACCACATTAGTAAATAACACAACGAAATAACTCACATTTAAAGACTATTTTCAAATGGAAAGTAGCACATTGCACACACAGGTAGAAAATGGCGGGACAGATTACTATTTCACGTAAAATACGCAGAAATAACACTCTATAACTTAATCTTAAACAATATATTTACTTTACCTACCGTCTTAAGTTAAATAATACAGTTTAAACACATTAAAAACACAGAAAATTAACTAAAATCTAACAATCTAAACACATGTAACGGCTTAATGGCTACAAACGATAAACAACGCCCTCAAAATGCACAAACTAACTAAAATCTTACTTACCGACATTCAAATTAACACATTTTATTTCTGACAATTTTCATATACAGTTATTAGTTATAACTTTTACATTAATAAAAAACAATTAATAATTTAAAATTGTTGTATTTAATTAATTATTTTTCTCAATCAGTAAAACTGTATTATGTAGTTTGTGCTTTTAAATTCAAAATTTGTTTTATTACTTGCAAGAAATTTAAAATAGATATTAAATATAATTATTTACATTAATAAAAATGTAGAAAAATTCAAAATTCTCATTTTAATTTTTCAGTCGGTAAAACAGAAAAAAATGGCGCTAAAACTCGTAATTTTAAATTTAAAATTATAAAAATCTGCAATTAAATTAAAACAAATAATAATAATATTACTAAAATATCAATGCTTTATTTATTTCTAGTACAATAAATATACAAATTAACTTAGAAAATTATAGTTCTGTGTGTTTTGGTTTTAGGGATTCGATTCTTTGAATGAAGTCACTTTTCTCGATGCAGCCGTCGCAGTCCTCGCCCCAGTCGTTCAAAATCCTCTTCAGATCCCTTACTTTCAGTTTCTTCAGGTTTACAGTTTTCAAGTCTATTTCTACGTCTAAAATTCCACAGAGTCAGCAAGTGAATCTAGCAAATTAATCGAACTTACCGTATCTTAAGTCGCAGATTTGGGCATCCTTTTTGCGTAACTTTTCGCAGATTTTATCCGCGGGCATGGACCAACTCAGCGGTTTACTAAGTTCGCCTAAAATTCCCGTGGCTGATTCTTCCAAGCCCCCTAAATAGTAACACTACAAAAAAATGTAATACATGTTATTTCTGGTTAAATTATTACTTACAAATCTGTTTTCTTTGCTTTTTGTTGACTTGCAAAACGTTCGAAACTCTTCTTCTATTTTCTTTGGATCTTTTTTCACATTTTCTGATAGAGTAGAGGCGAATTTGTCTACCGTTTTTACACAAACTAGAAAAACATGACATGTCAAAATTTATGCAAGAAATTACGATTTTAAACATACCTTCACATTCGCCTTCTTTTAAACAAGTAATATATGTTACAAAACTAAGAAAAACTATTAAAATATTTAGTTTACAATTCATGTTTGCTGAGATTTTTTAAAATGACTAAGTTCTTATAGGTTATACCGCTTGAAATGTTCTAAACGCAATATAATGTATGAAACAAACAATATGTAAGTATAAACTACGAGTTTTTCTGATGCACTACGTTTATATCACTTTATTTCTTAAACTAATTCAGAATATAAACGACACGTTTAACAAAATAATTCTGACAACCACCATGAAAAGTCTCAATTCGTGTTGAATTCCTATTGGACGGCGTCACCACATTGCTAGCCAATAAAAACACCGTTATTCGCATAAAAAACATAAACGAAACTATAGATAATTGCGGCTCAGTCAAACATATCATATCGTAATATCTGTAAAATTAAATTATAATAACTATCACAGTAAATAAAACCCACAAAAATTGTATAGAAAAATTGTTAGAAATTAAAATTAATTTTGGTTACATCTAAAGTCAATTTTCTAAAGAAAAAAATTAAATACTGATCTGGGAATAAAAATTTGGGGTTCTACACGTTTTAAACTATAAATATTTATATTTTATGGTTTGCGAACCTAGTGGTTCGAACCTGATTCAAGGAAAATCCAATTGGGACTTTGGGAGACAATGTAAAAAATCTTCATTTCATACCTAAAATTTCCTTCATAAATTTTGTATGACGCTATTTTTGACGTTACTAAAACCGGAACTGAACTTACTTTGATTCACACATGCAAATACATTCCTAATATATTTCTTCCATCTTTTTAAATTTTACAATAAAATTACTTCATTTTTTACTTATTTTATCTTTTACACTTACTTACATCAAATTTGACATCATATGTCAAATTTTGTGAATATATGAATAACTCATCTGTTTTATCGAAATTCCTCAGCCTAAACGATATGTAAAATTATTATAATTTATATATTTTTTTTTCTATCTAGCTAAAAGTTATATATAATCGTAATTATACAGATCGGTAAAAAATTAAAAAGTCTTTGTATTTATAACAACGAAATTTGCGAAAATAGTGTATTTAGAGGTATTTTTTTGGAAAAACGGTTTAAAGCTTCAAGTAAAGTACTACTTCCGGTAAACCAATTGTAGTCAAAATCTAATCAGTTCATCATATTAGAATAGAACTCTTAAATACCAAATATTATATTTTTTACATGTATCGTATTGGAGTTATCGTGGACGAAAAATCGTCACAGACACACACACACACACACACAGACAGACACACATACTCGGACATACAGACATCACGTTAAAAATAGTAAAATCGTATTCTAGGGACTCTAATTCGTGCTCATATGTTGAAAACTCACACTCGAGAAATCTGACCAAAAACAATACCTCCCTTATCTATATATTGATAGGCGGGAGGTAAAAAGTTTGGAAGATTAAAAAAAGAGACTCGAGATCTCGAAATTCATCATCTTCAATGTTTTTATCCCTCCTGTACCGATTTTCATGGAAATGTTTCAAAGAGTTTCGAAATAAACAAATAAAATATAAAAATAAACTTAGAATGGAATCTTATTGGACTGTTGGAAAGTAGTTTCGATAAAATCGGTTGAAATTTTTTGTAAAACCCAAACCACTCGTGTAAAAATATGCAACCTGGGAGATACAGTTACACTTAACATCAATTTTACAAAAAACACTCGAACACGTCAATTTTAGTATAAAGGGGGACACCTGAATGGATTAGTACCAATGGCATAACTTCAACCCTAAAATGGGGGTGAACTGCATTTCCAATATTTTAAATTGAAAAGGGTGCCAAACATGACATAGTTCGAAAGGACTTTCAATTCTCATTTCAACATTTTTATATTTTTCAAATCCGATCATTAATTCCAGAGAAATATCGTTTAAAACAAATTTTATCAGGTGTTTAAAATTGCAATCAAGTAGGCTTAAACAAGTGACAGAACTAAATAAACAATCACTTTGACAAGTTGTTTGTTAGATTTCTTTTTGTGGGGTTATTTGAAGTCTAAAGTTTATGCCACGCTACTCGAATCTTTAGAAGATTTAGGGCAACGTACCGTAACTGAGTGTCGTCAAATTACTCCACAAATGTTGCAGGACATACGACGGCATTTTGAGCAAAATCTCTATTATTGTATGGAAGTTGGTGGTAGACATTTTGAACACCTAATAAACTAATACTTGAGTTTCTGTCATTTGTTACCTGATAAAATTAGTTTTAAACGAAATAACTATCGGATTTGAAAAATAAAAATACTGTTGAAAAGAGAATTGAAAGGCCTTTCGAACTATATCATATTTGACACCCTTTTCCATTTAAAATTTTTGAGATGCATTCCACCTCCATTTTAAAGTTGAAGTTATGCCATTTTTTGTTTTTAAAATTGAACCACTTAATAGTAATCAATAATACTTCTTATATTTTTTTCCCAATAAAAATCAAGAATATTTATCTTGTACGAAGTAAAAGAAGTATTGTAATCTCGAAAAATTTCAATTTTACAGATTTCAACGGAAATATCCTTTTTGACTTTCCCTGAATTCATTTTGAGTAGTCTGTGACGTCTGTAACTCAAAAATGATTAGTATTAGAATGATGAAATTTTGTATATGGGACTATTGTAACGTATAGTTATGCAACTCTATTTTTCGTTCCAATCGGCCTTATCAAAAGGGCACTTAACTTTTGGCAGAAATTTAAAATTATAATTTAGTTGGCTTTTACTTTTTGTAGGAAACATTTGATTTCTTGTTAATAAATTGAATATTTGATTCTCAAACGTCCGTGAGAAATACGTAAAATATAAATTAAAACAATATCTTTTTCTGTGCAAGATTTTGAGCGATTAATAGTATAGGGAGTGCGCCGCGAAAGAGTTGGCTCCTGGCGGAAAAATGAGGAAGTTGCTAGTGGTGATCAGTACATTGAAATGCCATATAACTAGTTGTAACTTATAGTTTGTTTTACGTTTTTGGATTATTTAAACCATATTTTTTTTTACATTTAACACAATATGGAAAGCCGGAGGTATTGTTCAGTACCTCAATGTAAAAGTTATGCCACAAAAGATATCAGTTTGCATTATTTTTCCCACAAAAATAACTTGCGGAAAGTGGCAGATTGCTTTGAGAATAGGCAAAATGGTTAGCAAATATATGACTATGTGTTGTAAACATTTTAAATACAACTTTAAGAATGAAGATTATCCAATAATATAGAAATTGTTTATGGCAAATAACATGCATTGTAATAATGACGCACATGCACAATACTAAATTCTAAATATACGAAACCCATATATAAGGACACATTAATGTTGTCCAGCTGTAAAGGAATAAATACATAAAAATAAAATGAATTCTTCGTATGGTTTTCCCTGTTTAATATTATGTTCAATTATTACACTCCAGCAAAAGTTAAAAATTCGTTCTGCGATTCTAATGACTTATTTTAAAACTTTGTTGCTTTTTTTTAATGTAGCAAAAATCTTGAATTCTTTTTGTCTGCGGAGGTTTGCAATACATAGGATAATATTGTAACGTTTTATTTATTTAGGTGAAGTGTAAAATTGATTAAAACACTAATATTTATATAACTAAGTTTAATTAAAGTAATATGAATTATAAAGAATAAATAAAAAATAACTAACACTAAGAATTAACAAATAGAAACACTAATTGAAGAACTAATTATTATTACTAAAGACTTATACACTAAGATAATTTATTTAAACAATTAAAACTACGCAATATTTATTTCAACACTATTTATATCACTGTCTATTTATTTATATCACCATCTGTACACTACACGTATTAACACAAGACTGTTTTCTCGATCTTTTGCTTGGGGTATTTATATTAAAACAGTTCAATCTAGAATATTCCACGATTCTGTGAATCAGAACAATGGGTAGCGGACGGACGTGTTTTAACCTGTTCGCTAGCGGCCGAAGCCCGCGCCGCCGCCCGCGCCGCTACCCTGGGTTCGCTACAATATATTAAATTTGTCTAACAAACTACAACGAACTACATGGCCAGCTAAAAATACGGCTTCTCCTCGTAAGGTTCTGACTCTTTTACCGATATATTAAAATATGTTACTAATATTTATAGCCATAGTTATTAAAAAGGAAATATATTAATAATACTGTCATAAGAAAGAAATAAACACAGGAAAGTTCGGACAAATAAATTAATATCCACAGAAAACTTTGCAATGGCTATACAAAACAATGGCATCTATCACCACCATATACCTATTATTTATATACTGCTGATATATATAGATAAATATTTTCTTTTATTTCCATGGCTGTCTGATTTTGAACGAAAATATTAGATTTTAAATTTAATAAAGCTCGCCCTGCAGACGAAATTGCATATTTCAAATAAGTGTGATCCATAGAATTAATATTCTCCGATAAGTATACAAAATTTCATGTTAATATGTTGCAGTGGGGAGATACTATTCATAATTAACTGATTTCCCATGTAAAACTCCCATGTGTCGGTCGAGCTGGGACACCCGGTATTTAGAAATTATCAGATGTAGGTAAGTAATACATTTATCTATTTTTAAAGGTTCTAACATTAACCTAACATTTTTTTATAGGTTATGTTAGCAATAAATTTATTTATTTCCTGTACAACTTCGAGTGCCGCTTCCAAATTATTATAAATAAATTGTATACATAATAACAACTGTTTTCATGTATAAAACATAGTAGCACCCCCCGTAGGGGTACGACAAAAAAATAAAGATTGCCCGTTTTAACCTGCCTATACATATTTTTATTTATTTCCTAAACAGTGAAATTTCAAGTGTTTGTGGTTTAAAAATTGAGTGTATCAGTGCGCAAAGTTGTGACGAAAATTTTGTGCCACAATATTCGAGTGGAAGTGAAATTAGTTTTAAAAAAATTGAACTAAAAAAACTTGGCAATCTACTGGGACAATTCATCTGTTTCTAACCTTAATTTGCCAATCAAACTTTTAAGTGAAATTAACCCTGAAAGTCATTGTTACGTGTTAGCTCCTGTTTCTGCATGTGCGAAATTGCAAAGAAATAGAATTGAACTTCCTTTACGTTCAGTGAACAAACCTAGAATTATTTATGATTTAAATTTGGATCAGGTTCCTCTAACATTCATATATGTAAGTATTCTATTGTTTTGTTGTTTGTTTGATGAGTTTGACGTTTACAAGAGCGCCTCTTGTATCAAATTGGTGAACTAGCATAAAAAGGTGGTTCACTTCATACAAGTTTATAAACATGTTTATCTACAACTATTGAAATATGGGTACTTTATACGTGTGATACTACATATAATATACTACTCATATTACACAAGTGTAATATGAAATGTTATATTACACGCTACACTTTTCTGTAATAAATAGAGTATATAATTTAACACATAACATTTTAATAAACTGTTAATTTATTAATAATATATTTTTTATTATAAATATCAATATAAATGATTATAAAAGTATAATAAATACAATTTGAATAGTTATTTTGACATTTAAGTGCTACTGTTGCATAATATGGCTACATTACACTCGGATGATTAAATATACTCGCTGCCGCTCGTATTTTTAATTACATCCTCGTGTAATATAGCCTACATATTATGCTTGTTAAATAATATACTATTTTTTTATATTTTTGTTATAAATTATGTAACTTTTGGTGAAAATTAGCACGTATACATTTTATCTTCCACACATGTTATATTTATTGCTCGACATTGTATCTTTCAAACATTTAATCTTGCACACTTTTTATCGTGCACACTTTTAATCCGCGAAAAAAGTTATCTTACACACATTTTATTTTCCACACATTTTATCTTTCATTCATTTTATTTTCTACACATTTTATTTTCGCCAACATTTGATCTTTAAAACATTGTAATTGTACCTGCCATTCATTTTATTGCCCATGCAATTAACATACTTATAATTAGATGAAATAACCAGTATTATTTTTCTGAAGATAAAATGTGTAAAAGATAAAATGAGTGGAATATAAAATGATTTGGAAGATAATATGTGTGTAAGATAACTTTTTTCGTGGATTAAAAGTGTGGAGGATAAAAGGTATGCAAGATTGAAAGTGTGCAAGGTACGATGTCAAGCAATATAACATGTGTGGAGGATAAAATGTATACGACCCTGAAAATTCGATGTTATATTAAAATAATAATAAGCAAATTACTAGTGACGTCAAAAATATGAATTTTATTGTCCAACTATTTTCTTCGTAAAATGTTTACATTATATTTATAAAAAATAAATTAATATTACTTAAAAAATACACGCGTATTTATATTATAAGTTTAAAAATGATATTTTTATACTTTGCGTTAACAATTTTCCTATTATTATATCGAAAACAGTTTAATAATATAAAATATTGTTAAACGGTTTTTGGTATTTTTGTTGTTGTAAAATTGGTACTTCTAACAACTGCACCCCACTTTAAATGTCAAATTGATAACCTCAAATATTTTTAAATGTTTTTTAATACAATATATATTATTTCTGAGTAGAAAAACCGAATAAACATAACTAATTTAAAAGGATATTAAAATTTTATAACTCATTTGTAAATATTTATGAATATTTTCATATTTTAAATGCATATTGACAGATAAATGTGCCCAACTTCATTCAACAAAGTTACCATATTTCACGTTTATATCCCTAGATTACAATCTACCCAAATTTGGGTGTGTATACAAAAAAATTCCATGATACGAATGAGATAAAATGCAAAACTATTTGAATAGACATTTTTGTAATATTAAAGCTAGATTTACACTATAACATACAAAATAGTTTAATATGAACCAATAATGAACCTTAAAAAATACAACTTTAAGGTTTTTAACGTAAAATTTTGTTTCTACACCCAAAAATACCCATTTTTGGGTCAAAAATTTGGTTTTTGAAAATAGTCTGAATTGATAGTCCACAATGCGCTGATTCCAAATTTTCGAACCGAATTTAATTATCTCTTTCCATTCCTGAGATATTTGGCCTCAAAGTTGCACCTCAAAAAAGTGTGTTTTTTGACCATATCTCTAAAGTGGTTAGAGATACAATCTCAACGATTATACCAGTCGATTCTACGCGCAAATTTACATAAAGAAATGTTGGAATAAATATCTAAAAATTGGTATACTTATGTAATTTTGCCCGCAGAATCGATTGGTGAGGTCGTATCTCGACCCATTTCAGGATTATTCCTGAAAAACGATTTTTGCAGGTCTGACTTTGAACGCAAATATCTCGAGAACGGTAGGAGATAATTGAAATCGGTTTGAAAATTTGAAATCAGCGCATCTGTATTTACTTAAGTCCAGAAAATGAAAAGATTTGTAGACAAAACGTTCTCGAGCGAAAAACTGAAATTCCTGTTTTTTTCGTTTTTCTCATTTTTCACAAAATCGTTCCAAAGAACGTATATGCGGAGAAAACATTTCTTTATGTAACTTTGCGCGTAGAATCGACTGGTGTAATCGTTTAGACTGTATCTCCTACCATTTTAGAGATATGGTCAAAAAACACACTTTTTTGAGGTGCAACTTTGAGGCCAAATATCTCAGGAACGAGAAGAGATAATTGAATTCGGTTTGAAAATTTGAAATCAGCGAAGAGAGATCTATCTGTTTGGTTTTTCCAAAAAAATCAAAATTTGACCCAAAAATGGGTATATTTTGTTATTTCACACCCTAAAAAGGGTTTAAAGTGCTTAAAACATATTTAGGTGTACAAAACTAAAAATAAATAAGTTTAACACGATTATATATTGCATTTTATACCCAAAAATGAGTTGAAAAGTGTCTCAACATATTGTACAGTAAATTTGGATGTTTGGCACACCTTAAAATGGGTAGCAAAGGACCCAAATTTGACTTGATGTAGAGAAAAACATCGAACAAAGTTTAAATGATTGTTTCTACAATTCACAACACCAATACCTTTTATTAATACGGAGTATTTTAAAAAATCAACATTTTTGAGCAAAAATGGGTATTTTTGGATTATTTTGGCTGTATATGAAAAATTTTACAGTGAAAAACTATAAATTGTAATTTTTAAAGTTTAACTATTATTGGAAATTACTTGGAGACTTAAAAAGACAGTTGTAGAAGGTATAAAGATGTTCCAAGTGTTCTGGAATAAGTAGAGACGGTTGCATTATGCTTTACTTTGTTCCAAATAGTTTGGGACAAAGTTAAGACAATTATTTCGGGTTTAACGTTGTTGTACCAGGTTCAACACTGTTCCAAGTTAATTGGGATTAAGATGAGACATTTTTGCAGAGTTTCACAATGTTCCAAATAGTTTTACAAGGTACCATATTGTTTCAAATTGTTTGGGACAAAGTTAAGACATATTTTGGTCTATCAAAGTAGACTATTTTAAAAAATCAACAATTTGGATAAAAAATTGATATTTTTTCATTACTTTGTGTGTAAAAACACATTTTAAAACTAAAAATTTGTATATTTTATAATTCCCAGAGCCGTAGTTTTCGAGTTAGATACTTTTTAAGACTTAAAAGGGATGTACCTATTTCAAATTATGTCAGTTTATTTGAAAAAGTGTATGCATATGCCATCTATTAAGCATTCTAGAAACTAATGTACTGGCCAGCTGAGTATTAATATATTTTAAATGCAATTTTCAAGTAGACGACTTGTCTGTTCCAATGACTTAGTTTTCGAAGCCAACTTTTCAATTTAATGCGAAAAGTGAATGCATGTGCCATCTATTGAGGAGTCTAGTAACTTCTATACTGGCCACTTGAATATTCATGTATTTTAAAAGCAATTCTCAAATACACGACTTTTTCCAGAGCTGTAGTTTTCAACTTAGACTCTTTTTAAGACAGTCGCTTTCCTATTTACTAATGAAACCATGGCAACATCTAACAAAATAACTAATGATTTTTTTCATACAACCTCAAATTATAAATGTCTAATTTTGGTTTAAATGATAATTTCTATAATATATGCGAAAATTGAAAAATAATTAAAATTATCATAAAATTTAGAGTTAACTTGAATAGTATTTTGTTGTAATCAAATTATTATAATTTAATTTTTTTCGGTAGATGGCACGTCGTATGCTTGCACCGCTAAAACCCACAGCTGTTCATATCATCTCGCTTTTAATATTCACTGCCTTTGTTAACCTCAAATGAAGTAAACAATTTGTCAATTACATATCATAGATACGGAAAAAATATGTTATCTTACTATTTCAACCTTCTACATTACGGGAAAAATAGTGAAAAAAATCCCAGAGCCGTAGTTTTCAACTTAGACACTTTTTAAGACAGACAGATTTTTTTAAATCTCTAGTTTTTAGGGAAAAGTATGTTATCCTATAGACCACGTTAGTGAGGTTAAGATTTACATTTGGCGCGAAACCCTAATTCAAATCTGAGTGTATGTATTTCTTATGGGAGTACATTTTCAATTCAAGATATTAAAGCATTTTGGCGATTCTTAATTATAACATAGGATTT